>CANTUR010000039.1:8670000-9270000 GCA_947683625.1 Mallotus nudiflorus
TGTTAGCAGACCCTAGATGCACACTTGTTGTGCAGGTTAGTTAGACAACTGTTTTATTCTTGTAAAATCTGTGGTAATCATTCTCCAATTCTAGGTTATAATGACAGCTGGATTTTGCAGATACCTGGATGGAGCGGTTTGTCAAATGCCAGGGTAACTATTTTTGGTGACATGTTCCCACTTCCTGAACATCAACAGGTATTATGTAATTCTCTCATGTATTTATGTCTGCCAAATATATACATATATTGCTGTATTGCCTGCATTGTTAGGTTTGTAGAATCTCTTAGGCCTTTATTTCTGCACCTTTTGGGCGATGTGATGCATTTCTTTCTTCTTCTTCTTCCCCATTTCGCTTTCAGTGGCATGACATCCTCTTCTTCTTCTCTTCCTTATAATTTTTTGTTCCATTTTTATATTGTTGTTCCAGTCGTGTGATGTGCCAACAGTTTGAATTTTGTTGCTGTGCAGAAATATGATTTTGCAATTAATTCTTTTATTGCCTTTTCTGCTTCAAAGAATATTATGCATTTGAATATTTTTGTCTGGTTTGTTACTGCCAGGAGTGGGCTCATAGGCAGTACATTGCAAAACATCAACAGGGACCTTCACAACAGTGGGGGAATTTCTACTACTTCAGGATGCAGAATATAAGGTTTGCTTCTATTGCATTTTGGTCTAGTTGTTTTATGAAATCTGTTACCAAGTATGTCATAGCTGTTCGTCACAGCCATGTAGGAGAGTCTCATTTCCACTTGCAAATTTCTGGAAATGATGCTGTGAAGTTTGCTCAAAAATTAGATAAGGTTGCAAGTTTTAGAGTTCTTTTTGGCTCACAAGGAATTCAAAATATTTATAATATTTTTAAATTTGAATGGCTTAAAATCATATTGAAAGGATACCTACTTAAAAGTTACAATTATGAGTAAGTTTTGTTGTCTATTACAAAAATAAACATGTCAAGGTTCTTTATCTCTAAGTGTTCATTTCCATCAAGTTTCACTTGTTTGGCAAGATAGGAAATCTTCTGATCTTGGGTTGAAGAAAAGGTTTGGGGTTTGAATTAAAAATGCAAATTTTCTTGAGTGACTGAAGAGAAGGTCAAGAATTTAAGAGAGAGCTGGAAGTAATAAAAACATTTTAGGTTGTTGATTAAGATTTTCTAAGTTTCAAAAGGAATGAATTCTGAAGCATAACCTGTTGTGCAAACATCTGCACTAGAGAAGGGGAAACAATTTGCTTTGATGATACTAACAGGTTTATAATATGATAATGTTTTCTTAGCAATTTAAATTTTCAATTTATCTACAAATAATGTTGATTTAGATGGATTTGTACTCTTTCCTGTTTCAATATCGACTCACTAAGTCTAATGTAGAACAGGTAGGAGTCAAATGAATGCCCAAATTGAAATAAAACATCACTGAAAATGGTGTTTAAATGATATTAAGGATTAGACAATGGACACCTTAGCATGATATAATTGTACCTGCAAAATTGGGCTACACTTTATTCTATTTTTCAAGAAATTCGTTTACGGTTTCTATAGTTTTTAAGCTTTGTGGTGCACAAAGGATCTGATTAACATCTTGACTTGCTTGAAAGAAATTTAAGAATCACTATCAAGGTTTCATTGGCATCCTGGTTGTTGACTTACGAGTTAATTCATTTGAGTTTACGATCTTTTTTTCCCGCAAATGAGTAACACTTGTACAAAATTGATTTTCCACAGAATTGAAGTAAATGATTGAGTTGACATAATAGGACTGGTCCAAATTTACATATATACTTGTTTGCATTCTGGCCCATAGAGTTTCCTGTATTGTTCAGCTTTATCCCTAATTAAAAATTAAAGACATATCTCACCATTTATCTGCTTTTTTTTTATTTTTTTGTTCGTAATAGTGCAATACTGTCATACTATCAAGACATTATATTGATAATTTAAAAAAAAAAAATAAATAAATGATAAATATTATTGAATCAAAGAACAAAAATATAGAATATACACTAGTTTGTCAAATAATGTATCTTAACCTTTGAAAAATATAAAAATATTAATTGTTCATGAAATAGCATCTTGCTCGTAAGTTTGAAAATTAGCCTTTTTCATTAATTTGATGTTTCTTGTTGAGTTGTTGCTTACAAAAAATAAATCATATGTTTTACAAAATTAATTCTTTTATAATTAAAAAGAACTTTTTTCATAGTGTTAATATTTTTTTTTTGTTAATTGAGAATGTTTTATTTATTGTATTTATTTTTTTTAAATTGGTGTTTTTGCAAAAAGTTAACCATATATTTTACAAAGTTGCAAATTTTTTCTTGATAAATACAATTATACAATCTGATTTTTCAATTTGAATTTCTGGACCATTCACCAATTTTAGTTAAAAAAAAAAAAAGAGAGAGTTTAAGAACCTTGCTTGGCATCATATTTAAAGTGGGAGTTGCATCACCACTAAGGTTTCGTTGGCATCATATTTCAAAAACAGTTAGTTTGTATTTGTCAAGATAAAGATGATACTTATTTTTTTAACAAAAGGCTATATGTACACTGATATGACTCTAGCTCTTAATGTTATGAATGAGCTCTATGTAAGAAATTGGAAGAAATTTGTGCATCAAAGTCACCCACAAACTGATTAATTGTGAAGAATTATACCAGTTGGGAGTCGCAGTAGGTACAAATATTAGAGATCATTTTGATGTATTCAAAAACTGGTAACTCAAGTGGCTAATGTTGAAAAAGACATGGAAGAGGAGGAAAATTATGCTTTCCATAATGATGTTGAATTCAAATTTGAAGTTCAGCTGGTGCCATTAAGGTCAATAGGAATGATTGTCAAGTCAAAATTTTTGGTGATGTGAGGTATGTTGCTAAATATGTGAATTTTAATTTCATTAGAGCAACTTTATATGCTTGTTTAAGATTACTCTGGAAGAGTTGGAGTTATGAAGATTTGTGAAGGTTCTTTGCTGGCAGTGAATTGAAAGTAGCTACCAAGGAACTTATACAAGTTGATGGGAAGCATAATTAATGGAGGAATTTTGAACAGAGTTCAGAATGAAGTTAAAAAAAAGAGAAGGCATGTGCTAATGCATCCAATAAGGTGCAGTTTGAAGACTTAACTTAGATATGGGGTTTATATGGAAACTTTAGTCCAGGGTATAAAATTACTTAGCTAGGAAGAATTTATGTAGTCTTCAAGGATAATTAAATGTAGTTAAAGCGGAAATCTCATTTGAGTTGGTTGCCTGAATCCTAAAGTCAGTTAACTGATTTTGTAGGCCTATCAAGGATCTTTGTTCTTTCAATGAGTGCATTCCTCATTTTCTGTAGGCCTGTGAGTTATGAGACCAAACTTTTACCTTGTGTCTGTGTCAAGATTTGGTTGCAAATGACTTTTTTTTTTTTTTTTTTTTTTTTGCAATTTTGTGAGGGATTTAGTCCCATTTTTTAGGCAATATATTTTTTTGTTCAAGTGACATTAGTGTTTACGTTGTTTCCCTTAACAGCTCCCACTGTTAGCAAGAGTGATAAAATTCAAGGTTATCTGAATTTTGGATTGGAAGCAAGTACCTTTCTATCCTTCCAGGCTCCCACTTTCTAAGATGGGGATATCATAATAGATTTTTGGATGGCTAGGATACATAATGTTTGAACAACATTAACTCATTGTAGACATGGTTTTGATGCTTTGTTGTTTGTATTTGAAACTAGACTTAGTCAATCATAACAAAATCATTATTATTTAAGTTTAGCATGGATTTGAATAAGATCCATATATGCTGTCTTTATTCAGCTTGAGTGTAGCTTAAAATATGTATCAGAAGCTCTTAATAAACGCCTCTAAAAAATGCTATTTGTTCTAGAAACTCAATAATGAAATTC
Source organism: Mallotus nudiflorus (assembly GCA_947683625.1). NCBI lineage: Eukaryota > Viridiplantae > Streptophyta > Magnoliopsida > Malpighiales > Euphorbiaceae > Mallotus > Mallotus nudiflorus. The sequence goes on from CANTUR010000039.1 coordinate 8,673,896, forward strand.
TCTCAATGCCAGCAGGAAACGATAGAGGTGGTTCTAACGCCCTTATCTACAACAGATTGAAAGATGAAATCTGCCTAAAGAAGCAGTCAATTCTATTAAAATGATTTTTTTTTTAAAAAAAAAAAAATTTTTATGAAAGAAAGAAATTTTATTGAGAGAGAACCAGAAGAAAAAGGAAAGAAAGGGAAAAAGAAAGAAAGCGTTCTCCCCTAACACATTAGAAAACATACATATGATCTATATCTGATGCAATTAGTGGATAAGTTCATTCATTGTTCACATTTTGTTAAAGGTGGTATGCCTTTATTAGAATGTCATACAACTTTATTAGTTTGCATGCTGGAATCTATAATACAAGTGAAAATTACTTTCACAAATGTCAATTGCAAGTTTGTTTGGTTGTGGTCACACACACAGCTGCTGCACGGAAGGATCACAGTTTCTCCACCAAGGTATTGGAAGGATGAGCTTTACATTTCCCTAATCACATTATTTCCAATGAAGTGGCTACTATTAACAATTGAAGTATTTGCTTGCATTTCATGATTAAATTTTTGACTGTTGCTCCCAATTCAGCTCTAGTATGATTTTGCTTGTTTGACTCTGTGACTTTAGTTCTAATCAAGCATACTCTGTCAACAATTTACTTAATGCACTCATATTCCTTCACTAACTAGCTTAATTTGTTGTCTTACCCCTCAAGGCAAGTCCCATTTTTTAAGTTGCCCATAACTAACATGCTTTTATTGTTTTCCAGCGACATATATTTTATTGGAGGCTTTGGCACTGTTGCTTGGGTTGATGTCAAGGAATATGAGGCCCTGCAGCCAGACAAAATTGCAGTTGATGGAGGGGAGCAAAACCTGAAGGTGATCTTGAAAATTCTTGGCAGTTTTAGCAGAGATACTTATTGTGATGGAATTGTAGTAGTCTTTTTTTCTTTTTTATTACCTGGATGGATTCATTGAACTTCTTTTGATTATATGTAATTTAACTTTAAATATGGAACTCAACCTGGTGGAAGTCATCTTTTTGTTCATCAGTTAGTGTTAATAAGCAAACTAAAACTCAAGGTTGACAAACAGGTTAAGTTTGATATGAATTAGACTCGGGTTTGACTCAGTTTGCATCTAATTTGTGTCTATTAAGGAGATTTAGTAATATGCTATGCTGATTTAAGTGCATATTTGTTAATAAGATGGAATAAGAATTAATTTGCATAGTAAGAGCATGATGGAAAAAGAATTATTTTGCATGGAAAGAACCATGTTTCTTCCTTTCTTTTTATCAAGTCAATTTTCCAAAACATTGGCTTAGCTCAAATAGTTTATACCTAACTTCTTGAACTTATTGCCTAAGAAATGTTTAGATGGGCTGTGCACTGACATCATTAGGTTTCAAAGTTTGTACTGATCCCTGTATTCTACACAATCCACGTCCTCATATGGTGCCTTTTTTCAACCTTCTGCAAATTATGATGAGAGCTTGGCAGAATTGTGCAATTTGGGTTTTGATTGGATTATTATTTGCTTTTGCTGCAGGAACTCAATGCAATCTTCTCAAAGCCCCTTAAAAACCTTTTGTCCACTGAAACAGAAGTAGATGATGCTGCACTCATATCAATAGATAGCAAAGGAGTTGATGTCCGTGTCCGTCAAGGTGCACAGGTAAGGCCTCCATTCAAAATTTTGATTCCCTTCTGGCTAATGTTTTTGATCCAGCAATTATAATACCTCTTCCATTGCTTGTAGTTTAATGTACAAAGGTTATCATTTGAAGAGGGACATGCGGTTGAAACGTTAGAGGAAGCCAAGGCTGCTCTATGGAAACTAATAAAGAATGGCCAAGTGCAAAATTTGCAGAAATAATAATTGGTTCGTGTGTTATGCATTTTTATGCTTTTCTTTTTTGCCTTTTAATTTTTTATCAAGCTAATGAGTTTGTATCCTTCCCAGATATAAGAAATCTCAATGTTTTGGCCACCATGATGATGATGATACACAAAAATTATTTAAACAGAGTTCCCTCTCATTTACACCCTTGCCCATAAGGCCAAAAGGGTTCTCAACGAACTCCAAATTTTGTAGAATTTGTCGCCTCAAAAAAATAAAAAATTGTAGAATTTGCTAAACATCTCAAAGTAAGGATAGAGTTTAGCTTTTTATGGACTGTTGTCTGTTGAACTGACGCAGAGATGATTCTCTGTGATATAATGTGTTTGAATTTGTCAGACCTCAACTATTGCCGCTACAGTGTGCTGGATTAAATGAGTCTTCTACTTGGCCGCGTTGATATAAATTAAATGATATGAAAAGGCTAAATGAGATGATATTTGTGTGTGTAATTATTATTATTATTTTTTTTTGAAAAAAATTCATGGAAGGCTGCACATGTTGAGATCTATGGGCTGCATAGAGAGCTGCAATCTTTTCCTTGCAAAGCACTCACTATGTAGATGAAATTTTACCAAATACTAGTGGATGAAGAGAAATGGAGAGATATGAAATGAATATTGTTTCAGGGAAAATGACACTGGATACGGTGTTAAAGTAAAATATTTTTAAAACTATTATGATTTATATTTTGCTTTTCATGCTTGTGGTTTTTTTTTCCTAAGTTTTACATTGTTCTTTCAAAAGCCCACAATTCTTTTATTTTTTTTTATTTTGTATTTCTCTCCTTTTTTTTCCTTTTTTTTTTTAATTAACTTTTTTTCTTAATCTTTTCATTTGTATAATGTTTTTGTGGTTGTTTTTAGTTTTTGTTGCTTCAGTTTTATGTTTTATAAGATTTTTTGTAGTGGTTATTTTTCTAGTTTTTTTTTTATGGTTTTTTTTTTCAAAACAACTAGAAAAATCATATTGAAAAAAGATCAACAAAAAACTAAAAACAATCACTAAACCAATCAAATATAATTACAAAAAACAACCATTAAAAAAAAAAAAGTCACAGCAACCATAAAAACAATTAGAAAAATATTCAATATAAAACAACTTTGCAAAATATAAAGCTGAACCAAAAACAACAAAACAATATCATAACAAAAAAAAAAAAAAAAAAAAAAAAAAAAGGGGGAGAGCACGCACTTATCAATTCAAATAAATTAAATCAAACCTATTATAATAGTTAAATTTCAATGTTCAAAACAATTATAAAGTTTTAGTTTTAGATACAAAAGCTCTTCTTTTTCTAAAAAAAAAAAAAATCTTAACTACAAGTTGACTTTCAAAGTTATTTACTTTACTCCTTTTCTTTTGCTATCTCTCTCTGCTTTTTTTGTCTTTAAGATATTTATTGGCCATTAAAGGAAAATGAACAAGAAAAGCAAAAATTAGATAAGCAAATCAAAGAAAAATCAGCATCCTCATTAATTATAATCAAATGGTGGAGATTGAGACTTTAAAGTTAATAAGCGATGGTGGTGTGGTGGTATAACAGGAGGAGGAGAGAGAGTAGAGGAAGCCATGGATAAATAAAATAAGAGAATTCTTGAAGGGAATTTTTTCTATTTAGTTTGTGTTTTGGAGGTAATGATGATATACAAGAGTAGTATGAAAAAAGAGGAAAAGAAAAAAATTTTAAATAGGAAAAAAAAAAAGAAAAGAAGCAAAAAGTAAAATATCATATTTTTGAATAAGTTTTACTTTGTTTCATATTTTTGAAATAGAATTATTAAACACCGTATTTTTTAAAAATAGTTTCTTTTATATATATATATATATATATATATATATATATATATATATATATATATATATATATCTACTCACACCAAACACAATGTGTCACATAAAATGCACTGTGAGGAGATTAATCGAGCTAAGGTTAGTTGACAATTATGCTTTCTTTTATATATTGAAGAATAACATATTTTAATTAGTAATTATATTTATTATTATAAAATATAATTAATTTAAAGAAAAATAAAAAATTTTGTTCCTCCCTCCGGCCCATAATATTTGGCAAAATTGCTTTTACACATATTACGAAAATTAGTTAATTATAGTTTTTTTTTTTTATACTTTTACCATTTTATTACTAAAATATCCATATTAATACTTTTTATTTTATCAAGTGTGAAACATTTCATAAGATAATGATTATTTAATATTGTTGATAAGATCACAACTCATAGTGAATAAAAAATAATTTGCATTAGCATTAATTGTACTCATAATACTATTAATATTTAATAAAAAAAATAGTTTGAATTAGTATTTATAGCAATTAAACGTCACTATTATAACAAGAAGAGTAGTGGTATTATGAATGTAATTAATGAGGTATATTCAAATAGAATGGCATTGGAAATTCAACATATTTATTAAATATACAAATTCAAAGTTAAAAAGTAGTGGTATTATTAATATAATTAATAAGGGTGTTATGAACATTTGTTTAATCAACTTCCATCCTAAAATGGAAAGTAGACAAAATTTTGGGACATCCCTAAAAGGAAATTTTGCCAAATATTATGGGGGAGGGAGTATATTTTATCTTACATTAATTAATTTTATTATAAACAATAGAAATTATAATAAGAATATGTTAACTTATTTCATTGCCCAAACATTTATTATGAAATAGCCTAATTTAAGAAATATTTTTTTAAAAAAAATTAACTAACTCAAATTTAATTGAGTTTAATTTTTTTTTTAAATGTAATTGTTACGATCTGAACTCAGGAGGCACGTGACCGACATTAGAGAATAAGAAAGTTTAAAGCTACTGAAACTCGTAGTAAGCATTAAAAGAAAAGCGTAGAATATTTCACCTTAAAAACTTTACAATGCAATAATTAAATCATGATACACATTATCAAACTGATTTTTCTCAATTTAAATAAACCATACCATCATCATGCATAACATAGTAATAATCAGTTATACAAAATAATATCTCAGTGCATAAATCTCAAATATATAAAATCCAAATTAAAGTATGCAATTATACAATTTCTCTACTGTGGCACATTGATACTATTACAAACACAAACTATGTAGACCTACGTAAAATAGCTGGTGAGGAATCTACTCGGCGTGGGGAAGTAGGTCTAACAGAATACTCCCAAACTCATAAAAAAATAAGTTGAGAGGAGTCACACCTCACTGAGTAAGCTAATAAAAGAAATGAATGCGGTTTGAAAATATCCTTTAAAATAGGTTTTTAATGAAAATATAATATTTTATAATTTTATTCAAATCCTTTGATATATGTATAAGAAATCCATTTTCCAAAAGGATGAATAAATTTAAATGCATTTTACAACATTATAGTATAAAAACTAGGTAGAACCCTAATCCTTAATTCTAACAGCCAATCGACTCATTTGTATTCAAGACTGCCGGATCCCGAGAGCAAAACATCACTAGGATGCACAGCCGTAGTCACGTCACTTAATCTAATATCACTGGCGGTGTCCTAAAGCAAAGCATCACCAGACCATCTACCCCATTGATTTAATAAATATAATCCAACTTTACTGGCGGTGTTCGAGAGCAAAGCATCATCAGACCTTCGGTCTCAATATAAATCAATCCAACCAAATATCATATTATTGACAGTGTTCAAGAGCAAAACATCACTAGACATTCGGCCCTATTAACAGAATCAATGCAATCAAAAATTTTACCTGTGTGCACATGGTTCTGATGAAACCAATCAGATAGCCCGTTTTATCGTGGTTTATTTAAAATAAATGAAGATAAATAAAACAAGGAAAATTATAATAAATAAAAATAAAATAAGTCAATTATAAATTAATTCATGCAATATCATATAAAGAATACTGACTTGAATCTCATAAATTTAAATTCATAAAAAATTTTTTTATTTAATTTGAAAATTCGATATGCAAATCGAATATTAACTTACAAGATGGATACACTCCTCTGCTACGTCGTGTCTGACCTCGACTGGTAGATGTGATCGGAGGGGCGGCTAAAAAACAGAAAATAAAAATGACTATTAGAAAGTAGAAACCCTAACTTCTAGAATTTCTAAAGAATACTTAACTCGAACCCATAATTCAAAACTTAAGATTGACCCGATATCACATTTTACGAGAAATCTAGCCGAAAATTTGACAGAATCTCCTTTATAAAATGGATATCCCTCTATAGAAGTAGAGTTAATTCTGCAAGCAAACACACTTCTAAACTTCACAATAGCTAAACACCTCAGGTTGAGACCTCGAACTACACAATTCCTAATCGAGGTTCACAATACACGATAAAAATAAATATTAAATAATAATATTTTAAAATCACTAAAAATCCATAAATTCAATAATAAATCATAATATAATTTATTTAAACATCAAAACACTAAATATAAATATTTTTCACAATAGTTAATAAAAATCTCAAATAATTTATATAATTTCATAAAAATCCAATTTTTTTCAAATATTCAATATAAATAGTCAAATTCACATTTAATATTCAATTAGTTTAAATATATTATAAAAGTAGTTAAAAACCCATTTAATCACAAAAAAGTAAATAATTTATAAAAATTATTTTATTAATACTAAAATTACTAACTTAAATTACTAACACTAATTAACTCAAATTTCAGCCAAAATAATTAATTAACATAATATAAATAATACTTAAAGTACCTAAAATTAATTATTCAAAACTTCATAAATATTATATTAATTAACATAAATTGTTTTTATATCCCCATAATTTAAATCAACTAAAATAATTTAAAATCAACTAATATATATATATATATATATATATATATATATATATATATATATATATGAATCAACCCAAAAATTAACCTAATATAAAAAAAAAAAATTCTGGATAAATAAGCAAATATATGCCAGTTAACCAAAAATTAAAATTCAAACTTGAATCATGCAAATCACACAATAACTAACAAAATCAACTAACAAACAACCTAGATCAACAAAGAAACCAACCCAAAAACTCTAACTAAACTAACCTATATCCTTTACCAAAGCTGGAACCTAAGGATAGAGGAAGGTAGAGCTGTCATCGAAAGCTGGAGCTGCTGCTATCTCCAATGGCTACAGGAGGCGGTGGAGCTTGACATCGTGTGACAGAGGCTGAAAGGAGTGCTGCTATCCCTCGCACGAAGAAGAAGGGAGGCTGGATGGATGGCTTCGGTGCAAGGATAGAAATAAGAGAGAAAGCAAGCTAATGGTGGTCCGGTGAGGCTGGGTGGTTCTGGTAATGCAGAAACAGGGGAAGGGAAAGAAACGGGGAGAAAAGGGGAAAAAGGAAAGAGAAGGGAGGGTTGCCATACACACACACACACACACACAACAATAATAAAAATAACCCTAGTTAAAATAATAATATTAATAAGAATAGAAATAATAATAATAATGCTATTTAAAAATGATGACAATTGTATTATTAACGACTTTAATATTTTTTTTAATAATAAAACTTTCAAATATATTATTTTACGTAAATAAAGATTTTAAAATAAAATAAATGAAAATATACACAATTAATAAACATATAAATAAAATTTTAAATTTTTATTAAAACTGTATATCCCAAAATATATTTATATTATTTAAAATATCAGTCATTACAGTAACATAAATTATAATATTGATAAAAATAAATGATTTTTGTCTTTATAAAAAATATTTATTCATTTATAATATTTCTGACACTTGGTCTTCACCCTTCCAAAACCAGAAAACCCAATGATGAAAAGCCTAACATGAGCCCATAAAAAGTAATGGCAAAAAAAAAAAAAAATTTAACCCAATTTCTTCTTCAAATGGGCTTTTGGCCCAAAATAACAAAAAGAAAAAAAAGAGTTTTTTAAAATTATGACCGTTAGTGAGATGGTTAGCTGGGGAAGTGGGAAGAGTTCTTGTAGAAAATCATTGAGAGTGGGAAAGATTTTAGGGAGGTGAGTCGGAGAAAAAAGGGGAAGAGAGTGGAAGAAATAGGGGAAGCAAAAAATAAAAAAGAGGGGAAAAATCTTTGAAAAGGAGAGGTCTTTGAAAAAAAAAACACACAGATAATAAAAACACAGAAAAAAAGAGAAAGCCAAGTTGATATATTTTGAAAAAGCCAATAGAATTCAAGCATCAAGAGCCATTACTTTGAAGGGAACACTTTTATTTTTGTACAAGTTTATTATTTGGACTAATTTATTTCTTTTTTTAGTATTTGATAATAATGTTAATTTTGTTGGATTAATTGTTGTTTCATTTTTATTTATTTGTATGTTCAAAGGATTGTAATGATTTTCCTCCATCCTTTTTTTTGTATGCGCATTTACTTTTATTACTTGTTTGAAAAGGGTTGTGATTCATTTCTTCTCCTTCCATTTCTTTGTATGCGTATTTCATTTATTTTAATTTCTTTATTCTGTTAATTTAATTGTATGAATGATGTGATGGATATTAGACTTAATTGCATGAAAATGGAATTAATTGCAAACTTAGACATAATTGTAAAATTCAGAAATAGTTTGGATGTAACTGCAAATTTACATGTAAATAAAGAAATAACTAAATAATTAAGAGTAATAAATCATAAAACACAAATAGAGGCAACCACAAAGTTGGGTGGACATTCCAAAAGCCCATACCCAATTTCCAAAACCAATCTATGAGAACGATTGTTAGGGAACCTTCGTAGAATCTAGTTACTGTAAAAGTGTGTTTTGGTTTCATGTGAGTGGCGACTCCATCTTTGATATGGGCTTAAAGCCCATATTATATTTCCTAGTAGGCTATGAGCCCACACAATGCTATAGTCTTCGAACACTTGGGTACAGGTTGAACCCCGTTGCTTATAATGGCGACTCCACTAGGATAGAGAAATTGATTCCAGTGTTTGGTGTTTTATCATTTTTGATTATTTTATTATTTCTTTTGCATTCACAATATTTTTTAACATATTGTGCACACAATCCTAGATAACCCGATGATAGTCACTGCTTTATTGCATGTGTTTCACTTAGTGGGGTATATAGCTATTGTCACTCATAGCACATACTAATTTTATGTTTCATGGAGTGGGGAGACATGATAGAGTTATATAATTGTAGGAACTGAAGCCTTTCACCCAAGACTTAGCCCATGTAGTGACTTAATAATTTCCCTTAGGTTTCTCCCTGAATGCATGTGTTTAATACTATGTAGTAGTCTTATTTATAAAGCTCAAGCCCACCAATGATGGATTATTTTAGGTTGGGCTTACCTCCTTATTATAGCATATTATATTGGACTTTGGTTTTATTCATAAGATTTGCTACTTGTTTGTTGTCTTGAGAGATTTATTTTGTATGTTAGTTTTGTTATCCTTTGATAATAATCAAAACTCAAACAAAAAATCCTAGGAACAAGAGACTCACCATTAATCATGTGTAGGAGGAATAAGGTTGGGAGGTATTTGCTATGTGACTTATTTATTTTTATTTTATTTGTACATAAATAAATAAGCAATAATAATTATAAATACCTTGCATTTCATACATACATGGCATTCATTTTATTTCTTGAAAAAAAAAACTTTTCATAGCCATAAGCCTTTTTTTGTTTAGAAGCATATCAAAGATAATTTGGTCAACTAATATCAAACATCAAATCAATCAATTAAGACCATTTCATAAGGGAGTAGAATGTCAGGACCCTCTTATTTTTTATTTTGAATCTTTAAAGCAAAAACTTTTGTAAGAAATTAGGGATGAGATGTCACGCTCCGAATTGAAAGGCACGTGATTGGCACTAGGGAATGAGAATATTTAAAGTACCCGAAACCCATAGTAAGCCTTAAAAAAAGAAATAAAATGCTTAATAATAAAACCATTACTTGACAATAAAATTATAATAAGTGCACCAAACCAAATACATAAATCAAATATTCTTTAATACAATATTTCAAGTCAGATAAAATCAAAATACAAATAATATAAGTTCTTTGATATCTACTACAGTATCTAGAATTTAGCTGTAGATTACATATTAAATAGACCTACACAATAAAGCCGGAGAAGAAGAAACTCGATGTAAAGAAGAAGGACGAGTCTCAAACTCCTAAACTCTTGAAAAAAAATATCGAGGGGAGTCATACCTCATTGAGTAAGATAATAAAGAGAACTGTATGGTTTTGAAAATCCATTAAATAAAATAATAATAATAAAATAAATTTTATTATTGTTAAACTTAAAGTATTAAAATTCATTTCGAAATCATCAACTCTCCAAATAATAAATATAAAGAATTTATAATAATAAAACTTCTTAAAAATAAAATAAAATAATCTTTATTTAATAATTTATAATTGAAAAATCTTGGTAGAACCCTACTCCACAAAGTTTAATAGCCACTTAGCTCATTTAACCATAAGATTGCCGATCCTCGAGAGCTAAACATCAACTGAGGCACCAACCACAGTCTTTCATTTAATCCAATATTTTTACTGGTGGTCCCCGAGAGCTATGACATACACCGAGGCACCCGTCCCAGTTAACAAAACATAAATTTTGGATCCATCTCTCAATTTCTACCAGTGTGCACACGAGCCTGATGAAACCCATCAGGTAGCCCGTTCTACCAGTATTTTTCAAAACTAATATATAACTAAAAATGTATCACAATATAAGAAAACTATAATTATAAATTAAATAGCATAAAATAAAAATAAAATGATCATAATACTAAGCATAGCCTAAAACAACATAAATTAAATTTCATGTAAGCATATTGTTATATTAAATTTTATAAAATCACTATGTGCAATAAACACATGCACACCGTTCAATTTATTAACTTATAGTTGGAGAGAGCTAGCTGACAGTTCTGCGTTCGCCTATTGTCAGTAGGTCTCTTATACTCTAAAATAAAATAATACTTTATTCAAAATATGCTTAAGAAAAATAATTAAAATTTATAGGAATTTCCAAAAATCCCAAAATTAATAAAAATTAAGAAATTCGAGCAAGACTTCGGAAATATCCTAACGAAGACTTGATTTACGAACCGACCCTAAAACGACTTAACGATTTAAGGAAAAAAAACACACCGATGTCATGCTTTACAAGAAAACTATTGAAATTTCAGCATATCCTCTTATGTAAAACGGACATCCCTCTACTGAAGTAGAGTCATTCCTGCAAGCAAAAACACTACTATTCACAACACAGTTCTACACTCGGGTCGGGTTCCCAAACAACACACAATCTTAGACCAAGATCACCAAAACACTACCACCAAAATTAATTTAAATCATAAAAATACATAGTAAAATATTATCAAAATCTAATTCAGTTATAAAATAAATTCTTTTAAATAATGATATACAAAAAATCCAATTTTTCATTTAACCCAATAAAATTCCTTATTTAACATATAATATCTATATTTAAGAATTATAATTTAAAAAATTTCAGAAATTCATAAAAATGTATATTAGTACTAATATTAATTAAATCAGCCAAATAATTAAATACTATAATATTTACATACATTATTAGTTTCAGAAAAATTAATCTATAATTAACAAAACATATAAAAATACTAATTTAACTAATAAAATTATTTTATGCCTTCTAAAATTAAAATTATCATCATACACAATAATTTAACTACAAATTTACTAAAACCCAATTAAAATCAATTTACACAATTTTTCTCTAAAAATTTATATTTCACATAAGCTTTTAAAAATTCATAACTTAAAATCTATAATTAATTTTAACAAACTTCCTTCACAAGATAAACTCTACAAAATTTATAGAATTTAATAAAAATAAGAAAAATTTGTAACCGAGATTGTGTGAATAGTAGCTGACACTCGGAAAAATTGAAAATTTCTAAATAATTACAAAAAATTAAATAAAAATTACCTTTACATAGCTAATGATATCTACAATAAGATTACTAAAGAAAATTAAGCGTAATACTCAACCAAAAATTCAAAAATCAACAAAATATAAAAAATACACGAATCACATTTACCTTGATCTATGACAATTCGGATGGTGGATCAATGATCCACGGGTAGATTATTTAACCTTGGAAGATGAGGATTCCATAGATACTATAATTGTGACCATTCGAAGTCGGAATCTTCACCTTAGGCCAATTGAAATTCGGCCAAAATAGGGAAAAAATGGGAAGAAAAGAGAAGAGGGTTGCTGTCGGTGGCCAAGGGAGGAGTCCAGTGGGCTAGAGCCACTGCTGGTGGTCAGTGTTAGTGGCTGGTGGTGGGAGCAACGATCTAGTAGAGAAGGGGAAGAAGAAGAGTAGCGATCTAGTAGAGGAGGAGGAGGAGGAGGTTTTGTCCCTTATATATATATATATATATATATATATATATATATATATATATATATATATATATATATATATATATATATATATATATATATATATATATATATATATATATATAATTTTCTCTCCCAATATAATAATAATAAAGTAAAAATAAAACTAATAAAAATAATACACTATTAAAAATAAAATAATCATAATCAATACTAAATAATTTAATTTAGTTGATAATAAAATTCAAAGTATTACATAAGACATGACAAATGGTCAGAGACATGAATGCTAAACTAGCAGGAAAGAGACCTGTTGATGAAGAGGACTTTAAAACTAGGACATTGTTGGCGAGCCATTTAGAGAAAAACCAAAAGCAACAAGAGATCCAACTGAGTCATAGTGGATGAAAAACATGAAAAAGCAAATGGATAAACTACAAACTACGATGAAAAGCACATGCTCAATCTTGACCTTGCCAATTTAGACTTGAATTTAGAGGAAGAAGAACAGTTGCCCCCGAAATACAAATTCCCAAATATAAAGAAATACTCGGGCATTGATGATCCTCACCTACACCTGAAGCAATACATCACCTGTATGAAGGCCATTGGGTTGTCTAAAGCTCAAATTGTTAAACAATTTTCATTGTCCTTAGAAGGAGCTGTTCTTAAATGTACTACACTTTAGATGAACATGCTTAGTAACATTGGAAGGAGTTGTGTTCAACCTTCATCAAGCAGTATGGACTGAATTCTCAATTTGAAGTCCATTTGCAAGAGCTATAAAATATGAAGTAAAGACCTAATAAGATTCTTAAATAAATGGAGAGAAAAGTTAGCTTTGATGAAGCATAGATCTGCATAATCAGACCAGCTGATCATTGCCATAGAAGCCTACATTCCACCTCTGGCCAACAAGTTGAAGAACATAGGCATAAAGGACTTCAAAGAGTTATACCATTTTAGAGTACAAATTAAACCTGATATAAACTTGTACACTTAATGAATAATTATTGTTTTATTATGGCTGTAATAATTTAGAATAACATTTTACTGCAACATTTATTTCTTATTGTTGACAGATGTTTGATTGCTTGATTTAAGTAATTATGAATTTATTATGATTATGCATGCTATGTTATGCTTGAATGAGAGTGAGATTTAAGAAAAAAAATTCATGTTGAATGAAAGGGGTTAAAGATTGAAAATTAGTGTCAAAATTTCCTTTAAATAGTATCCATTATCATATCCATTAAAAAAGAAAAAGAAAAAAGAAAAAGAGAAAAGGAAAAAGAAGAGAGAGAAGAGGAGAAAATCCTTACAGTTGTCTACTAATATCCATTATGCTTGAAAAGTCAATCCTATCTAACCCCTTTTGAAAGATTATCTCCAATCAAAAATCTTAATTATAAGTGACACCAATTTCCAAAAATTCATACCAAGTGTGAGTTGAAAAATAAAATTCACAAAGTGCTGATCAATAATAAGTATAATATAGTGTGCATGGTTATAACGAAAGAGTAATCATTTAAAACATGCATGATTGATATAATGTTAGCACATGAAGTGTCAAATATGAATTTTATCGAATGAACATCAACTTTGTAGCAATCAGTAGTATGGATGGCATGAACATCAGGTGAATCATTGGGCACATTAGGTAGACCAACAACACATATGGCAAGAAAACATATATCAAACAATCATAATTATGAATTTGCAACCACCTAGCTAGGTTGAAAACTCCTAAAAGAGAGCAGCCTAAGCAAAAGAGGAAAAATAAAAATAAAAGACCTAGCTAGGATAAAAAACTCCTAAAAAAGGAGCGGCCTAGGCAAAAGAAAGGCAAACAGATTGCCTTTTTCACACTTGGAATCAAGTATAATGGTCCTACGATAGTGAGGCATTCTTAGAGAGCAACCAAGGAGGGGGAAATTGTTGTTTTTATCCTCCCAATTTGACCATGAGGGTGTCTTAATTTTTACTCCATTTGGATATACTGGTCTTAATTATAGTCTTTAATAGACTCAATTTTTGAATGCAGATTCTTTGATAAAAGGAGGGTCAGTTCCTGAAGATTAGCTCTAAATAGATTTGGCACTTGGCTAGTTGATGTATACAAAGTCATTCAAGATTTTTTGTTTCATGACTATTAGCTCATGCATACATGAAACTATTTTGCAAAAATCATTTTCAAATCTTATACATGTGCGCATTAGAACAATGAATGTTTTCTATAAATATTGCACATGCCACATGAGCTTGTGTTGTTAAATCATTTTCAAAAGCTTTCAAAGATCATGATCATATATACATTAGCTTTAAATTTTTTTATGAATGCGTTGTGAGTGATCTAGCTCTATTACATAAAAAGTAGATTAGCAATAATGCCTTGCCTAAATCCCTTAGAGGCCTTACGGTAAATTTTAGTTACATTTGTTTGATGCCTCAAAGCCTATATAGCACATTTTTTTAACCTCACCTAATGCCCCTAAAGGCTACACATCACTTTTTTAAATGACCTCGCCTAATGCTCTAGAGGCTATATAGCGAATCTTTAGCTGACCTCGCTTAATGCTCTTCGAGGCTACACAATGCTTTTTTAGTTGACTTTACTTAAGGCCCTAAAAAATATATGATGGTTTTTTTAGTTGACCTTGCCTAACATCCTAGAGGCTATATGGCACCTTTGTAGTTGATCTCGCCTATCACTCCTAGAGGCTATACGTCACATTATAGTTAACCTCGCATAATGCCGAAAGTGGCTATAAGATCTTTATCTTGTCTGACATCTTAAAACTAACAACATAAATTTATATTTTTGAATAAAATCCCTTATTTGTCAGACCTCTTAAGTTGTATCCCGAGGATGATGAATAAAATGGTCTCAAATCTTCAAATCGATACATTAGGGTGGATGAAGACAGAACTTACCGATTGAAGAATTAGATTTCACCTTTTAGATTGCACTTTGAAAACAACAACATAGAAGTTCAAAAATGATGGTGCAAAAAATAGAACTTACCTTTTAGATTGTACTCAGATTGCACTTTAAAGATAACAGCGGAGAAGACATAATTTGCTGGTCGAAGTATGAGATTTCACTTTTCAAATTGTACTTTGAATATGACATTGTAGAAGTTCAACTATCAAATTATACTTTGAAGATGACAGTGCAAAAGTTCACCTTTCAAATTATACTCTGAAAATGACAGTGCATAAAATATAGCTTACCTTTAAGATTGTACTTTGAAGATGATGATGCAGTAGACAGAATTTGTTGATCGAAGTATCAAAATTTCACCTTTTGGGTGTATCCTAATATTGATGATGCATAAGACAAAGTTTGTTGATCAAAGAATAAGTATTTTAACTATCGAATGTATCCTGATATCACCAGTGTGTAAAATAAAGTTTATTGATTAAAGAATTTGAATTTCACTTCTTAGATAGAACATTTGATTATTTTTTCTCTTTGACATCTAGCTCTGAAAGTATCCTTTTAATTGTTTGCATTTGTGCTTTTTCATAAATCAAATTACATTACTTGCATTTCAATTTTTGAAAAAGCAGGGGACAAACTATTAACACCCAATCTTGACCTACCAGAAACCAAAAAGCCTAATGATGAAAATTTCAAGATGAGCCCATAAAAGTAATGGCAAAAACAAAAACCCAATTTCCTCTTTAAACGGGCTTTTGGGCCAAAATAACAAAAAGAAAAGGTTTTTTAAAATTATGACGGTCAGTGATGTGGTTAGTTAGGGAAGTGGGGAGCATTATGGCAGAAAGTCATGAAGAGTGGGAAAGATTTTAGGGGAAGTGTAGACACTCAATTTCTGGATGATGAGTTATGGATGTGACAAAGGACTCCAATAATGAAAATTTCATGAATAGGTCTTCAATACTTGAACTTTGAAACTTCAGAGGATTGATTGCATTTTTCAAAGAAAGAATTTAATGTTTTCATAGAATAAATTGCAATGCTTTTTTAAGGACCTAATTGCAAAACTTAAATTCTTTCAAGGACCATTTTATAATTAAAAGTTAAAAAAGTGGTCAAAATTCTGTAATTCTGATCGGAATTACATTAATTTCGATCGAAATTGTGTAATTCCTATTAGAATTATGCAATTCTGGTTAGAATTAGACTTATTCCGTCTGGTTTTTTGATTTTTTAGAAAATAAAAAAATCTTTTTTTTGAATCCTGATTGGTCTGAAATTTCCTTAAAATTATTTTTGATATTTATCTGATAATTTTTGATATTTTTCTAATATTTTTAAGGAAATAGAAGTCTTTTATGAACTCAATTTATACGTAGGGTTTGAAGGGATGTTTCACTATTAAAGGAGGTGTTTTAGCTCATGAGAAAGGAGATCACGGAGGAGCAATACTTTTATGAACAATTTTACTTTGATATTTTTTTATGCCAAATTGTCTTTTGGCTTTTGGTTGAGTTTTCTTAAAAAGCATTCTTGACTCTTTTCCTTTGTGAATTGTTTTGAAAAAAATATTCTCTACAAAATTCCCTTGTGTTTAATTGATTAATTGAAGATATTTGGAGGATTTTTGAAGAACAAGATTCGAAGACCTATCAAGAATGGTGATTTTACAAAATTTGAGGAGCACTCCATTAAAATTATCCATAAGCATCATCTTCCCCTTTATTCTATTTTATTTGATTTATTTATTTTTATTTTATTGATTTTTAATTTTATTTAAATTATTGTTATAATTTATTCACTAATCATAAGTTTTGTTCTTTTTATTATGATTATGGAGGAAAATACATGATGATCATGTTTGGAGGATTAAACTCATAAGAAGTCCATGGAATGCGATTGATAAGACCTTGTAGCTAGATTTAGTTTTTGGGTTTTTATTATTTTTTATTTATATTTTTGGGGTTGTATTAATTATCTTTATTGTTATTTTTAATAGATTATTATAATAGCCCCAATAGTGGGAATAATGAAATTGTGTGTGGTTGCATGTTTATATTGATTAATTGGTTAGTAAAATTAGGGTTTCAATTTGGTAATTAATTAAAATCAATGGTGAAAGTAGATTAATTTAGGTTGCATGTTGATGAAAATTAGGGTTTTGGAAGGAATTAATTTAATTAGTTATTTGATCTTTTATTTAATTGTTTTGATATGTTTTATTTGTTTTTTGGGCTTGTTTATTTATTTTTATGTGTTTTGGGTCTTAAGCCCATATTAGATTCTGATCCACTTAAATAAATTTAGGTTTGTTTAGGTTTAATTAATTAAAATGCATTTTAGGCCCATAATTAATTAGATTTTTAGGTTAGAGATAACTTAAGCCCATCTAGTAAATTAGACGCATGTCCACCTAATTTAATTCAATTAATTTAGACTTAGCCCATTAAATTAAAGCCTTTTTCATAATTTGTGGATTTAAGATCACATTAGAGTTAAAACATGTAGAACTAGTCCCAATAATTTAAATACTTCATAATTTGTAGATTTAGGCCCATTTTTAGAATTAAAATAAATATACTTAGGTCCACTTAATTAAAATTAAAAGGAATTAAGCCCTTTAGGCTCACTTATTAAAAACATGTAGATTTAGCTCATTTAATTAAAATCAATGTATATTAGACTAACTCAGGGATTATGAATTTGTATTGAATGCATTATTTATTTGTATTTTCATGACTAGTTTGCCTTAGGGTTAATTATTAGAATAAGGGTTTATATGAAATTGCATGTAAATAAAGGATCATATAGTAATTCTAAAAGAACCCAAGACTAAAAGAAGTTGGTATTTCATACCCAGAATCTCCTGGTTATGGTGCTAGCTTTCTTTTAAGGAATCAAGTACCACCTTTCTGATTTATCCCAGTTATTACCCTGGGTGGTGACTCCTCATCTCCAAGCCATGTCTTTGTGACAGTGGTTAGTGTGTTCTCTAGAGCACTGAGCTCAAACAGTGTCATAGTTGCTAAAATCTTAGACACGCGCTAAACTCCGTCGTCTACAGTGGTGACTCCATTGGGGATAAGAGATATTGATTCTACTTGTGTTCTTTAGAATTATTTTATTAATTATTATTTTATTTTTGCATTCATTCTGTATGTCCCTATTAACTGATGACGTTGGTTTATGGTTCCATGATTCCACTAGCTTCATGGGATTATAAATCGGCTAACCATCACTCTTAGCCTTAACTTAATTCAAGAGAGATTGCCAAGCTCATTTGACTAGAGCCTATAACTAAAGTCCTTAAGGGGGGGGGGGTAGTCTTCTCTCAAGTTTGCAAAGGATGCCGAGCCCTTCTGACCTTGACCTGTGACTCAAGTCTTAAAGGAGGGCACCTTGCTAAGGGAACCTTAACTTTTCACCGAACCTTAACCATATATAATGGCTTAGTTACTTCCTCTAGGATCTACCCAAATTGCTTGTGATTGTTTCCATGAGATATTTTTATCTATAAAGGCCCAAGCCCATACTTTAAAAGCCCGTTTGGACTAATAAAGATTGGGCTAATTTTTTATACATAGAAATATTGTTTCTATGTTTTACTGCTTTGAGAAATTTGGCATGCACATAGGTTCTTAATATCCCCTATTGATATTAAGGCCAAGATAAAAAATCCTAGGAAAAGAGACTCGCCATTGAATACGTGTGTGGGAGGAATAAGGTTAGAAGGATGTATATACTTGACTTGTTTAATACTTGTTGCATAGCACGTGCATCATGCATACATGCATCACATGAATCATACTAATAAATTGCCTTTCAGCCATCATAGATTCATTTGGGTTTTCCTGTGTTTGAAGTCAAAAGGGTGGCAAATTAGTGAGAACTGATTCGAGTCCACAATCGATTGTGAAAGAGATCCTTAGCAGACTAGAAAGGAGTCCCATCAATCCACTTTACCTAGAAGCTGCACAACCTAAATAAATAGAAGAAATGGAATAACAAGAAGAAGGAAACTGGATCCTAGAGGATGTTAAAGGAGCATTGATGGATGACATTAGAGCGATGATGCAAGATGAGTTAAGATAGGCTTTGGATGGCCATGATGCCACCACCTGCTGCTATTGCACCTCCTATTATGGCCAATCCACTTGTTGCAGCCAATCCACCTGCTATGGGTACACCACCTACTAATAATGACAATGCTACAAAAATGAAACTAGAGGATGTTGAGAGTTATATGATTGAAAAGGCGAAAGAGAATCACTTGAGCAAGTTCAAGAGCTAGAACCCAAGCAGATGAAAGCACTGACTCAACAAATGTCCAAGATAGAGGAATTAATGAGAGGAAAGGGCATTGGATACTCATTTGATTTTGATGATGTAATGTAATTTGAGGTGGATAAGCTACTTGATAAGTTTAAAATGCCACAACAACAGAAGTTTGATGGTACTGGGGACCCGAGGATTCACCTTTGTCAATATACAACTACTATAAGCACCACTAAGGCTCCTTTGTCTGTGGTTACCAAGCTGTTTGTGCTATCCTTGGAGGGTATGGTTATCAATTGGTATCATGGGTTAGAGAAGTCCATTCGAACAGACTAGAGAGAGTTGCGCACTGCTTTTTTGAAGTAATATGATTACAATACCAGGCTTGAAGTGTCCATCAAGGACCTTGAATTGACCAACCAGAAGCCTAATGAGTTATTCTCAGATTTTTTGACTAGGTTCATGAATAAGGCAAGATTAATGAAGACCAAACTGACTGAGAAGGATCAGGTTAGATGATAGTCCAAAATGTGTCACCTAATCTAGTTGAAAGACTGCAAGCAATGAATCCTAAAATATGTGTAGATCTTTATGACGATGGTTTGCAAGTAAGGGAAATCAAGAGTGAGAAAAAAAAGAGCTCTGGAGCCATTGGAGTAAGAAACTACATAACTGGGGGCACACAACAAGGAAGTACTAGTCGGGTTATAGGAGTGCATGCTATTCAACAACTAAGGAGACTCTCTAATTTTAACCAACCACTTTTAAACGTCCTAGAGCACCTAATGTAAAAGGGCTTACTTCAACCTTTACCTAATCCAAACCCACCAAACCTAAACACCCCATGCTATAACCCAAACAAGCACTACAAATTCCATTAAAACCTCCAACACTCCATAGATAATTACATCCACCTCAAACATGAAATCCAAAACCTTATAGACTTTGGAAAGATCACATACCCTGAAAACCTACGCACCAAAAATAATCCTTTCCTAAATTACCAAAACAAACCACCCTCAGCTACTATGATCATTAACTCAAGAGTTAGTGAGGAAGAAGTGCTAAGCTCCTTTGAGGACCTAGACCTTAAATTCAATGAGAAATCTCCTAATGCCCCTAAATATAAGGAAGGAGTAGAAGACTTATTGGGTCAGCCTTTAGGCAAGTTTGACTATAAGGTGTTTTACACTAAACCACCTTTTTTTGACATACCTTTCGAGTTGATTATGCCTACATGATGGGGTGATGAATTTGATAATGAGAAGCTACTAGACAAGAAAGAAAAATTCACATTTGAGGAATAAAAACATGAAGTCATAGAGACAGTTGGCAAAAAGATGCAAGAATAGTTATTATATCAGCTACCTTAAGGACAACCACTATGAGACTTAACATCCCTAGCATCTAGAATAGGAAATAAAATTTCTTATTGTCTTCTTTGAATAAAATTTTATTTTCTATTTTATTTTAGTGATCAATGATATAAATTCTGATCATGCTTACTTATGTAATGTACGTCCTAATGGTACTATGCATTATGATATTGATTGCATCTGCATGTTTGATATAAATTCAATTCAATTAGAGTCATTTAGCATGGGCACAAATACAAATTCAAAGAACATACATATATCACATGATGTAACTTCTGAAGATAGGAAATTTGAGGAAAAAATGAAAAGAACGAAAAAAAAGAGAAAAAATAAGGAGAGAAAAAAAGAAGAAAAGAACAGTAAGGTAAAAATTAGAGAGAAAAATTAGGACTAACTAGTAACAGGAGTTGTATCATATAATGTAATGAATGTTCTCATTTTTTCCCTAATGAATGATTAAAATTGAATTTGAAATTTTTGTTCAAATATCGTATCTTCGTCTTTATTATACTGCATAAGTATCTCAATGGAAAGACAATACATAATGAAAGCTAAATAAAAGCTATGAAATCACTATTTTAGTTATGTTTTCTTTTTTGCCATCCCTTTTGTAATTTTCCTTGTAAGCCTAGCATCCCCTTATACCTTGAGAATTCAGGTGGCTTAGTAACTTGCATTGCAAGTCTTGTCTTGTAACTATCATTAATCATTGCATCAACATCAAGCCTTATATTCTACTCAAGAATTCTTTGAAGTGCAAGTCTAGTTGATTTCATCATTGAGAACTTGCTTCAGTCAGTTCACCCACTCTTCTGCATCTTCAATACATGAGACTACAACTAATAAGGCCAGTAAGATAAAGGTCAACAGCAATAGTGACCAAACCGAGTCTCTTGCACACATGAAGAAAAAGATTGCTAGAATGAATTCAAAATAAACCTAGGGGAAAATGTAACTCTAGGGCAGCTTAGGGGCAAAACAATAAATACAACACTAGAACTTCAAAGTTAGTGAAAAAGATCTCAAGGCAGAAAGGATTAAAATACAAGCATACAAATACATCGGTTATCATAGAATAATAGTAGAAATAAAAAGAAAAGTTCAATAGTGCATCGGTCAATCACAAGCTCCAGTGTCAAGCTATGGACTCCACTTGCTAGCCTGGTCATCAGTCCGATGAACCGTATCAAAAGCTCTGACATCAGAAGTACCAATAGTCCATCATCCAATACTCAAGCCTACAGGCTATTGATAAGGCACCTTGTTCTCACACTCTTAGCTGTAAACATAGCTCTATTCTAAACAAAAGACCTATTAGGATCATGATGTCATACATAATATGCATACATTTATTGTGAAATACTTGTTTTGCATACTATAGTCTTTGAGCTTAGGTGAGATTATACAAATACTCTACTATTAATATTTAAAATTAGTGTTATAAGAATGTAGAAAAGTAGTCAGAATGTGCATATGTGAAGCATTTAAAAGGAAAAGGGTAGCACTAACAAGGTGAACCTAATGCTCAACGGGACTTTAGACCTCGAGAGTCTAAAGGGCCTATCTAGTAAGGGAACATCACCTATAGTGATACTTGCAAAAGCATGATCTTAGTGACCTCAAAAGGCTGGATAGGACATTTAAGCTCCTCATATTCAACATCTATCTCCATAGTCTCATCAAGAGCATCATCTAGAATATCTCTCCATAACTGTTAGACTAGTGTAGGGTATGGAATATGGTGATGAGAAGGTCTAACATGTTAGCAATACATTCGATGGCCCTATAAAAGGGAATAATGCACTCAAAACTTAAAATGAATGCACTCTAAAAAATTATTTGATCATGAAATAAGATCTCTAACTCCTGAACCTTTTTTTTTTGCAGGAGATGTCAATGAAAGGAATAAAGCCCTCTACTACAACATTAATGAGAATGGCAGAAATACAAATGCAGCCCAAAGCCATAACTTCAATGTTGGAGTATCATGACCCTATGATCAGAGACATCATCACCATAATTAAAAAGGAAGAATGCAAAAGAATAACACTACATTTTGACAAAATTTCTTCACTTGCAAATAAACCATACTAACTTATGGTAGTTTATGTAGGGAAGAACAAAAGAGAATGAAGGTGAAAGGAACCGATACATCAACAAGAATGGGAAAGATTGCAAATGCTAATCATTCATCAGAAATATCATCTTACATGGAAAACACTCATCAAAATAATAAATGAAAGTAATAGAACTCTCTTTCCTAAATTCTGTAATAAAGAACCATCTTAATTATAATATTCACAAATTGAAAGTAAATTCATCCACTTCACAAGATCATGTACGAAAAGCCTATCTTATGACCTTTGATTATAATGGCTTTCTTTTATTAGCCTCGTAGAATTCAGATGAGTAATTAATAGTTTTATGCTGAGAGTTTGTAAACTCTAATCAATCTAATGCTTGCTTTATACCAAACGAGGGAAGAAAATGCAAAAATGAAATTTATGGACTTGCAAAATAAATGGCTTGAATTTCAAAGTATATTTTCAGTCTTTTGAATAATAAATGTGCATATAATCTACTCCAATGCTCAGAAATGAGTATGAGTACAAAATACCTTAACGGTATCCATGCTGAGTAATATGAGAAAGGTGGAGGAATACTAAGAGGAGAATAAAAATAAGAGTAAGCATAATTTAATCCAATGCTCAGAAATGAGTAAGAGTATTAACATGAACCCTCTGGCGGTATCCATGCAGAGTAATATAAGAAAGGCAGGGGAATACTAAAAGAGGACCATGCAAAAAAAAATTTGCTCTATTTTACTCCAATGCTCTATATGAGTATGAGTATCCAAAGGACCTTTCCAACGGTATCCACACTGAGTAATGTGAGAAAGATAGGGGAATACTCAGATAAGGAAGGAAAACACAAAAAAATAATTTAAAGGCTATTTTGATACTCTGAATTCAATCTTTTTATGATAAATTTCCATGAGTTTTGTTTAGCAAATTCTCCCTAAAATTAGGTGTGGAAGTAAGTTCTTCACTTGGTAAAAGACATACTCTCAGCATAAGAAGGTTAATGATGCCTCTGACCTTTGTAAATGGCAAATAAATGATAGTCACAAAAATTAAAAATAGTGAGATTTGTTGAGTGCACGCTATCTCATGAAAAAAGTAATGAATTTTCTCATAAATTTTCAGCATTATAATGTGATTTTTTACATTCATCATGATTGAAACTAACTTTAACAAGTGTATAGGAATTGCAAATCCAGAAGAAAGAGCACTGAACTTATAGAGATGGTTAGTACAACGAAATTGAAATCAGTCAGCAGAAAAATTATAATTAGTCAATATAGCAAAATTCAAAGTCAGTCAGCACAAAGAATTCAAAACATTTGACTCAAACAACTAAAGATAAAATTCATGAGCAATTATGGATTGCAACATCAAAGGTGAGCAATGAAAGGGTTACAACTAATTGCAAGCATTTATGGACTGTAGCATCATTAGTGAGCAATAAAAGGGTTGCAACTAATCATGATCAGTTATGGACTGTAGCACCATCAGCGAGCAATAAAAGGATTACAGTTAATTGCGAGCAGTTATGGAAATGAAAGGGTTATAGCTAATTATAGGTAATTATGGATGCAACATCATTAGTGACAATGAAAGGGTTGTATCTAATCGCGAGCAATTATGGATTGTAGCATAATCGTATAAGAGAATTCAAACTATACGACCAAGTGTAGTCGACATTGTATGACCGAGTGCAATGTATTTCCAATCTAGACTATACGACCGAGTGTAGTCAATATTGTAAGACCAAGTGCAATGTATTTTCAATCCAGACTATACGACCGAGTGTAGTTGACATTGTACGACCGAGTGCAATGTATTTCCAATCCAGACTATATGACTGAGTGTAGTCGACATTATACGACTGAGTGCAATGTATTTTCAATCCAGACTATACGATCGAGTGTAGTCAGCATTGTACGATTGAGTATAATGTATTTTCAATTAAGATTATATGACCAAGTATAAGCAACATCATACAATCGAGTGTGATGTTTCTTTTCAATTTAGACTATACATCCGAGTGTAGTCAGCATTGTACAACCGAATACAATGTATTTTCAATCAAGATTATACAACCGAATATAATTAGCATAATACGACTGAGTGTGATGTTTCTTTTCAATTTAGACTATACATCCAAGTGTAGTCGGTATTGTATGACCGAGTATAATGTATTTTCAATCAAGATTATACAACTGAATATAATCGGCATCATATGATCAAGTGTGATGTTTCTTTTCAATTCAGACTATACGTCTGAGTGTAGTCGACATTGTATGACTGAGTATAATGTATTTTCAATCAAGATTATACGGCCGAGTATAATTAACATCATACGACTGAGTGTAATGTTTCTTTTCAATTCAGACTATACGTCTGAGTGTAGTCGGCATTGTACCACTGAGTGTGATGTTTCTTTTTAATTCAGACTATGGGCATATAGTCGACATTGTACGACTGAGTGTAATGAGTCCCTTTCACCTAAGATTATACGATTGAGTATAATCAACATCATACGACCGAGTATGATGTGTCATTTCAAATCAATATTGTACATCTGAGTATAGCAAGTTCATAAGCAAAAGCTTTAAGGAGCGTAGGTAAGTATCTTAACTTTTAATTTAAAAATTGAGTACTAGTTTGCTTTGTCGCAATAAACACTATAGACACCCAATTTCGAGATAATGAGTTATGGATTCGACAAAGGACTCTAATGATGAAAATGTCATGAATAGGTCTTCAATACTTGAACTTTGAAACTTCAGAGGTCTGATTGCATTTTTCAAAGAAAGAATTTAATGTTTTCATGGACTAAATTGCAATGCCTTTTTAAGGACATAATTGCAAAATTTAAATTCTTTCAGGGACCTTTTTATAATTAAAAGTTTAAAAAAGTGGTCGGAATTACATAATTCCGATCAAAATTATGTAATTTTGATCGGAATTACATTAATTCGGATCGAAATTATGTAATTCCAGTCGGAATTAGACCTATTACATCTAGTTTTTTGATTTTTCAGAAAATAAAAATATCTTTTTCTTGAAAACCTGATTGGTCTGAAATTTCCTTAAAATTATTTTTGATATTTTTAAGGAAATAAAAGTCTTTTAGGAATCAATTTATACGTAGAGTTTGAAGGGGTGTTTCACTATAAAAGGAGGTGTTTTGGCTCTTGGGAAAGGAGATCGAGGAGGAGTAGTACTTTTATGCATAGTTTTAGTTTGATATTTTCTCTATGCCAAATTGTCTTTTGGCTTTTGGTTGAGTTTTCTTAAAAAGTGTAATGACATATATTTTTAATTAATATAAATATATTTTGGGAACTCTATTATTTAAAAATACTAAAGTTACTCATAATATTATTGTCATTATTAATATTATTATTTCTATCTCATTTTTATTTACATGCACGTACAATATTATTTTTAATTGTCATAATATTCTTTTTATACACATAACATTATTATTATTGATTATTATTATTTATAGCATTATTTTAACTAGAGTTATTATTTTTATTGTGTGATATATATATATATATGTGTGTGTGTGTGTGTGTGTGTGTGTGTGTGTATAAATATTGGTCAAAAAGCTCACCTGCCCGGTTTAACCAACCCATCCCCACCATTTTTTTTCCTTCTTTCATTTCTTTCCCCACACCATTTTCTTTCCCTTTTCTTGCCCTTACTCTCATGCTGACTTCCATCCCAATAGCACCACCATCCTCACGCCACCCCCACCATCTGCTTCTTCTTCTTTCTTTACTATCTCAATAGCAGTAGCAACACGAAGACCAACAACAGTAGCAGTAGCAGCTCCGACATACAACAACAACCCTTCTTTGATCTTGATCTCTATGATTAGGTAAGTTCTAGGTTAGTTTAGTTGAGTTTGTTAGGTTGATTCTTAGTTGATTTAGGTTGTTAGTTAGTTGATTTTTGATTTTGATTAATTTATATTATTTAGTTAATTATGCAAAATTCCATTTTAATAATTGGTTACTTTTTTTGGGTTGATATATATATATATATATATATATATTAGTTGATCTAAATTATTTTGGTTAATTTTGGTTATGGGTATATATATAAATGATTTATGTTGGTTGATTTAATTTTATGGATTTTGTATAATTTATTTAGATGTTTTAAGTTTAAGTATGTTTTGTTAATTATGTTAATTAATTATTTGGGTTGAATATTGAGTTAATTAGAGTTAGTAAATTAAGTTAGTAATTTTTGTGTTAATAAAATTATTTTTAGTAAATTTATATTATTTTTGAGGAATTATTATGTTTATGTGAATATTGGAATTTTGGGGTAATTATGTAGTTTTGTTGAAAATATACTTAAATTCTATTTTAAATGGTTTTAGAATTTTATAGAGTATTAGAATAATTTTTATAAATTAATTACTATTTTTAACAAATTAATTCTAATTTTTGAAAATTATATTCAAATAATAAATTATTTATTATTTTGTGATTAAATGGGTTTTTAATTAATTTTATAATATATTTAAACTATTAAATAATTAAATGTGAATTTGACTAAATATGTTGAATATTTGAAAAATAGGAATTTTATAAATGTTATATTATTATTTAAGATTTTATTAATTATTGTGGAAAATATTTATATTTATTGTTTTGAAATTTAAATAAATTATATTATTGATTTTATGGATTTTAGTGATTTTAATATGTTAGTATTTAATATTTGCCTTTTTGTGTTTTGTGAACCTCGGTTGGGGATTTGGATAGTTTGGGGTCCCAACACGAGGTATTGAGCTTATGTGAAGTTTAGAAGTGTGTTTGCTTACAGGATTGACTTTATTTCGGTAGAGGGATGTTCGTTTTATAGAGAAGACTTTGCCAAATTTTTCGTAGATTTCTCATAAAATGTGAAACAGGTTAATCCCAAGTTTTGAATTTTGAGTTCGAGTAAAGTCTTCCTTAGAATTCTAGAAGTTAGGGTTTCCATTTTTTGATAGTAATTTTATTTTATGTCTTTTAGCCGTCCCTCTGGTCGTGTCTACCAGTCGAGGTCGGACATGACGTGTCAGAGGAGCACCTTTATCTTATAAGTTAATAATCGATTTACGTGTCGGGTCTTTTAACTTAAATCATACAAATTTTGATGAATTATATATTTATGAGATTCTAGTCAGTATTCTTATATAATGTTGCATGATTTAATTTACAGTTGATTTATTTTATTTATTTTAATTTTCTTTGTCTTATTTTCATTTATTTTAAATAAACTACAATAGAACGGGCTACGTGATGGGTTTCATCAGAATAGTGTGCGCACCGATAAAATATTTGATTATATTGATTATATTACTAGGGCCGATGGTTTAGTGATGCTTTGCTCTTAGACACCGCCAATAATATGATATATGATTATATTATTGATTAAAATACTAGAGCCAAAGGTCTGGTGATGCTTTGCTCTCGGACACCACCAGTAAAGTTGGATTATATTTATTAAATCACTGGGGCTGATGGTCTGATGATCCTTTGCTCTCGGACACTGCTAGTGATATTGGATTAAGTGATGTGACTGCGGGTGTGTATCCTGGTGATGCTTTGCTCTAAGGATCTGGCAGTCTTGGATTTAAGTGAGTTGTATAGCTATTAAAATTGAGGACTAAGGTTCTACCTAATTTTTTTATACTGAAATGTTTTAAAATGCATTTAAAAATTTATTCCTTCCATTGGAAAAATGGATTCTTATATATATATATCAAAGGATTTGAATAAAATTATAAATATAATATATTTTCATAAAAACTTATTTTTAAAAGAGATTTTCAAACCACATTCATTTCTTTTATTAGCTTACTCAGTGAGGTCTGACTCCCCTTAACTTTTTTTTTCAGCAGTTTGGAAATTTTCTGTTAGGCCTACTTCTCTATGCTGAGTAGCTTCTTTATCGGATATCTTATGTAAGTCTATGTAGTTATGTCTGTATTAGTATCTGTGTACCGTAGTAGAGAAATTGTATAATTGCATATTTAATTTGGATATTATGTATTTGTAATCTATGCATTGAGATATTATTTTGTATAACTGATTATTATATTATGCATGATTATGTTATGGTTTATTTATATTAAGAAAAATCAATTTGATAGTGTACATCATGATTAATTATTTTATTGCAAGGTTTTAAAGTGAAATATTCCACATTTTTCTTTTAAGGCTTACTACGGGTTTTTTCTTTTAGATTCTAATCTACATAAATAAATTTAGGTTTGTTTAGGTTTAATTAATTAAAATGCATTTTAGGCCCATAATTAATTACATTTTTAGGTTAGATATAACTTAACCCCATCTAGTAAATTAGACATAGGTCCACCTAATTTAATTTAATTAATTTAGACTTAGCACATAAAATTAAAATCTTTTTCATAATTTATAGATTTAAGATCACCTTAGAATTAAAACATGTAGAACTAGGCCCATTAATTTAAATACTTCATAATTTGTAGATTTATGTGATATCCCGAGTTTTTAAATATTTTTAAATTGCATCGGGATATGCAGTATTAATAATTTTTGTACATATTTCTGATTATTTCATGAGTTTATTATATATTAAGTCATTTTAATTATTTTTAATTATTTTAAGATATTTACGTAAAATTTTCCTGGGAATGTTATTTTCGGGGAAATTAACATGTAAATAATTTAATATTACTTATTTTAACTAGTTTTACGAATTTGCATGAACTCATACATAATTTTAAAGTGCTAAATAAAATGTATATATGTGTATTTATTTAAATTAAATTAGGGTTTAATTAATTAACTTAATTTTTATTATTTAGTTTTAATATTAATTAATTAATTAATTATAAGTGTATAAATTATTAAAATATATGTGTGGTGAGTATTAAATGTGTGTGGGATTATATATTATTATAATATATGGTTTGGATATATATATACATATATACATAAATTATAATCAAAAATCAAAAGTTAGCATTATTTACCGTTTTGCCATCGTCTCCTTCCTTCCCTCCCGATCGCCCCATCTCCATTTCCGGCCACTATAACTCATTTTTGTTGCCATTGGTGTGCTTCTTGGCTTTCCACCACCACCTCCAGCCATTCCCGCCATCCCTAGCCACCATTTCTGGCATGTTTTGGTCGGAAAATCAAGTAGAGGCCGAAACTTCATCTCATCGCCGATCGACGTGATTCCGGCCACCAAACTTGATGCCACCGGTCTCTATCTTCTCTTTGAGCTCCGATGAGTGTGATTCCAAGCTTTTTTTTACTTAAAATGGTCTAGATTTTCCTAGGTTTTGATTTTTCCATTTTCGGCCATTTAGGGTTTTGAATTTTTTTGAACTTTAATTTGATTGATTAAAGCAAAATCCCTTCACAAAATTTGATCCTTGTAGCTTAGTCTACATTTGGTAATTTTTGTAGTATTTTTGGGAATTATTTTGATTTTTGTGAATTTTTTATTATTTTATTAATATTTTCTAATTTTTGAGAATTAATTAATTAAATTATGAAATTGTGTTTTATGGTAATTATAGGTGTTGAAATTCATTTTTGAAATTTATTGCTAATTTTTTTGAATTTTATATATTTATTTTGAATTTATTAAGTTTATGTAATTTTGAAAAATTAGGTTAATTATGTGTTTAATTGAAATTAATTGGTAAATTGAGTATAGTTATTGATATTATTGAATTATATGTTGAGAAAATTAATTTTGAGTAATTATATTATTTTTGGTGAATTTTTGATTAATTTTAGTAAATTTATATATATAGGGGTGTTTTGGTAAATTGACACTAAATTGGTTAAAAATGTAATTAAATTGGTTTTATTAGTTATTTAAGGTATAAAAATGATTTCTACAAATTATTTAGTAGTTTTAACTAATTAAAACTATTTTTCGTAAATTATTTTCAAATTATATATATAATATACGATTTTTCTAAATAAATGAGTTTTTATCGGTTTTAATGTGTTTTAGGGTTAATTATGTAAATTGGATTGATAAAATGTATATTTATTATAAAAAGGGAATTTTCGGTATTTTTGTAATTATTCTATGAATTGTGGACCTCGATCGGTGAATTGTAGTTTGGAGTCTGACCGAGGGATTGTGGTTATGAATCCTATGTTTATTCTTGAAGTGTATTTCCTTACAGGACCGGCTCTACTCTTTGAGTAGAGAGATATCCATTTTACAGGGGAGGTTTTGTTGGATTTTTGGTAGAATTCTCGTAAAACGTGATGTCCGGTCAAATTTTGATTCTAATTCTGTGTCTAGTATTTTAGATAGAGTTTCTAGGAATTTCTGTTAGATTTATTCTGATTTTTGTTGTCATTTGTTTGTTTAGTTGTGCCGAGACTAAGGCCTAGTGGACCAGGCCCGTCGGACCCATCTCGTGGAGCGCAATAATAGTGAGTTGTTATTTTATATATATATATGTTTTAGGATGCATGTTTTAGAAATGTATGGTTTATTTTGATAAATATGCATAAATGATTTAATTAGTACCTAGGTTTATTTTTGGTTTATTTTTGATATATTTTGATATATTTTAAATTATATGCATGTTTTTATTAAACATTTATACTTAAAATATTTTTAATATATTTCTAATTTATTTTGCAATTATATTGGATTTATTTGACGTATGTATACTTGAAATATACCTTGTTTACTTTTTGTATATTTCTAGTATATATATGGTTTATGTTGCTATTCTATTGAAATTCATGCATCATTTATTTATGAATGTATGTTTTATATATTAATGAAGGATATCAATAGAACGTGCTACCTAGTGGGCAGCACTAAGACCGAGTACATACTGGTACATTGATAGCATTTAGGCCATATTACTAACCTATTTGTGGATATTGAACGGATTGATTTATTTGATGTGTGATGTGATTTGGGAGTGTGATTACTAGAGCTCGGTTGACCAAGTGTCTCGGGGCCAATCACACTGACAGTCAGACTGCTGGAGCTCGGTTGACTTAGTGTCTCGGGGCTAGTCCACTGTCCAAATGGAACAAGTGAATTTATTTGGAATAAGTGAGCCTGTATGGCTAGAGTGTTATCTAACACTGTTTGAGGTTGCAATTTTCTAGGGTTCTATTTGATCCTTCATAAACAGTGATTTTCAGTAAACATATAAAATGATTTTTATCGCATTTGTGTGTATTTGCCTATATATATATATATATATATATATATATATATATATATATATATATATTTATTATGTATACTATTGACTGTGTGTATTATCATTTAGTATGCATGTGTATATATTATAACAATTCACTCAGTGAGGTCTGACTCCCCTCTGTTGACTATTTTTCAGGAGAGTCATCGTCTTCAGACCTCAGTAGTAGACCCATATGCCGGATTTCTTCTGCCCCGACTTCACTATGTAAACTGCTTATCTGAGTTTTATTTTATAATCTAGACACTGCAGTAGTTGGAAACAGTTGTGGGGTTTATTTATTTATTTGTGTGAGTATGTATTTTAAATATTTGAACTGGAACTTGTATTAAAAGTTTATTTATATATGAGATGAGATGTTCGATTTAATTTCAGTGGTGGATATTTATTTTATTTCTATTTATGATTTTATTTCCACTGCAGAGCACTTTATTTATGTTATTATTATTAATATTGCATGTTTTATTTTATTTTTAGGCTTGCTACGGGTTCCGGATTCGAAAGAATTCTCGTTCCCTAGCGCTGGTCATGGCCCCTGTTTTGGGTCGTGACAATTTAGGCCCATTTTTAGAATTAAAATAAATAGACTTAAGTCCACTTAATTAAAATTAAAGGAAATTACTTTAGGCTCACTTATTAAAAACATGTAGATTTAGCTCATTTAATTAAAATCGATGTATATTAGACTAACTCAGGGATTATGAATTTGTATTGAATGCATTATTTACTTGTATTTTCATGACTGGTTTGCCTTGGAGTTAATTGCTATAATAATGGTTTATATGAAATTGCATATAAATAAAGGATAATATAGTAATTCATAAAGTAATTCTAAAAGAACATCAGATTGAAAGAAATTGGTATTCCGTACCTAGAATCTCCTAGTTGTGGTGCTAGGTTTCTTTTAGGGAATCAAGTACCACCTTTCTGATTTATCCTAGTTATTACCCTGGGTGGTGACTCCTCATCTCCATGCCATGTCTTTTTGACAATGGTTAGTGTGTTATTTAGAGTTTTGAGCTCAAACAGTATTGTGGTTGCTAAAATCTTGGATGCGTGTTAAACCTCGCCGTCTACAAGAGGTTAAGAGAAAAGGGAGGTGAGTGGGAGAAAAAGAGGGAAGATAGTAAAAGAAATATGGGAAGATAGTAGAAGAAATATAGGAAGAAAAAAAGAAGGAGAAGTCTTTGAAAAGGAGAGGTCTCTAAAAAGAAAAAACATAAAGAATAAAGACACAGGAAAAAAGAGAAAGCCAATTTGATAGATTTGAAAAAAGCCAATAGAATTTAAGTATCAAGAGCCATTACTTTGAAGGGAACTCTTTTATTTTTGTATAGGTTTATTTTTTGGTGTACTAATTTATTATTTTTTCAAGATTTGATAATAGTGTTAATTTAGTTGGATTAATTTTGTTTCATTTTTATTTATTTATGTATTTAAAGGGTTGTAATCATTTCTTTGCATACGAATTTACTTTTATTTATTTTTATTGCATATGTGAACATGGTTGTAACTCATTTCTCCTCTCTCCATTTCTTTGCATGCATATTTCATTTATTTTTATTTCTTTATTCTGTTAATTTAACTGTGAATGCATCATGTGATGGATTTTAGAATTAATTGCATGAAAATAAAATTAATTGCAAACTTGGACCTAATTGTAAAATTTGGAAATTGTTTGGAGGCAACTGCAAATTTGCATGTAAATATATAAATAACTAAATAATTAAGAGTAATAAATCACCAAACACAAATAGAGGTCAACCGCAATGTTAGTTGGGTATTTTGAAAGCCTATACCTACTTTTTGAACCTAATATCTGAGGACAGTTACCGAGGAACTTCATGGGATCCAGTTGTTGTAAAAGTGTGTCTCGGATTTTATCCAGGTGGCGACTCCATCTCTGATATGGGCTTAAAGCCCATGTTGTATTTTTTAGTAGACCATAAGCCCACACAGTATTATGATCGTCAAGTACTTGGGCGTACGCTGAATCCCACTGCCTATAGATATATTAATTGAAATTATATATTTACAAATAATTAAGTATATTTAATTAGTCTTATTTATCATTCTCAATATAACTAATAATTTAAGAAAATATAATTTTTATTTTTATTTTTTAAAATTATTTTAGTGAGTTATATAGTTATTATGAAAATTGAGTAATAGAAAAACTCAAAAATAAAAATAAAAATATTATAATAACATTTTTTTATAGTCTTAGGACTGAAATGTAAAAAAAAAAAAAAAAGGTTCTATTTTAAGAGTTAACTAGTGGAAAACTATTTTGACTAATTGATAGGACTATTGGAAAACCCTTTTAAAACCCATAGAACGTAATTGTAGAAATTTTTTTTACAAAACCTAATTGAAAGAATGATTTAATTTGTAGGATTGAAAATACTGTTATCCATATTTATAATGAAGATGAAGTTTACCTTTGAATAAAATTTATATGTTTAAACACTAAATTTATTTAATCTATGTTTGAATGCAAAAGATTGGAGAATGGATTTGGATTTCAAATAAACCTCATGTTTGAGAACCACATGGATTTGTACCTATGGGGATTTGAAACAAATCTATAATGAATTTAATAGCTCATTTAATAAAGTTATGAAATGATATGTAACTACATGTTATTTAAAATTCTTATATTTGAAAATTAATGTTAAGATTTCAAATCAAATATTTGCATCCAAACACACTCTAGGGGTTTGTTTGGTTCAAATGAATTTCATATAATTTTGTGAAATTCATTTGCAAATCTAAGTAAATATGTTTGGTTTTTGGTTTAAAAGAAAACTTTGTAAAATTCATTTTGAATTCCAACTTTTTAATTTTGTGGAATTGTTGAAACTAAATCAATTTATATGTAATATCCCGTGTTTTTAAAATATTTTTACACTGTACCGGGATATGCAGTGTTAATAATTTCTGTATATTATATGATATTTTTACGAGTTAATATGTATTTAAAACCTATTTTAATTACTGTGTATTATTTTCAGTGTTTTACGTAAAATTTTTCCGGGACTTGCATTTTCAGGGAAATTTTCATGTAAACAATGTATTATTAATTATTTTAAATGTATTTTCGGACTTGCATGAACTCATACGTATTTTTAAAATACTAAATAAAGACTATGTGTGTGAATATTTATTTAATTAGGGTTTAATATATATTACCCTAATATTTTATTATTTATTTATTGTTATTTAATTATTTTATTTATTATTAAATTATTAAAATTTTTTTATTATTATTTTATTATTATTTTATTATTTTATTTTATTTTTATTTTTATTTTTCTTTTTTCTTTTCTTTTTCTTTTTCTTTTCTTTTTTCTTTTCTTTCTTTCTTTTTCTTTTTTTTTTTTCTTCTTCTTCTTTCCTTCTCTCCCGCGCCCGACCACCACCCACCTCACCCCTCACCGCTGCAACTCCGGTCACCTACTGTCGGTGTGCCTCCCGGCTTGCCACCGCCGTTCCCAGCCGTCCCCCGCCGCCAGCAGCTCCCTTCCCCGGCACCGGCAGCTCCATTTTCCATTTTTGGCCGAAAATTGTCCCTTTACCGTTTCTCCCATTTTCGGCCACCGTTTTCGACACCGCCGGTCTCTTTCTTCTCCTTGAGCTCCGGTGAGTGTGATTCTAGCTTTTTTTTGAGCTAAAATGGTCTAGATTTTCTTAGTTTTGAATTTTTCTAATTCGGCCATATTAGGGTTTTTGATTTTTTTGAGCTTCTAATTGAATGATTCATGAAAAATACCTTCACAAATGTTGTTCCTAGTAGCTCAATATACATTTATGAATTTTTTTAGAATTTTTGGAGATTTTTTGGATTTCTGGGTATTTTTGAATATTTTAATATTATTTTCTAATTTTCGGAAATTAATTATTTAAATTATGAAATTGGATTTTATGGTTAAATTAGGTGTTGAAATGAATTATAGGAATTTATTTGGAATTTTTATGAATTTGTAAGTATTTATTTTGAATTATTGAAGTTTATGTGATTTTGAGAAATTAGGGTTAAATGTGTTTTATTTGAATTTAATTGGTTAATTGAGTTCAATTATTGATATTATTGATAAATATGTTTAGAAAATTAATTTTTTATAATTGTATAATTTTTGGTGAATTTTTGAAGTAATTTAAGTATATTTATATATATAGGGGTATTTTGGTAATTTTACCCTAAATTGCCTAAAAATGTAATTTAATTGGTTTTAATAGTTATTTAAGGTATAAAAATGATTTATAAAAATTATTTGGTATTTTTAACTAATTAAAACTATTTTTCGTGAATTATTTTTAATTATATATATAATATACGATTTTACTAATAAAATGAGTTTTTATCAGTTTTTACAGTGTTTTAAGGTTAATTATGTAATTTCTACCTATAAAATGTATTTTTAGGTTTTAAGGATATTTTTGGTATATCTGGAATTATTCTATGTTTGTGGACCCCGGTCGGTGAACTGTAGTTTGGAGTCCGACCGTGGGATTTTGATTGTGCCTTGTATAGTTTTTCGAAGTGTATTTCTTTGCAGGGTCGGCTCTACTCTTTTGAGTAGGGAGATGTCCGTTTTACAGGGGAGGTTCTGCTGGATTTTCGATAGAATTCTCGTAAAACGTGATATTCGGTTGAACCCTAATTCTATTTCCGTACTTAAATACTCTAGATTGAATTCTAGGATTTTTGTTGGGTTTATTCTAATGTTGGTTATTTATTGCTTGTTTAGTTGCGCCGAGACCGAGGGCTAGCGGACCAGGCCCGTCGGACCTGTCTCGTGGAGCGCATTAGGTGAGTTACTATACTATATATATATGCTTAGGATGCATGATTTAGAAATACATGTTTTATATTGATTAAATATGCATAAATAAATTGATTATTTCTTAAGTTTATATTAAGTATATTTTTGGTTTATTTTTGGTATATATTAAATTATATGCATGTTTTGTAAATAAAATATACTTAAAATGTTTTTAAATATATTTCCAGCTTAATTTATAATTTGATTGATTGCATTTGACGTATATATACTTGAAATATACTTGGTTTACTTTTGGTATATTTCCTGTATATATATGGTTTATATTGTTATTTCATTTAAATTCATACATCATTTATTGTGAATGAATGATTTATATTATTAATGAAGGATATCAATAGAACGTGCTACCTAGTGGGCAGCACTAGGACCGAGTACGTACCGGTACGCCTATAGCTTTAGGCTATATTACTAACTTATTTGTGGATATTGATTTGATGTTATTATTTGATATGTGAGATGTGGTTTGGAGGTGTGATTGCTGGAGCTCGGTTGACCAAGTGTCTCGGGGCCAATCACACTAGCAGTCAGACTGCTGGAGCTCAGTTGACTTAGTGTCTCGGGGCCAGTCTACTGTCCAAATGGATTAAGTGGATATATTTGGAATAAGTGAGCCTGTATGGCTAGAGTGTTGTTTAACACTATTTTCTGAGGTTGCGATATTTTAGGGTTCTATGTGATCCTTCATAAACTGGGATTTTCAATAAAATATATAAAAATGATTTTCTGCATCTGTGTGAAATTGTCTGTATATATATATTAGATATATATATACTGTTGATTGTATGCATTATCATTTAGTGTGTATGTATATATATTATAGTAATTCACTCAGTGAGGTCTGACTCCCCTCCGTTGACTATTTTTCAGGAGAGTCAACTTCTTCAGACCTCAATAGCAGGTCGATACGCCGGATTTCTTCCGCCCCGGCTTCTTTGTGTAAATTATCTACTTGAGTCTTATTTATTTTATCTAGACACTGCAGTAGTTGTGAATTAAAGTATTGGATTTCATGTATTTTATTTAAAGAGATGTATTATGTTGAAACTGGATTGTATTAAAGAGATTTTATATATGTGATGAGATTTGATTCAAATCCAATGACGAAAATGTTATTATGATATTTAAGATTTTTATTTCCGCTGCATATATATATTACTGTTATTGTTACTATTGTATGTTTTATTTTATTTTTAGGCTTGTTACGGGTTCTGGATTCGAAAGAATTCCCGTTCCCTAGCACCGGTCATGGCCCCTGTTTTGGGTCGTGACATTATATTTGAAATTTAATATTTGAAATCTAAGATTTCAAATCAAATGTTTGCATCTAAACACACTCTAAGGTTTATTTGGTTCAAATGAATTCCATAAAATTTTGTAGAATTCATTTGCAAATCTAAATAAATATGTTTAGTTTAAATGAAAATTTTGTAAAATTCATTTTGAATTCCAACTTTTTAATTTTTGGAATTGTTGAAACTAAATCAATTTTTATTAATGAAGTATATTTGGTTTAAATGAGTTTGGAATGCATTTAGAAATGAATTCATTGATGAAATTGAACCAAATAAGGGGTAAAAGTGTTTTAAACCATTATTAACATAAATGTTAAACAATCATTTATTTATTATAAGATATAATACTTTTGTAACCATATGTATTTGTATTGATTTGTCACTTTCCTCATATTTGCATGAAAAGTAATATTTAAGGACAAAATAATAATGTTTATTTTATATATGTTAGAAATAGGGGAATCTACTAATGGTAATTATAAACCCCGTATAAAGAGGGATTTAACTTAGTGACTTTAAAAATTGTTTATTAGAAATTAGGGGAAAATATAATAAAGTACCTTGTGGTTTAACGCTTTTAGCATAAGGAGTCTGTGTTTTTTTTTTTTTTTTGCACTTAAGTGACCTGTGGTACCTCGCTGGTAGCACTTTAGTGACAAAGTTTATAATACCGTTAAGTAATCATATGTGTCAAATGATATGGTACCACGTGGCAGCTGATGTATGTGAGGGGATGACATGGCACACACGTGGCAGATGACGTGGTGCCATATAATCTGCCATATAATATTATTTAATCACATCATTAATTTATTATTGAAGTGCAAATAATGGTGTACCACAAGTCACCTAAGTGCATAAAAGAAAAACCACAGGGTAATTTTTTGTAAATATATTAATCAAACATAATTAATCAAAATTCAATTGATTTTGTGTACTAATGATCTAAAGAAATATAATAATTTATTGCATTTTTTAATAATCTTACTTTTTAAATTTTAATATAACAAATATAAATTTAATTCATGTCATCAGTCATCATATAGATCTAAATCAATTTAATATTAATCATTATAATATTTTTTATATTAATATTGAGTATAGTTGCATCCAACTCTATTGATTAAGAGATGTAGTAGTGACTACTAATGATCTAAGTAGTGACTACTTAGATCAAGCAGTGCATCTAACTTTACTGATCAAATAGTAGTGACCACTTGATCTAAACTATTTAATATAAATCTCATTAGTAGTCACTACTATTCCTCTTAATCAATAGAGTTGGATGCAACTATACTCAATATTAATATGAAAAATATTGTTATGATTTAATATTAAATTGATTTAGATCTATATGATGACTGATAACATGAATTACATTTATTTTTGTTATATTTTATTATTTTTATTAAATTTTTAAAAGTAAGATTATTAAAAAATGTAATAAATTATTTTAGTTTATATCATTAGTATACAAAATTAATTTGATTTAACATATGTATAAAAAAATATTTTGTGGTTTTTTTTTTTTGTACTTAGGTGACTTGTGATACACCATCATTACATTTTAGTAACAAATTAGTAATGTCATTAAATAATTTTATATGATAGATGATATGGCGCCATATCATCCCCGTACACGTTAGCTGCATTGTGGTACCATACAATCTTACTTTACAGTGTTACAGACTTTGTCATTAAAGTACTAATAATGAGATATCACAACTCATCTAAATGAAAAAAAGAAATAAAAAAACACTACATACCTCTCGTGCTAGAAGTGCTAAAAGACAAGAAACTTTTTTTAACTTTCTCCTATAAATGAAGATTACATCAAAATATTATAATGTATTTTTAGCATTACCCAAGGGTTAACGAAAGACAAAATTTGTGTGATTTTATTGTCCAGAAAGCGACATTGCAGAAAGAACCAGAACAAGCTCATAATGTCACTGTAAGACAAACTAAATGGGCTCCTTCCTCTGTCTGTCAGCCATCTCTTTCCATCGCAATAGCCATCTTTCTTTTTTTTTTTTTTAACATAACCATCTTTCTTAAAAATAAAGACTTTACCATTTCTTTGAGTTTTCTTAAATATTTATAATTTATTTATTTAAAAAAGTTACGAATATAATTAATGCATAACGCTTTTAATATATATATATATATATATATATATATATATATATATATATATATATATATATATATATATATATATATATATATATATATATATATATATATATATATATATATGTATACACACACAATTTGCAATATGTATGAAAAAGGAAAACAAACATCAAATAAATTTTGGGCTTATTGTAATATTAGTCAATTTTGTTGTTTATTAATTTAATTTTATGATAAATAATTGTGATAGCTAAATTAATAGGTCCTGTGGATCGTAATATCTCATATCTAATTATAAATTTATAATCATACTATCATTTTCAATATATTTATAATAATTCATTATAGTAATGAATGATAATGAACTAATAAATTATACTATTTTTTTTACACTATACATCTAAAAGTTATAGAATTAATAATTATTTTTATATCTAAGTGTGTTAGTAATAACAAGTTTAATTGTTAAATAATTTTAAACTTCTAAGAATGTTGTATTCTTTTATTTATCTTAAATGTTTAGGTGAACATACTTAAAGTTGTGGGAAAATCAATTTTAAGAAATTTTATATTCTCTTTTTTTTTTACTATTTCTATTTATTTTCACATGCTATTAATTAAAGTATAATAATTCATATTTTTTTAAAAATTATATTTTAAAAATATTTATAAAAAATTAAAATAAAAAATAAGAAATAAAAAGTAGTATCAATCTGTAATATTCTGTGTTTTTAAATATTTTAATATTACATCAGGATATGCAGTGTTAATAATTTTTGTATATATTTATGATATTTTATGAGTTGTTATTTAATTAAAATTGATTTTTAATTATTTTATGTTATTTTAAGTGCTGTGCGTAAAATTTTTCCGAGAATTCTATTTTCGGAAAAATTGTTTATTATTTTAAATAGATTTTTGCATTTGCATGAATTCATATACATTTTTAAAGTACTAAATAAAGTATATATGTGTATTTATTTATTTAACTAGGGTTTAATTAATTACCCTAAATTTTTTATTATTATTTATTAATTAGTTTTAATATTATTTAATTATTTTTAGTGTATAAATTATTAATATATTAAATTATGTGTGTGTTGTATATTTAATGTGTGTGAGTTTATATTATTTTAATATATAGTGTGAATATATATCTGTATTTGCTTGTATACACATATATATTCACTGTGTGTATTTGCTTGTATAATGATTTTTATTGCATCTGTGTGTATTTGCTTATATACATACATATTATATATACTTTTGACTGTGTGCATTGGCATTTAGTATGCATGTATATATATTATAGTAATTTACTCAGTGAGGTCTGACTCCCCTCCGTTGACTATTTTTCAGGACAGTCATCTTCATCAGACCTCAGTAGCAGGCTTGTACGCCGAATTTTTTCTGCCCCGGCTTTATTATGTAAACTGCTCACTTGAGTTTTATTTTATGATCTAGACATTGCAGTAGTCGTAAAATTGTTAAAAGATATTGTATTATATTTGTATGAGATATGTACTTTAAGAATTTGAACTGGATTTGTATTAAAAGAGTTGATTTATATATGAGATGAGGATTTGATTTAATTTCATTTGGTGAAAATATTATTTTGATATTTATGATTTTATTCCGCTGCATAATATTTTACTTAATTGTGTTGTTATTGTTACTAGTGCATGTTTTATTTTATTTTAGGCTTGCTACAGGTTCCGAATTCGAAAGAATTCTCATTCCCTAGCGCTGGTCATGGCCCTTGTTTTAGGTCGTGACAAAGTTGGTATCAGAGTAGAGTTCTGTGTCAGGGCTTAGTTGTGTGAGTCGTGGCCCTAGTTTTCAAGTTGTGTTTTCTTTTGGTAACTACTGTAGTGAATTAGGTTTAAGTATGTCTTGATAAGTATTCCTTGCTTTAGTTTTCTACGTTATTCTTTCGTTGTCTATTTTGTCTGAATCGTTCTGTTGTCTTTTCATAATGAGGAGGTGAGCGCGTGTCGCTCCACCGGTCGTTGAGGTCGAGGATGATGAGTTTTTTCAGGATGAGGTTTTACCTCCTGAGCAGCCAGTTAGACGTAGAGGTCGTGGCAGAGGTAGACCTTAAGGAGCGGCAGGTCGCCGTAGGCAGAGAGAGTTACAGGACGAGGAGCCTATAGAGCCTAAGTTTGAGGATGTTCCTATACCTTCAGTTGTTTAGCCTGTTCAGCCTGCCTATCAGCAGGGTATGTCTGACCCTGAGACAGCTCTGTTCTATGCTAGAGTTGGCAGGATTATGTGTCACGACCCAAAATAGGGGCCATGACCGGCACTAGGGAACGGGAATTCTTTCGAATCCGGAACTCGTAGCAAGCCTAAAAATAAAATAAAACATGCAATAGTAATAACAATATATAATGCAGCGGAAATAAAAGTCATAAATATAATAATAACAATTGCACCAATTGGATTTAAATCAAATATTCATCTCATATATATATAAGCTCTTTTAATACAAATCCAGTTCAAATATAATACAACATCTCTTTAAATATTTATTGACTACTGCAGTGTCTAGATAAAATAAAACTCAAGACTCAAAGAAGCAGTTTACATAAAGAAGCCGGGGCGGAAGAAATCCGGCGTACAGGCCTGCTACTGAGGTCTGAAGAAGATGACTCTCCTGAAAAATAGTCAACGGAGGGGAGTCAGACCTCACTGAGTGAATTACTACAATATATATATACATGCATACTAAATGACAATGCATACAATCAACAGTATATATCTAATATGTATATATACAGGCAATTACACACAGATGCAATAAAATCATTTTATATATATTTCATTGAAAATCATCATTTATGAAGGATCAAATAGAACCCTCAATTAGTGTTAGACAACACTCTAGCCATATAGGCTCACTTAATCAAAATATATCCACTTCATCCATTTAGACAGTAGACTGGCCCCGAGACACTAAGTCAATCGAGCTCCAGCAGTCTAACTGCCAGTGTGATTGGCCCCGAGACACTAGGTCAACCGAGCTCCAGCAATCACACCTCCAAACTATATCTCACACATCAAATAATCATATACAATCAATATCCACAAATGGTTAGTAATATAGCCTAAATACTATAGGTGTACCGGTACGTACTCGGTCCTAGTGCTGCCCACTAGGTATCACGTTCTATCGATATCCTTCATTAATAAATATAAAACATTCATTCACAAATAAATGATGCATGAATTTAAATAAAATAACAATATAAACCATATATATACCGAAAATATACCAAAAGTAAACCAGGTATATTTCGAGTATATATACATCAAATGAATCCAATCAAATTATAAATTAAGCTAGAAATATATT
The DNA here is from genome assembly GCA_947683625.1 of Mallotus nudiflorus. Lineage (NCBI taxonomy): Eukaryota > Viridiplantae > Streptophyta > Magnoliopsida > Malpighiales > Euphorbiaceae > Mallotus > Mallotus nudiflorus. The sequence goes on from CANTUR010000039.1 coordinate 8,717,722, forward strand.
TAAAAATATTTTAAATATAATTTATTAACAAAACATGCATATAATTTAATATATACCAAAAATAAACCAAAATAAACCAAAAATATACTTAAATACTAATCACGTTATTTATGCATATTTAATTAAAATAAAACATATATTCTAAAATCATGCACCCTAAGCATATATATATATATATATATATATATATATATATATATATATATATATATATATATATATATAAAATAGCAACTCACACTTAGTGCGCTCCACGAGATGGATCCGACGGGCCTGGTCCACTAGGCCTCGGTCTCGGCGCAACTAAACAAATAATAACGACAGAAATCAGAATAAACCTAACAGAAAATCCTAGAAACTCGATCTAGAATATTAAACACAGAATCGAAATTAGGGCTCGACCGGATATCACACTTTATGAGAATTCTATAGAAAATTCGACAGAACCTCCCTTGTAAAACGGACATCTCTCTACTCAAAGAGTAGAGCCGACCCTGCAAAGAAACACACTTTGAAAAATAAGCTCAAAACAAATCCACAACCCCTCGATCGGACTCCAAACTACAGTCTACCGACCGGGGTCCACAAACACAGAACAATTTCAGAATTACCAAAAATACCCTTATAACATAGAAATTCATTTTATAGATAAAAATTACATAATTAACCTTTAAACACAATAAAAACAGATAAAAACTCATTTTATTAGAAAAACCGTATATTATATATATAATTGAAAATAATTCACGAAAAATAGTTTTAATTAATTAAAAATACTAAATAATTTATAGAAATCATTTTTATACCTTAAATATATTAAAATCAATTAAATTACATTTTTAGCCAATTTGTGTAAAATTACCAAAATGCCCTTATATATATGAATATACTAAAATTCATTCAAAAATTCACCAAAAATAGTATAATTATCCAAAAATTAATTTTCTCAACATATTTATCAATAATATCAATAATTAAACTCAATTAACCAATTAAATTCAATTAAAAACATAATTAACCCTATTTTCCAAAAATTACATAAACCTAAATAATTCAAAATAAATACTTAGAAATTCATAAAAATTCCAAATAAATTCCTATAATTCATTTCAACACCTAATTTAACCATAAAACACAATTTCATAATTTAATTAATTAATTTCCGAAAATAAGAAAATAATATTAAAATATTCAAAAATACCCAAAAATCAAAATAATCTCCAAAAATTCCATAAAAATTCACACATGTATATTAAGCTATCAGGATCAACATTTGTGAAGGGAGTTTTCATGAATCAACCAATTAGAAGCTCAAAAAAATCAAAAACCCTAATATGGCCAAAATCAAAAATTCAAAACCTAAGCAAATCAAGACCATTTCAGCTTAAACCAAAGCTAGAATCACACTCATCGGAGCTTAAGGAGAAGAAAGAGACTGGCGGTGTCAAAAATAGTGGCCAAAATCATCATGATCGACGGTGGCTTGACTTTCGGCTTCTCCGGCCAAAAATGGCTTCCAGGCGCCGGAATCAGCTGCTACAGGCGGCGAAAGAGGCTGGGGAAGGTGGTGGCACATCGGACGGCACACCAACAACTAGAAATTGGCAGTTGTAGGCGGTGGTTGGTGATCAGATGCAATCAGGGAAGAAGGAGGAGAAATCGGGGCTAAATGGTAATTTTCCAAAAGTTTTGGTTTTTAACTTATAATATATATATATATATATATATATATATATAATTTATACTATATATTAAAATAATATTAAATTACACACATTAAATATACACCACACACATATAATTTAATATTTTAATAATTGATACTAAATAAAAATAATTAAATAACAATAAAACTAATAAATAATTAATAAAATATTAGGGTAATACTAAACCCTAATTAAATAAATAAGTACACATAGGTTTTATTTAGTATTTTAAAAATACGTATGAGTTCATACAAGTCCGAAAATATATTTAAAATAATTAATAATAAATTATTTACGTGAAAATTTCCTCGAAAATAAAAGTCTCGGAAAAATTTTACGTAAAGGACTTTAAATAATACACAATAATTAAAATAGGTTTTAAATACATATTAATCTCGTAAAAATATCGTAATACATATACAAAAATTATTAACACTGCATATCCTGATGTAATATTAAAATATTTAAAAAATACAGGATATTACATTGCGTTTGATGGGACTTCTGATCCGCTAGACTTTTTGCACGCGATTGAGACTCCAACTCGGACTACTCACACCGAGTATCAGCGGATTATGATCGTCGAACTATCTGTCGAGGGACCAGCCTTAGACTGGTTTATTCAGATGATTCAGCCCTATATGATGGCGATCAGTTGGGCTCAGTTTCGAGAGCGGTTTATAAGGAGATTTTGTCCAGAGCCTCTTTGTATGAGCTATCGTCTCCGATTGACCATCATTTCTCGTGGTGATCGATCCGTAGAGGAGTACACCCGAGAGTTTCTTCGGCTGGGTAGATATGCAGAGGACCTGATGCGAGACCAGTACTTCGCAGTCACTACCTATGTTACCAGATTGGGTTCAGCATTTGTTGGTATGCCTACAGCAGGCCTTAATCTGGAATCTGTGATAGAGATGGCCAAGGAGATTGAGCTGAGGCTAGTTAGGTAGGGAGCGATGCCTGATTATTACTAGCTGGGAGTTCAGTCGAGTGGATTACAAGCTACTCCATATTTGAGTTTTCATGTTGGTTCGAGTAGTTAGCAGAGAGGTCCGACTCAGCAGAGTTAGAGGCAGCAGCAGTGAGTGCATCGGAGCAGTAGACATGGCCATGGAGGTCAGCATAGACCATTCAGATTTGGGTCAGGTGCTTCGAGCAGTAGCAGTGGTCACAGTTCTAGATCAGCTGCTAGTGTTTGCCAGACCTGCAGTAGAGTCAATTAAGGATCATGTTATCTGACACCACTGACATGCTTCAGATGCGGGCAGACAGGACATTATGCTAGATCGTGTCCTTACTCTGGGTATCAGCAGCCGCAGATTTCATGATTTTCACAGTAGTCGATTGCTAGTGTTGCACTCGTTCCATTTCAGTTGCCTCCAGCCCAGCATCAGAGTTCCACTCAGCTTGTTCCACAACAGGGTCGTGGTAGAGGTACTAGAGGAGGTGCCAAAGGTGTTGGCCAGGCTTCTACCAGTCAGCAGGGAGGTCGAGGATAGGCCAAAGTTTTCCACCTTACTCAGTAGGATGCTTAGGCATCCAATGCAGTCGTGGCAGGTATTGTTTCTATCTGTTACCTGAATGCATGGGTTTTGTTTAATCCGGGTGCCACGCATTCATTTATTTCTCCTATTTTTACTTCCAAGTCTTGTTGGCAAGCTTCAAGGATGGCTTTTCCTTTGTCTGTTGCCACTCCTTTGAGTGATTCCTTGGACATCGATATTGTTTTTTCTGGTTGTCCAGTTCTCGTGGGAGATAGAGAATTACCCGCTGATTTGATTCTGTTGGATGTGATGGAGTTTGGTGTTATTCTGGGAATGGACTAGTTATCTCAGCACTATGCCATGGTAGATTGTCGAAATAAAGAGGTGACTTTTAGAATTCCTGATGAAGAAGAATTTAAGTTTGTGGGTGATAGGAGTTCAGCACCTCAGAATCTTATTTCTGCTATTACGGCTAGGAAGTTATTGAGGAAGGGATGTCAGGGATATTTGGCATTGGTAAGGGATACTTCAGTGGAGAAGTTATCACTCATAAATGTTCATGTTGCCTGTGAGTTTTCTGATGTTTTTTCCTAAGGAGTTGCGAGGTTTACCACCTTACAGAGAGATTGAATTCTGTATAGATGTGGTTCCTGGTACTACTCCTATATCTATGCCACCCTACAGAATGGCTCCCGCAGAGTTAAAAGAGTTGAAGGAGCAGTTGCAAGAGTTATTGGATAAGGGTTTTATCAGACCCAGTGTTTCTTTTTGGGGTGCACCAGTCCTGTTTGTGAAGAAGAAGGATGGTACCCTGAGACTGTGCATTGACAACAGAGAGCTGAACAAGGTGATAGTGAAGACCAAGTATCCTTTTCCGAGGATAGATGACTTATTTGATCAGCTACAGGGTGCACAGTTCTTTTCCAAGATTGATCTGAGGTCGGGTTATCATTAGCTGCAGATTAGTGAAGCTGATATTTCTAAAATGATATTCCGCACTCGATATGGCCATTATGAGTTTCTAGTGATGTCTTTTGGTTTGACTAATGCAACAACAACTTTTATGGATCTGATGAACAGGGTATTCAGACCATATGTGGATCAGTTTGTGGTAGTCTTCATTGATGATATACTGGTTTATTCAAGGAGTATGGAGGAGCATGTATATCACTTGAGGATTGTACTGCAGACACTGAGAGATCATCAGCTTTATGCTAAATTCTCGAAGTGTGATTTTTGGATAGAGAGTGTTTCTTTTCTTGGACACGTGGTGTCTAAAGAAGGTATCCAAGTTGATCCACAGAAAATTGAAGCAGTGTCTGAATGGCCTAGACCAACTTCTGTTACTGAGATTCAAAGTTTTCTGGGTTTAGTCGGGTATTATAGGCGGTTTGTGCAAGATTTTTCTAGAATTACAGTCCTTATGACTCACTTGACTCAGAAGAATGTTAGATTTGAGTGGTCAGAAGCTTGTGAGAATAGTTTCTAGTTGTTAAAGGAGAAATTGACCATAACCCCAGTGCTAGCTTTGCTTAATAGTGTGGACAAGTTCACAGTTTATTATGATGCCTCTAGAGTTGGCCTTGGTTGTGTGTTGATGCAGAATGGTAGGGTGATAGCCTATGCTTCAAGGCAGTTGAAGAAGCATGAGCATAACTATCCTACACATGACCTTGAAATGGCTACAGTGATCTTTGCTCTCATGATTTTGAGACATTATTTGTACGGGGTGACTTGTGAGATTTTTACTAATCACAAGAGCCTTAAGTACATTTTCCAGTAGAGAGATCTGAATTTGAGGCAGAGGAGATGGTTGGAACTATTAAAAGATTATAACTGTGAGATCTTATATCATCCAGGTAAGGCTAATGTGGTAGCAGATGCCTTAAGTAGAAAGTCCTCAGGCAGTCTTGCTTACATCAGTGTTGAGAGGAGACCATTGATCCAGGAGTTGCATCTATTGGTGGATCAAGGTCTGATGATGAAGATCAGTAGATCAGGTGGATTACTAGCTCAATTTAAGGTGCGATCTATACTGAGGGATAGGATTAAAGTAGCTCATAGCCGAGATCCTATTCTAGAAGAGCTTGCAGAGAATGTTCAAGCAGGGAAGTTCACTGATTTCACACTCGATGATGACGGTGTGTTGTGGATCAGTGGTAGATTGTGTGTTCCTGATGTGGATGATTTAAGAGAAGAGATACTAGAGGAAGCACATTCTACAGCCTATAGCGTACATCCGGGTGTCACTAAGATGTACCATAGTATTAGAGATGTGTACTGGTGGGATGGATTGAAGAAGGATGTCACTGATTATGTTGCTAAGTGCCTAACATGTCAGCAAGTGAAAGCTGAACATTAGAAGCCTTCTGGGAAGCTTCAGCGTCTTCCTATTCCCGAGTGGAAGTGGGAAAGGATAGCTATGGATTTTATGATTGGTTTACCTCTTTCTAAGGATGGATACGATTCCATCTGGGTGATTGTAGACAGGTTGACGAAGTCTGCACATTTCTTACCTATGAAAGCCACCTATTCTGTAGCTAGATTGGCAAAGCTATACGTGACGCATATCGTGTGCCTTCATGGAGTACCTGTGTCCATTGCGTCAGATAAAGGTTTAGTGTTTACCTCTCATTTTTGGCAGAAGTTACAGGAAGCGATGGGCACTACGTTGGACTTCAATACTGCTTTTTATCTTCAGACAGATGGTCAGTCTGAGAGAACGATCCATACACTGGAAGATATGTTGAGGATGTGTGTCCTGGATTTGGGAGGTAGTTGGGATGATCATTTGCCACTTGTAGAGTTTGCATATAATAATAACTACCATAGCAGTATTGGTATGGCACTATATGAGGCATTATACGGAAGGAAGTGTAGATCCCTTCTGAGTTGGGATGAGATTGGTGAGAGAGCTTTGACTGGACCTGAGATGGTTCAGGATGCTACAGAGAAAGTCACCGTGATTAAGCGCAGATTAGAGACCGCAGTTAGCAGAAAGAAGAGTTATGTGGATCCTAGGCATAGAGATGTGGAATTTCAAGTCAGAGATTTTGTTTTTATGAAGGTATCTCCGATGAAGGGTGTGATGAAATTTGGAAGGAAGGGTAAGTTGGCACCAAGATATATCGAACCATTTAAGATTCTGAAGAGAGTTGGCACTATTGCATATCGGTTGGCTTTGCCTCCGAGTATGTCACAGGTGCATCCAGTATCTCGATGCTGAGGAAGTATATCTCAGACCCTTCACACGTGTTGCAGCCCGACAGTGTAGAAGTGAGTGAAGATTTGATGTTTGTGGAAGAACCTGTGGCGATCGTGGACTATTAAGTTCGATAGTTGCGATCGAAGCACATTCCGATGGTCAAGGTTCTATGGCATAGCAACAGAGTTGAGGAGCATACGTGGGAGACTGAAGCTGAGATGCGAGCTTCTTACCTGTATCTCTTCCTTTCTTGATCTTGTGATTATTTACGTTCTGGAATTCGGGGACGAATTCATGTAAGGGGGGAAGATTGTAATATCCCGTGTTTTTAAATATTTTAATACTGCATCGGGATATGCAGTGTTAATAATTTTTGTATATATTTATGATATTTTATAAGTTGTTATTTAATTAAAATTGATTTTTAATTATTTTATGTTATTTTAAGTGCTGTACGAAAAATTTTCCCGAGAATTATATTTTCGGGAAAATTGAAACGTAAATTATTTATTATTAATTATTTTAAATAGATTTCCGTATTTGCATGAATTCATATACATTTTTAAAGTACTAAATAAATTATATATGTGTATTTATTTATTTAACTAGGGTTTAATTAATTACCCTAAATTTTTTATTATTATTTATTAATTAGTTTTAATATTATTTAATTATTTTTAGTGTATAAATTATTAATATATTAAATTATGTGTGTGGTGTATATTTAATGTGTGTGAGTTTATATTATTTTAATATATAGTGTGAATATATATATATATATATATATATATATATATATATATATATATATATATACACTTAATTATTTAACAAAAATATAAAGTTTGATTTATTTACGGTTGTGCCATTGAAACTCTCTCTCCCTCCCAATCGTCTTCCTCACGAATCCGGCCACTGTCACGCCGTTCCCTTTTTGTCGGTGTGCCTCTCGGCGTGCCACCTCCTTCCTCATCCTTCCCCGCCGCCAGTAGCAGCTGTTTCCGGTGTCGGAGGAGCTTGAAATTGTCGGAAAGCTAAAACTCATTTTCACCGTTGATCGACACGATTCTGATCACCATTTTTGACATCGCCGGTCTCTTTCTTCTCCTTGAGCTCCGATGAGTGTGATTCTAAGCTTTGTTTCACTTAAAATGGTCTAGATTTGCCTAGGTTTCGATTTTGCAATTTCGGCCTATTAGGGTTTTCAATTTTTTTTGAGCTTCAATTGATTGATTCATGAAAAATTCCTTCACAAATTCTGTTACCCTTAACTTAGTCTTCATGTGTGATTTTTTTTAGAATTTTTGGAAATTATTTTGATTTTTGGGTATTTTTGAATATTTTATTATTATTTTCTAATTTTCAAAAATTAATTAATTAAATTATGAAATTGTGTTTTATGGTAAATATAGGTGTTGAAATGAATTATAGAAATTTATTTGGAATTTTTGTGAATTTCTATGTATTTATTTTGAATTTAATTAGTTTATGTAATTTTGAAAAAATAGGGTTAATTGTATGTTTAATAGAAATTAATTAGTTAATTAAGTTTATTTATTGATATTATTGATATATATGTTGAGAAAATTAATTTTTAGCAATTATATTATTTTTGGTGAATTTTTGGATTAATTTTAGTATATTTATATATATAGGGGTATTTTGGTAATTTTACCCTAAATTGGCTAAAAATGTAATTAAATTGGTTTTAATAGTTATTTAGGGTATGAAAATGATTTCTACAAATTATTTAGTATTTTTAACTAATTAAAACTATTTTTCATAAATTATTTTCAATTATTTATATAATATACAATTTTTCTAATAAAATGAGTTTTTATCGGTTTTTATTGTGTTTTAGGGTTAATTATGTAATTTATACTTATTAAATGTGTTTTTAGTATATAAGGGTATTTTCAGTATTTCTGTATTATTTTGTGAATTGTGGACCTCGGTCGGTAAACTGTAGTTTGGAGTCCGACCGAAGGGTTGTGATTATGGTTCTGTGTCTATTTTTCGAAGTGTGTTTCTTTGCAGGGCTGGTTCTACTCTTTGAGTAGAGAGATGTCCATTTTACAGGGGAGGTTCTATCGGATTTTTGGTAGAATTCTCGTAAAACGTGATATCTGATCGGATTTTAATTTAATTCTGTGTCTAGTAATCTAGATCGAGTTTTTAGGAGTTTTCATTAGATTTATTCCGATTCCTGTCATTTTTTGTTTGTTTAGTTGCACCGAGACCGAGGCCTAGTGGACCAGACCCATCGAACCCATCTCGAGGAGCACAATAATTTGTGAGTTACTATTATATATATATATATATGCTTTAGGGTGCATGATTTAGAAATGTATGTTTTATTTTGATTAAATGTAATATCCCGTGTTTTTAAAATATTTTTACACTGTACTGGGATATACATTGTTAATAATTTTTGTATATATTACGATATTTTTACGGGTTGATAAGTATTTAAAACCTATTTTTAGTTATTGTGTATTATTTACAGTACTTTACGTAAAATTTTCCCGGCACTTGCATTTTTGAGGAAATTTTCACGTAAATAATTTATTATTAATTATTTTAAATATATTTTCGGACTTGCATGAACTCATACGTATTTTTAAATTACTAAACACCGTGTATGTGTGCAATATTTATTTAATTAGGGTTTAATATATATTACCCTAATATTTTATTATTTGTCTATTAATTTATTGTTATTTAATTATTTTTATTTGTTATTAAATTAATAAAATATTAAATTATATGTGTGGGTGTGATTTTTTTTAAATATTTTATTAAAATTATTTTTTTTATTATTTTTCTTTTTTCTTTTTTCTTTTTCTTTTTCTTTTTCTTTCCTTTTTCTTTTCTTTTTCTTTTCTTTCTTTTTCTTTTTCTTTTTCTTTTTCTTCTTCTTCTTCCTTTCCCTCCCGAGCGCCCGACCACCCCTCACCACTGTCTGTCACGCCGATCACCTACCGTCGGTGTGCCTCTCGGCTTGCCACCGTCGTTTCCAGCCATCCCCCGCCGCCAGCAGCTTCCTTCCCCGGCGCCGGCGACCTATTTTTTCATTTTTGGCTGAAATTCTTCTCCTCGCCGTCGTCGATGATTCCGGCCACCGTTTTTGACACCGCCGGTCTCGTTCTTCTCCTTGAGCTCCGGTGAGTGTGATTCTAGCTTTGGTTTGAGCTTAAATGGTCTAGAATTGCTTAGGTTTCGAATTTTCAATTTCGGTTATATTAGGGTTTTTGATTTTTTTGAGCTTTGAATTGATTGATTCATGGAAACTCCCTTCACAAATGTTGATCCTAGTAGCTTAATCTACATGTATGAATTTTTGTGGAATTTTTTGAGATTTTTTGGATTTTTGGGTATTTTTGAATATTTTAATATTATTTTCTAATTTTCGGAAATTAATTATTTAAATTATGAAATTGTGTTTTATGGTTAAATTAGGTGTTTAAATGAATTATAGGAATTTATTTGGAATTTTTATGAATTTCTAAGTATTTATTTTGAATTATTGAAGTTTATGTAATTTTGGGAAAATTAGGTTAAATGTGTTTTTATTTGAATTTAATTGGATAATTGAGTTTAATTATTGATATTACTGATAAATATGTTGAAAAAATTAATTTTGGATAATTGTATAATTTTTGGTGAATTTTTGAAGTAATTATAGTATATTTATATATATAAGGGCATTTTGGTAATTTTACACAAAATTGGCTAAAAATGTAATTTAATTGGTTTTAATAGTTATTTAAGGTATAAAAATGATTTCTACAAATTATTTGGTATTTTTAACTAATTAAAACTATTTTTCGTGAATTATTTTCAATTATATATATAATATACGGTTTTTCTAATAAAATGAGTTTTTATTGGTTTTTACTGTGTTTAAAGGTTGATTATGTAATTTCTATGTATAAAATGTATTTCTATGAGATAAGGGTATTTTTGATATTTCTGGAATTGTTCTGTGTTTGTGGACCTCGGTTGGTAGATTGTAGTTTGGAGTCCAACCGTGGGATTTTGATTGTGCTCTGTCTAGTTTTTCGAAGTGTGTTTCTTTACAGGGTCGGCTCTACTCTTTTGAGTAGAGAGATGTCCATTTTATAGTGGAGGTTTTGCAGAATTTTTGGTAGAATTCTCGTAAAACGTGATATCCGGTCGAACCCTGATATCGATTCTGTGTTTAATACTCTAGATCGAATTCTAGGATTTCTATTAGGCTTATTCTAATGTCGGTTATTTATTGCTTGTTTAGTTGCACCGAGACCGAGGGCTAGTGGGCCAGGCCCGTCGGACCCGTCTCGTGGAGCGCACTAGGGTGAGTTACTATACTATATATATATGTTTTAGGATGCATGTTTTAGAAAAGTATGCTTTATTTTAATAAAATATGCATAAATGATTTAAGTATTACTTAGGTTTATTTTCGGTATATTTTCAACTATATGCATGTTGTATAACTAAATTATTCTTAAAAATGCTTTTATGTATATTTTGGTATATTTTAGTTTATTCTGTATTATATTGGAATTATTCGATGTATATATATACTCGAAATATACCTGGTTTACTTTTGGTATATTTCTAGTATATATATGGTTTATGTTGATATTTTATTGAACTTCATGCATCATTTATTCTGTGAATGAATGTTTTATGTTTATTAATGAAGGATATCAATAGAACGTGCTACCTAGTGGGCAGCACTAGGACCGAGTACGTACCGGTACACCTATAGTATTTAGGCTATATTACTAACTTATTTGTGGATATTGATTGAATGTGATTATTGATATGTGTGAGATATGGTTTGGGTGTGATTGCTAGAGCTTGGTTGACCAAGTGTCTCGGGGCCAATCACACTGGCAGTCAGACTGCTGGAGCTCGGTTGACTTAGTGTCTCGGGGCCAGTCTACTGTCTAAATGGATTAAGTGGATATATTTGGAATAAGTGAGCCTGTATGGCTAGAGTGTTGTCTAACACTATTTTCGAGGTTGCGACATCATAGGGTTCTATTTGATCCTTCATAAATGATGATTTTAATAAAAACATATAAAATGATTTTCCTGCATCTGTGTGTATTGCCTGTATATATACATATTATATATATACTATTGATTGTATGCATTGTCACTTAGTGTGTATGTATATATATTATAGTAATTCAGTCAGTGAGGTCTGACTCCCCTCCGTTGATAATTTTTCAGGAGAGTCAACATCTTCAGACCTCAGTAGCAGGCCTGTACGTCGAATTTCTTGCGCCCCGGCTTCTTTGTGTAAACTGCTTACTTGAGTCTTATTTTTATAATCTAGACACTGCAGTAGTTGTAAATTGATTTATGGGATTTTATGTATTATATTTATGTGAGATATTGTATTATATTTGAGAACTGGATTTGTATTAAAAAGATTTATATATATGAGATGAGATTTGATTTAAATCCAGTTGATGGAAATGTTATTATTATATTTATGATTTTTATTTCCGCTGCAAATTTGACATTGTTATTATTACTATTGCATATTTTATTTTATTTTTAGGCTTGCTACGGGTTCCGGATTCAAAAGAATTCCCGTTCCCTAGCGCCGGTCATGGCCCCTGTTTTGGGTCGTGACATTAAATATGCATAAATAATTCAATTAGTATTTAAGTTTATTTTTAGTTTATTTTGGTATATCTTAAATTATATGCATGCTTTATTAAACATTTATATTTAAAATGTTTTTAAATATATATTTAGTTTATTTTACGATTATATTGGATTTATTTGACGTATATATACTCGAAATATACCTGGTTTAATTTTGGTAAATTTCTAGTATATACATGGTTATTGTTGCTATTATATTTAAATTCATGCATCATTTACTTTTATGAATGTATGTTTTATATATTAATGAAGGATATCAATAGAACGTGATACCTAGTGGGCAAGACTAGGATCGAGTACGTACCGGTACGCTTATAGCATTTAGGTTATATTACTAACCATTTATGGATATTGATTGGATATGATTATTTGATGTGTGAGATATGATTTGGGAGTGTGATTGCTGGAGCTCGGTTGACCAAGTGTCTCGGGGCCAATCACACTGACAGTTAGACTGCTGGAGCTCCATTGACTTAGTGTCTCGGGGCCAGTCTACTGTCCAAATGGAACAAGTGAACATATTGGAATAAGTGAGCCTGTATGGCTAGAGTGTTGTCTAACACTGTTTTGAGGTTGCATTTTTCTAGGGTTCTATTTGATCCTTCATAAACTGTGATTTTCAATAAAAACATATAAAATGATTTTATTACATCTGTGTGTATTTGCTTGTATACATACATATTATACATACTTTTGACTGTGTGCATTGGCATTTAGTATGCATGTATATATATTATAGTAATTCACTCAGTGAGGTCTAACTCCCCTCCGTTGACTATTTTTCAGGAGAGTCATCTTCATCAAACCTCAGTAGCAGGCCTGTATGTCGGATTTCTTCCGCCCCGGTTTTATTATGTAAACTGCTCACTTGAGTTTTATTTTATGATCTAGACATTGCAGTAGTCGTAAAATTGTTAAAAGATATTGTATTATATTTGTATGAGATATGTACTTTAAGAATTTGAACTGAATTTGTATTAAAAGAGTTTATTTATATATGAGATGAGGATTTGATTTAATTTCATTTGGTGGAAATATTATTTTGATATTTATGATTTTATTCCGCTGCATAATATTTTACTTAATTGTGTTGTTATTATAACTATTGCATGTTTTATTTTATTTTAGGCTTGCTACGGGTTCCGGATTCGAAAGAATTCCCGTTCCCTAGCGACGGTCATGGCCCCTATTTTGGGTCGTGACACAATCGCACTGTGAAACTCTCTATACAAAGTTTTTGGCATTACTAATTGTCTATTAATATATAAAAATAGTTTTTTGCATTAGTTTTAAATTATTGTTAGTTATATATGAAAAAAAAGTCTTTTGACCTATTTTAGATTCAACATTTAATTCTTTATATGTTTTTTTTAATTATTTTTCTTAAATCTTTTGTGTTCTTTTATATGCTTATTATAATTCCACAAGTATTAAAAGGGGTGAAATGACATTTTGAGCTAGATAGAAAATTTGATTATTTAACAAAAAGCAAGCTAATAAAGAGTTAGAGCATAATAAAATGAAGAAGAAGAGTTTAAAGGACAATAACATGAAAATGGAGAGCAAGAAAGAACATAAAAAAATTATAGAGGTTTAGCCTTAAGGCCTACGTCTTCTCCTCAACCACTTGTTAAGAGTTTTAATCCACTATCAATATACTTCAAGGTGTAGATCAAATATTTACAAGCTTAAACCTAAGCTACCCAAGTATTTTTCTCAAGTTTCACAATCAAACTCAAATGCTAAGAACAATCCTTTTAGCTTATAAGTTTTTAAATCTTAATCCCAACTCACTCAATCCCAACTTACTTAATCTCACTATTGAGCTCAATTAAATGATTATATTAAACACTCACCAACCCACACTCAAAACCACTCATGAGATATAAAAAATTACAAAGAGTAAAGATGAATAACTTGGGTGGTTGAAGATTGAATTCAAGAATAAATGCTCAAAGATAGCTCTTAATGTTTTTGTTCAACTTCCTTCTTCTCTTCTAGTCTAATTATGAGTAATATTTATACTATCATAGAGAAAAAGGGCTGTTGGAAGTGCATTAAATGCACAAAAAGCCATTCAACCATTAGAATAAAAGTGTTATGCAACTTTGTTATGACACATGATAAAAATTATTATTGGTCATGATAGTCGGGCTGCTGTAGCTGATTTTGAATTTGGGTGCTTTCATAAGTGGTGATGCCTCTTGTCATTGGTGGTGACATGTTCTAAAAATCAATCGAGGTTGTCATTGGTCATGATAAGTTGATCACCACTCATGACAAGTGAGTCATGACTTCACTTCACTCATGACAATGGTGGTGACATTGGTCATGACAACTCTCGGGAATTTTTGAAAAATTACAAATTGAAACTCAATAATTTTGCTTGAAAAAAAAATTCTTTTATGATTAGAATTTGTTTGTGACCACTTGCAATGAAGATTCCCATCATTTTTTTTACCAAATCTGACTATGGCTTTTGATATATAATTTGATCTTTGATTTTCTCCTTTGTCGTTAGTCATGATGGCTCCATCACTACTCATGACAGATAAGTTATCACTATAACAATGTTGTCATACCATGACAGAGTTGAAGACTTGATGAAATCAAAATGTTGATTTATCATTGTTTGACTTGTTCAGTCGTGATCATAATGTATTTCTCATTGCTTGTTCTAGGACTTTAATATTTCAAAGTTAATTAACCTTAATAGAAACACATAAATACATAAATTAAATATAATTTTATTTAATTACTTGAAACCATTAAAAATGACTATTTTACCCTTTAATATTCAACACTTATAAATATTGATGTTTCTTACATTCCATTTTTCACATAGTGATATACATACTTTAATATTATAGAAAAATAATAAATTATATCGTCAAAAATACATTCTATTTTTAAAATTATACTGATGTAGTCAATTGTCACGACCCAAAACAGGGGCCATGACCGGCGCTAGGGAACGGGAATTCTTTCGAATCCGGAACCCGTAGCAAGCCTAAAAATAAAATAAATATGCAATAATAACCATAAAAATATAATATGCAGCGGAAAATAAAAAAAAAATCATAAATATTACAATATCATCCGTATCAACTGGATTCAATTCAAAACTCATCACATTGCATATATAATCTCATAAATGTATAATCTTTATACAAATCCAGTTTTACTATAATACATCTCTTTAAAACAAATACTTTAATTCACAACTACTGAAAATCACAACTACTGCAGTGTCTAGATAAAATAAATAAGACTCAAGTATACAATTTACATAAAGAAGCCGGGGCGGAAGAAATCCGGCGTATCGACCTGCTACTGAGGTCTGAGGAAGTTGACTCTCCTGAAAAATAGTCAACGGAGGGGAGTCAGACCTCACTGAGTGAATTACTATAATATATATACATACACTCTAAGTGATAATGCATACAGTCAACAGTATATGAGTAATATGTATATATATACAGGCAATTCATACAGATGCAGAAAAATCGTTTTATATATATTTTATCTGAAAATCATCTTTTATGAAGGATCACATAGAACCCTAGAATATCGCAACCTCAGAAAAATAGTGTTAAACAACACTCTAGCCATACAGGCTCACTGATTCCAAATATATCACTTAATCCATATGGACAGTAGACTGGCCCCGAGACACTAAGTCAACCGAGCTCCAGCAGTCTAACTGCCAGTGTGATTGGCCCCGAGACACTTGGTCAACCGAGCTCCAGCAATCACACCCACAAACCACATCTCACATATATCGATAATCATAATCAAATCAATATCCACAAATAGTCAGTAATATAGCCTAAAGCTATAGGCGTACCGGTACGTACTCGGTCCTAGTGCTGCCCACTAGGTAGCACGTTCTATTGATATCCTTCATTCTTAAATATAAAACATTCATTCACAAAAATAAATGATGCATGGATATAAATGAAATAGCAATATAAACCATATATATACCGAAAATATACCAAACATAAACCAGGTATATTTTGAGTATATATATGTCAAATAAATCCAATCAAATCATGAATTAAACTAAAAATATATTTAAAAACATTTTAAATATATTTTATTAATAAAACATGTATATAATTTATTATATACCAAAAATATACCAAAAATATACTTGAATATAAATCATGTTATTTATGCATATTTAGTCAAAATAAAACATGCATTTTCTAAATCATGCATCCTAAGCATATATATATAATATAGTAACTCACCTAATGCGCTCCACGAGACGGGTCCGACGGGCCTGGTCCACTAACCCTCGGTCTCGGCGCAACTAAACAAGAAATAATTAATCGACATCAGAATAACCCTAACAGAAATCCTAGAATTAAATCTAGAGTATTCAAATACAGAAACAGAATTAGGGTTCGACTGGATATTACGTTTTACGAGAATTCTACCGGAAATCCGGCAGAACCTCCCCTGTAAAACGGACATCTCTCTACTCAAAAGAGTAGAGCCAACCCTGCACAGAAACACACTTCAAAAAATAAACACCACAATCAATCACAACCCCTCGGTCGGACTCCAGACTACAATCTGTCGACCGGGGTCCACAAACACAGAATATATATTCAAATATACCAAAAATATCCTTAAATCATAAAAATACATTTCATACGTAGAAATTACAAAATAAATCTTGAAACACTGTAAAAACCGATTAAAACTCATTTTATTAGAAAAACCGTATATTATATATATAATTGAAAATAATTCCCGGAAAATAGTTTTAATTAGTTAAAAATACTAAATATTTTGTAGAAATCATTTTTATACCTTAAATAAATATTAAAACCAATTAAATTACATTTTTAGACAATTTAGGGTAAAATTACCAAAATACCCCTATATATATATATACTTAAATTACTTCAAAAATTCACCAAAAATCATACAATTATCCAAAATTAATTTTCTCAACATATTTATCAATAATATCAATAATTAAACTCAATTAACCAATTAAATTCAATTTAAAACACAATTAACTTAATTTTCCAAAATCACCTAAACTTCAATAATTAAAAATAAATACTTAGAAATTCATAAAAATTCCAAATAAATTTCTATAATTCATTTCAACACCTAATTCAACCATAAACTCCAATTTCATAATTTAAATAATTAATTTCCGAAAATTATAAAATAATATTAAAATATTCAAAAATACCCAAAAATCCAAAAAATCTCCAAAAATTCTGTAAAAATTCATAAATGAAGATTAAGCTACCAGGAACAACATTTGTGAAGGAAGTTTCCATGAATCATCCAAATCAAAGATCAAAAAAATCAAAAACCAAAAGAGGCCGAAAACTTCAAATCAAAACCTAAGCAATTCTAGACCATTTTAGCTCAAACCAAAGCTAGAATAACACTCACCGGAGCTCAAGGAGAAGATAGAGACCGGCGGTGTCGAAAACGGTGGCCGGAGGAGGGAGAAACGGCGGTGAGAAGAAATGGTGGTCCGGCGCCCGCGCGGGAGAAGAAGAAGAAGAAGAAGAAAAAGAAAAAGAAAGAAAAAGGAAAGAGAAAGGAAAAGAAAAAGAAAGAAAAAGGAAAAGAAAAAAAAAGAAAAAGAAAAAAAAATAAAGTAAATTAAAATAATTAAATATTAATAAATAATTAATAATAAAATAATAAATTTTAATAATTTAATAATAAATAAAATAATCAAATAATAATAAATAAATAATAAAATATTAGGGTAATAATAAACCCTAATTAAATAAATATACACACACAGACTTTATTTAATAATTTAAAAATATGTATGAGTTCATGCAAACCCGTAAATACATTTAAAATAATTAATAATACATTGTTTACGTGGAAATTTCCCCGAAAATGAAAGTCCCGGGAAAATTTTACGTAAAATACTGAAAATAATAGATAGTAATTAAAATAGGTTTAAAATACATATCAACTCATAAAAATATCGTATAATGCATAAAAATTATTGACACTGTATATCCCGGTACAGTGTAAAAATATTTTTAAAAACACGGGATATTACATCAATGAACTTTGTGAATGTAATGACCCAATATTTTAAATTAAATAATATTAGTTTGAGATATGTAGTATTAATAATTCTAAATTTTATTCGTATATTATTACTGTTAATTGTTGATAATATTTGCGTATTTTATTCTGAGAAATTATATACGTAAAAATAAATTATTTTACGTGAGATTAATATTAATAATAATATTATAATTGTTTTTGTTAATATTATTGTATTTATTATTATTGTTATTAATATTATTATTATTATTGTTAACATAGTTACTATTATTATTATTATTATTATTATTATTATTATTATTATTATTATTATTATTATTATTATTATTATTATTATTACACCTATGTATTGTAGTATTTAAGTTAAGTGTATATATATACATGTATATTGGGTTGTTGACTCTATATATATATATATATATATATATATATATATATATATATATATAAGTGTGTGGTTGATGTAATTTTGTATTATTATTATTATTATTATTATTTTTAATGGACAAAAAGCATGTGTTTAAGACAAAAATTCAGACCATTTCCTTCTTCCATTTCTATGTCCCGCTTCTCTCTTCCTGCCCTCCCCATTTCTGTCATCTTCTCATGCTAGCATCACCTTCCCTTCACGCTATAGCCATCGTCTATTTCTTTTTCTTCTTGTTGTCCCTGCAAAGCCTCTTAATCCAGCCTCTAGCAGTCTTCTTCGAGCGAGGTAGCAACCAACACTTCCAGATGTTGCTGTGCGACGCCCTGCGGCCACCGCCACTTGCAACTCCGGCGACAACCTTAGCTCCAACTCCAGGCGACGATGGATTCTTTAGCAGCCCTTCCCTGCACTTGGTTTCCAGTTTAGGTGAGTTATGTGGGTTAGTAGTTAGTTAGTTTTAGGTTGATTCTTAGTTTGTTTTAAGTTGATTCTTAGTTGTTTGTTAGTTATTGTGTTTATTTTAATTTTTGGTTAATTAATATATTATTTGTTTAATTATCCTGAATTTATTTTTAATATTTGGTTAATTTTTGAGTTGATCTATATAAATCTACTTAGTTGATTTTAAATTATTTTAGTTAATTTTAATTATGGGTATTGTTTTGAAAATTTTAATAATATAATTGAATTTTTGTTAATTATGTTAATTAATTATTTTTGGTTGGAAATTTGAGTAATTAGTGTTAGTAATTTTAGTATTAATAAAATAATTTTTAGTGAATTTATACAATTTTTGAGGAATTATTATTATTATGTGATTTTTGGAATTATAGGTTAAATTGTAATATTTTGTTGAAAATATAGTTAAATATTATGTTTTAAATGATTTTAGAATTTTATAGGGTATTAAATTAATTTTTATAAATTATTTATTATTTATAGCTATTTAATACTAATTTTCAAAAATTATATTCAAATAATATATTATTTACTATTTTGGTAATTAAATAGATTTTAAAATACTTTTATGATATAATTAAGCTATTTAAATAATTAAATGTGAAAATGAGTATTTTCTATTGAATATTTGTAAAAATTGGATTTTTTTATATAATTATATTAATTATTTGAGATTTTTATTAATTGTTGTGAAAAATACTTGTATTTAGTGTTTTGTGATTTAAATAAATTATATTGTGGTATTTTAATTAATTTTTGTGGATTTTTTAAAGGATTTTAAAATATTATTATTTATTATTTATTTTATTTGCAGTTGTGAACCTCAGATGAGAATTGTGTAGTTTGGGGTCCCAACATGAGGTGTTGAGCTTGTGTCAAGTTTAGAAGTGTGTTTGCTTGCAGGACTGACTCTATTTTAGTAGAGGGATGTCTGTTTTACAGAGGAGACTCTGTCGAATTTTTAGTATATTTCTCATAAAACATGACATTGAGTCAATCCTAGGTTTTGAATTCTGAGTCCGGTCTTCCTTAGAAATTCTAGAAGTTAAGGTTTTTATTTTCTGATAGTCGTTTCATTTTTTATCTTTTAGCCGCCCCTACGGTTGCATCTACCAGTCGAGGTCGAATACGACGTATTAGAGGAGCGCCTTCATCTTGTAAGTTAATATTTGAATTGTATGTTGAGTTGTTCGAGTTAAAACATATTAAATTCTGATGAATTTAATTTTATGAGATTCTAGTCGGTATTCTTTAAATAATATTGCATGGTTTACTTTATAGTTGATTTATTTTATTTTAATTACTGTAATTTTCATTGTTATATTTAATTTCATTTATTTTAAATAACTATGGTAGAATGGGCCATCTGATGGGTTTCATTAGGACCATGTGCCCACCGGTAAAATATTTGATTATATTAATTATATTACTAGGGCTGATGGTCTGGTGATGCTTTGCTCTTAGACATTGCCAGTGATACGATATTTGGTTATTGATTAAAATACTGGAGTTAAAGGTCTGGTGATGCTTTGCTCTTAGACACCGCTATTAATAATTTGGATTTTATTTATTAAATCACTAGGGTTGATGGTCTGGTGATGCTTTGCTCTCAGACACTGCCAGTGATATTGGATTAAGTGATATGACTGTGGCTATGCATCCTGGTAATGCTTTGCTCTCAGGATCCAGCAGTTTTGGATAAGTGAGCCATTTGGTTATTAAAATTGAGGACTAGGGTTCTACCTAATTTTTATACTGAAATGTTTTAAAAGCATTTAAAAATTTATTCCTCCTTTTGAAAAATGGATTTCTTATATATATACATCAAAGGATTTGAATAAAAATTATAAATATATATTATTTTCATAAAAACCTATTTTAAAGGGGATTTTTAAACCACATTCATTTTTGTTATTAGCTTACTCAGTGAGATTTGACTCCCCTCAATTTATTTTTTTAAGAGTTTAGGAGTCTTCTATTAGGCCTACTTCTTTACACCGAGTAGCTTCTTCATCGGTTATCTTATATAGGTCTATATAGTTGTGTTTGTATTAGTATCTGTGTACCACAGTTGAGAACTGTATAACTGCATATTTTAAGTTGAATATTATGTATTGAGATTTATGTATTGAGATACTATTTTGTATAACTGATGATGTTTATTTATTCATGACGATGGCATGGTTTGTTTAAATTGAGAAAAATCATTTTGATAATGTGCATCATGATTAAATTACTTTATTGTAAGGTTTTAAAGTGTAATATCCCGTGTTTTTAAAAATATTTTTACACTGTACCGGGATATGCAGTGTTAATAATTTCTGTATTTTATATGATATTTTTACGAGTTAATATGTATTTAAAACCTATTTTAATTATTGTGTATTATTTTCAGTGTTTTACGTAAAATTTTCCCGGGACTTTCATTTTCGGGGAAATTTTCACGTAAACAATGTATTATTAATTGTTTTAAATGTATTTACGGACTTGCATGAACTCATACATATTTTTAAATTATTAAATAAAGCATGTGTGTGTATATTTATTTAATTAGGGTTTATTATTACCCTAATATTTTATTAAGTATTTATTTGTTTTATTGTTATTTAATTAATTTTATTTAGTATAAAGTATTAAAATATTAATATTTTATGTGTGTGGTGTATATTTGATGTGTGTAATTTAATATTATTTTAATATATAGTATAAAGTATATATATATACATATATTTGTCAAAAATCAAAAAGTTTGGAAAATTACCATTTTGCCCCCGAGTCTCCTTCTTCCTCCCGATTCTTCCCTTCTCCATTTCCGATTGCTGCCGTGCCGTTTCTTCACCGTGGGTGTGCCGTCCGGTGTGCCACCGTCTTCCCCGACCAATTTCGCCGCCTGAGGAGGCCGTTTCCGACGTCTGGAGATCGATTTTGGCAGGAGAAGCCGAAAATCGATCCACCGTCGATCACGCCGATTCCGGCCACCGTTTTTGACACCGCCGGTCTCTTTCTTCTCCTTGAGCACCGGTGAGTGTGATTCTAGCTTTGGTTTGAGCTAAAATGGTCTAGAATTGCTTAGGTTTCGATTTTGTCAATTTCGGCCTATTAGGGTTTTTGATTTTTTTGAGCTTCAAATTGATTGATTCATGGAAACTTCCTTAACAAATGTTGTTCCTAGTAGCTCAATATACATGTATGTATTTTTGTAGAATTTTTGGAGATTGTTTGGATTTTTGGGTATTTTTGAATATTTTAATATTATTTTTTAATTTTCGGAAATTAATTATTTAAATTATGAAATTGGAGTTTATGGTTGAATTAGGTGTTAAAATGAATTATAGTAATTTATTTGGAATTTTTATGAATTTCTAAGTATTTATTTTGAATTATTGAAGTTTATGTGATTTTGAGAAATTAGGGTTAATTGTGTTTTAAATTGAATTTAATTGGTTAATTGAGTTTAATTATTAATATTATTGATAAATATGTTGAGAAAATTAATTTTGGATAATTGTATGATTTTTGGTGAATTTTTGAAGTAATTTAAGTATATTTATATATATAGGGGTATTTTGGTAATTTTACCCTAAATTGTCTGAAAATGTAATTTAATTGGTTTTATTAGTTATTTAAGGTATAAAAATGATTTCTACAAAATATTTGGTATTTTTAACTAATTAAAACTATTTTTCGTAAATTATTTTCAATTATATATATAATATACGGTTTTTCTAATAAAATGAGTTTTAATCGGTTTTTACAGTGTTTTAAGGATAATTATGTAATTTCCACCTATAAAATGAATTTCTATGTTGTGAGGGTATTTTTGGTATTTCCTGAATTGTTCTGTGTTTGTGGACCCCGGTCGACAGATTGTAGTCTGGAGTCCGACCGAGGGGTTGTGGATTTTTATTGAGTTTGTATTTCGAAGTGTGTTTCTTTGCAGGGTCGGCTCTACTCTTTTGAGTAGAGAGATGTCCGTTTTACAGGGGAGGTTCTGTCGGATTTTCGGTAGAATTCTCGTAAAACATGATGTCCAGTCGAACCCTAATTCTGTTTCCGTATTTTAATACTCTAGATTGAATTCTAGGATTTCTATTAGGGTTATTCTGATATCGGTTATTTATTGCTTGTTTAGTTGCGCCGAGACCGAGGTTAGTGGACCAGGCCCGTCGGACCTGTCTCGTGGAGCGCATTAGGTGAGTTACTATACTATATATATATGCTTAGGATGCATGATTTAGAAATGCATGTTTTATGTTGATTAAATATGCATAAATAATTTGATTATTTCTTAAGTTTACATTAAGTATATTTTTGGTTTATTTTTGGTATATACTAAATTATATGCATATTTTGTGAATAAAATATATTTAAAATGTTTTTAAATATATTTCCAGCTTAATTTATAATTTGATTGAATGTATTTGATATATATATACTCGAAATATACCTGGTTTACTTTTGGTATATTTCCGGTATATATATGGATTATATTGTTATTTCATTTACATTCATGCATCATTTATTTTTGTGAATGAATGTTTTACATTATTAATGATGAAGGATATCAATAAAACGTGCTACCTAGTGGGCAGCACTAGGACCGAGTACGTACCGGTACGCCTATAGCTTTAGGCTATAATACTAACTTATTTGTGGATATTGATTTGATTATGATTATCGATATATGAGATGTGATTTGGGTGTGATTGCTGGAGCTCGGTTGACCAAGTGTCTCGGGGCCAATCACACTGGCAGTCAGACTGCTGGAGCTCGGTTGACTTAGTGTCTCGGGGCCGTCTACTGTCCATATGGATTAAGTGGATATATTTGGTATAAGTGAGCCTGTATGGCCAGAGTGTTGTTTAACATTATTTTCTGAGGTTGCGATATTCTAGGGTTCTATGTGATCCTTCATAAACTGGGATTTTTCAGTAAAATATATAAAAATGATTTTTCTGCATCTGTATGAATTTGCCTGTATATATACATATTATATATATACTGTTGACTGTATGCATTATCACTTAGTGTGTATGTATATATATTATAGTAATTCACTCAGTGAGGTCTGACTCCCCTCCGTTGACTATTTTTCAGGAGAGTCAACTTCTTCAGACCTCAGTAGCAGGTCGATACGCCGGATTTCTTCCGCCCCGGCTTCTTTGTGTAAATTATATACTTGAGTCTTATTTATTTTATCTAGACACTGCAGTAGTTGTGAATTAAAGTATTGGATTTCATGTACTTTATTTTAAAGAGATGTACTACATTGAAACTGGATTTGTATTAAAGATTATATATATGTGATGAGATGAGTTTTGAATTAAATCCAGTTGATATGGATGATATTATGATATTATGATTTTATTTTCCGCTGCATATTATACTGTTACTGTTATTATGGCATGCTCTATTTTATTTTTAGGCTTGCTACGGGTTCCGGATTCGAAAGAATTCCCGTTCCCTAGCGCCGGTCATGGCCCCTGTTTTGGGTCGTGACATAAAGTGTCATATTCCGCATTTTTCTTTTAAGGCTTACTACGACTTTCGGTAGCTTTAAGTTTTCCCATTCCCTAATGTCGGTCATGTGCCCCTAGGTTTGGGTCGTGACAGAAAGACCTAAAGAAGCAAGCTTGTTCGCTACCCTGTTACCTTCTCAAAAGATGTGACTGGCATGAAAATGGATGGAACCAAGCTAGTTTATACGATGCTGCCATGGGGAATGAACTCGTAAGGGGACATTAACACTACAACATTGAAGAAGATTAATAATGTAATGACTAATATTTTAAATAATATAAATATATTTTGGGACATGCAGTGTTAATTAAATTTTAAATTTTATTTATATTTTAATGACCGATATTTTTTTAATTAAAATAAATATATTTATATTTTGGGAACTCTATTATTTAAAAATACTAAAGTTACTAATAATATTATTGTCATTATTTTTTTTATATATAGCATTATTATTAATAATAGCCTTATTTTAAACTAAGGTTATTTTTATTATTGTTGGGTATTGTGTGTATATATATATGTATATACTTGTGTGGTGAATAGATATTATGGGATTTGAATTAAATAATATATATGTATATGTTTATATAGGGATATAATGTGTGGTTTATATTAAGTAGTATATATATATATCTATGTAAAAATTATAGTCAAAAGCCATTTTTTTCGAGTCAATTATTCTTTTCTTCTTTCTCCCTTATATTTCTTTTCTCTCTTTCCCCTGTCACCCTCCTTCCCCTCCTGCGCATGATAGATCGCTCCTCCCTCATCATTGCGCCTCCACTTGCACCACTAGCAACCTCCATCACCCTCCTCCTCTTTCTGTCAATGCCGGAGATAAGACAGACACAACAGTAGGCAACAAGCTTCTTCATGTCGTCGATGACATCTTCAACGATGAGAGCTCCCAATCTTATGCTTGTTTGACTTAGTGAGCCACGGGGGAGATGATTCTAAGCTTTGATCAAGCTTAATCCTCTTCGTTTGTGAGTTTTATCTAGATTTTTATTTATGCCTATTTTAGTTTTATTTTTTTAGCTTGATTCTTTGAGTTCTAAGTTAATTGTTTTTAGAAATGTTGTTTATGGTAACTTAAGCTTCTCAATTATATTTTTGTTGATTTTTGTTGAATTTATTTGTCACGACCTGAAACAGGGGCCATGACCAGCGCTAGGGAACGGGAATTCTTTCGAATCCGGAACCCATAGAAAGCCTAAAAATAAAATAAAACATGCAATAATAATAATAACAATATATAATGCAGTGGAAATAAAAAAATCATAAATATAATAATATCATATGTATCAACTGGATTTAAATCAAATCCTCATCATTACATATATATAAACTCTTTTAATACAAATCCAGTTCAAATATAATACAACATCTCTTTAAATATTTAACGACTACTGCAGTGTCTAGATAAAATAAACCCAAGACTCAGAGAAGCAGTTTACACAGAGAAGCCGGGGCGAAAGAAATCCGGCGTACAGGCCTGCTACTGAGGTTTGAAGATGATGACTCTCGTGAAAAATAGTCAACGGAGGGGAGTCAGACCTCACTGAGTGAATTACTATAATATATATACACGCATGCTAAATGACAATGCATACAGTCAGCAGTATATATCTAATATGTATATATATAGGAAAATACACACAGATGCAATAAAATCATTTTATATATATTTCATAGAAAATCATCGTTTATGAAGGATCAAATAGAACCCTATGATATCGCAACCTCAAACAGTGTTAGCCAACACTCTAGCCATACAAGCTCACTTAATCCAAATATATCCACTTATTCCATTTAGACAGTAGACTAGCCCCGAGACACTAAGTCAACCGAGCTCCAGTAGTCTGACTGTTAGT
The DNA here is from genome assembly GCA_947683625.1 of Mallotus nudiflorus. Lineage (NCBI taxonomy): Eukaryota > Viridiplantae > Streptophyta > Magnoliopsida > Malpighiales > Euphorbiaceae > Mallotus > Mallotus nudiflorus. The sequence continues at coordinate 8,744,145 of CANTUR010000039.1, forward strand.
GTGATTGGCCCTGAGACACTTGGTCAATCGAGCTCCAACAATCACACCCAAATCACATCACACACATCAAATATTCATAACCAATCAATATCCATTAATGGTTAGTAATATAGCCTAAATGCTATAAGCGTACTGGTACGTACTCGGTCATAGTGTTGCCCACTAGGTAGCACGTTCTATTGATATCCTTCATTAATAAATATAAAACATTCATTCACAAATAAATGATGCATGAACTTAAATAAAATAGCAACATAAACCATATATATACTGGAAATATACCAAAAGTAAACCAGGTATATTTCGAGTATATATACGTCAAATAAATCCAATCAAGTTACAAATTAAACTAGAAATATATTTAAAAACATTTTAAATATAATTTATTAATAAAACATACATATAATTTAATATATACCAAAAAGAAACCAAAAATAAACTAAAGATATACTTAAATACAAATCACATTATTTATGCATATTTAATCAAAATAAAACATATATTTCTAAAATCATGCATCCTAAACACATATATATAAAATAGTAACTCACTCTCAGTGCGCTCCACGAGATGGATCCGACAGGCCTGGTCCACTAGGCCTCGGTCTCGGCGCAACTAAACAAACAATAATGACAGAAATCATAATAGACCTAACAAAAAGTCCTAGAAACTCGATCTAGAATATTAAACACAGAATCAAAATTAGGGTTTGACCGGATATCACGTTTTACGAGAATTCTATCAAAAATTCGACAGAACCTCCCTTGTAAAACGGACATCTCTTTACTCAAAGAGTAGAGCCGACCCTGCAGAGAAACACACTTTGAAAAACAAGCTCAACCACTCATCCACAACCCCTCGGTCGGACTCCAAACTACAGTCTACCGACCGGGGTCCACAAACACAGAATAATTTAGAAATACCAAAAATACCCTTATAACATAGAAATACATTTTATACATAGAAATTACATGGTTAACCTTTAAACACACTAAAAATCGATAAAAACTCATTTTATTAGTAAAATCGTATATTATATATATAATTGAAAATAATTCACGAAAAATAGTTTTAATTAGTTAAAAATACTAAATAATTTTTAGAAATCATTTTTATACCTTAAATAACTATTAAAACCAATTAAATTACATTTTTAGCTAATTTTTTGTAAAATTACCAAAATGCCTTTATATATATAAATATACTAAATTCATTCAAAAATTCACCAAAAATAGTATAATTATCCAAAAATTAATTTTCTCAACATATTTATCAATAATATTAATAATTAAGCTCAATCAACCAATTAATTTCAATTAAAAACACAATTAACCCTAATTTTCCAAAATTACATAAACTTAAATAATTCAAAATAAATACATAGAAATTCATAAATATTCCAAATAAATTTCTAAAATTCATTTCAACACCTATATTCATCATAAAACACAATTTCATAATTTATTTAATTAATTTCCGAAAATTAGAAAATAATATTAAAATATTCAAAAATACCCAAAAATCAAAATAATCTCCAAAAATTCTAAAAAAATTCATAAATGTAGATTAAGATAAGGGGAACAACATTTGTGAAGGAATTTTTCATGAATCAATCAAATTGAAGTCCAAAAAATTTAAGAACTCTAATATGGCCGAAATCGAAAATTTGAAACCTAAGCAAATCAAGACCATTTAAGCTCAAAAAAAAGCTAGAATCACACTCACCGGAGCTCAAGGAGAAGAAAGAGATCAGCGGTGTTGAAAATGGTGGCTGAAAATGTCGTGATCGACGGTGAAGAGGAATTCGGCTTCTCCGGCCAAAATCCACTTCCAGACGTCGGAAACGGCTGCTACAGGCGGCAAGGAAGGCTGGGGAAGGTGGTGGCATGCCGGATGGCAAACCAACGGCAAGAAATCGGGACGGTAGCGATCGGACGGCGATGGGGAAGTGATCGGCGAAGAAGAGAGAAATCGGGGGCAATTCGGTAATTTTCCAAAAAACTTGATTTTTGACATATTATATGTATATATATATACTTTATACTATATAATAAAATAATATTAAATTACACACATTAAATATACACCACACACTTAATATTTAATATTTTAAAATTTAATAATAAATAAAAATAAATAAGAATAATGAAATAACAATAAAATTAATAAATAATTAATAAAGTATTAGGGTAATAAATTAAACCCTAATTAAATAAATATATACACACATAGGCTTTATTTAGTAATTTAAAAATACGTATGAGTTCATGCAAGTCCGTAAATCTATTTAAAATAATTAATAATAAAATATTTATGTGAAAATTTCCCCGAAAATGAAAGTCTCGGGAAAATTTTACGTAAAGGACTTTAAAATAAAAATAAATAATTAAAAATCAATTTTAATTAATCAACAACTTATAAAATATCAATATCATATTTAAAAATTATTAACACTACATATCCCGATACAGTGTAAAAATGTTTAAAAACACGGGATATTACATTATTTTATTTATGGGTAATATTTGAATATTTGAATAATTGAAAATGAATTTTTTAATTATGTTAAATATTTATTTGGTGGGAAATTTGAGTAAATTAGTGTTAGTAATTTTAGTAGTGATAATATAATTTTAGTAATTTTATATAATTTTTGAGGAATTATTTTAGTAGTATGTGAATTTTGAAATAATAGGTAAATTGTATGTTTTTGTTGATATTATAGTTAAATAATATATTTTAATTAATTTTGAGATAAAATGTGGTATTAAAAATTTTTTACAAATTTTTTACTATTTTTAGTTAATTAATACTAATTTTTGGAAATTATATTGAAATAATAAATTATATACAATTTTTGTTATAAAATGGTTTTTAAATTATTTTTGTTATATATTTAGATTATTTGGATAATTATATGTGAATTTGACCATTTTATGTTGAATAATTGTAAAATTGGATTTTATTAATATTATATAAATTATTGGGTTTTTATTATCTAATTTGGAAAAATAATTAGTTTTAATGTTTTATTACTTAAATTAATTAAATTGTGGCATTTTGAGTATTTTATGGATTTTTAATGATTTTAAATATTTATTATTAAATTATTTATTTTTGGTGGATTGTGAACCTCAGTTGGGGATTTGTGTAGTTTGGGGTCCTAACCTAAGGTGTTGAGCTTGTGTGAAGTTCAGAAGTGTGTTTGCTTGTAAGGTTAACTCTACTTCAGTAGAGGGATGTCCGTTTTATAAAGGAGACTTTGCCAAATTTTTGGTAGATTTCTCGTAAAATGTGACTTTGGGTCAATCCTAAGTTTTGAATTATGAGTTCGAGTCGAGTCTTCCTTAGAATGCTAGAAGTTAGGGTTTCTAATTTCTGATAGTCATTTTACTTTCTGTCTTTTAGCTGCTCTCTGATTGCGTCTACCAGTCGAGGTCAGACATGACGTAGCAGAGGGGCGCTTTTATCCTGTAAGTTAATATTTAATTTGTATGTTGAGTGTTTAAATTAAAAACATACTAAATTATGATGAATTTATATTTGCGAGATTCTAGTCGGTATTCTTATGTAATGTTGCATGATTTAATTTATAGTTTATTTATTTTATTTTTATTCATTTTAATTTTCCTTATTTATTTTCATTTATTTTAAATAAACTACGGTAGAACGGGCTACTTGATGAATCTCATCAGGACCGTGTGCACATCGGTAGAATATTGGATTATGTTAATTATATTACTGGGGCTGAAGGTCTGGTGATGCTTTGCTCTCGGACACCGCAAGTAAAGTTGGATTATATTATTAAATCACTAGGGCTGATGGTCTAGTGATGCTTTGCTCTCGGACACCGCCAGTGATATTGGAGTAAGTGATGTGACTACGACTATGTATCCTGGTGATGCTTTGCTCTTGGGATCCTGTAATCTTAGATTTAAGTGAGTTGTATAGCTGTTAGAATTGAGGACTACAGTTCTACGTAGTTTTTATGCTGAAATGCTTTAAAATGCATTTAAAACTGTATTCCTTCTTTTGGAAAAATGGATATATATATATATATACATATATCAAAGGATTTGAAAAAAATTATAAATATAATATATTTTCATAAAAACTTATTTTTAAAAGAAATTTTCAAACCGTATTCATTTATTTTATTGGCTTATTCAGTGAGGTTTGACTCTCTTCAACTTATTTTTTTTCAAGAGTTTGGGATTCTTCTATTAGGCCTACTTCCTTACACTAAGTAGCTTCTTCACCAACTATCTTATGTAGTTATATATAGTTGTGTTTGTATTAGTATCTGTGTACCACAGTAGAGAAATTGTATAATTGCATATTTAATTTGGAAATTATGTATTTGTGATATATGAACTGAGATATTATTTTGTATAATTGATTATTATATTATGCATGATGATATTATGGTTTGTTTATATTGAGAAAAATCAGTTTGATAATGTGTATCATGATTTAATTATTTTATTGTAAGGTTTGAAGTGAAATATTATGTGTTTTTCTTTTAAGGCTTACTACGGGTTTCGGTAGCTTTAAGCTTTCCCATTCCCTAGTGCCAGTCACGTGCCCCTGGGTTCGGCTCATGACATATATATTATTTATATTTTTCATTTATTTTATTTTAAAAGATTTATTTACGCAAAATAATTTATTTGAGATTTTATTATTTAAAAATATTAAAGTTATTAAAAATACAATTGTCATTATTTTTAAATAGCGTTATTATTATTGTTATTTCTATTGTTATTAATATTATTATTTTAACTAGGGTTATTTTAATTATTGTTATGTTTTGTGTGTGTGTGTATATATATATATATATAATATGGGTCAAAGCATATACAAACCCGGTTATCCCCCTACCCATCCCTCCTTCTTTCTTCTTTCCTTTTCTTCCTATTTTTTTCTTTTTCTTTCCCGTTCTTGTGCAAACACCAGGAGCCACCCAACCTTATCGGACGCCACCAAGCCACCACCTGCCACCACCATCAACCTCCCTCTCCTTCCCTTCACCTTCCTATCACCTGAAGACCCTTAGAGCGCTAGCAAAACTTGCATGAAGCAGCAGCAGCCGAGGGGAAGCTCACCTCGCTGGCGTTGAATCTGGTGGATCCAACTCATGCCCCTGGTCTTGCCGAACTCCTTGAGCTATGGTGAGTCCGTTTTCAAGCTCCATTGAAGCTCATCTCCCTTAATTTTGAGTTTTGGTCAAGTTTTTGTTTATGTCCATTTAGGGTTTTATATTTTATATTTTATTTTAGGCTTTGATCCATGGTTTTTCTCTTTAGTAATGTTGTTTAGAATAGCTCAAGCTTCTTAAAAATAATTTTTGTATTTTTTTTATTTTGAATAATGGGTATTTTTGAATATTTTAATAATATAAATTGAATTTTTGTTAATTTTTGTTAATTAATTATTTTGGGTGAAAATTTGAGTTAGTTAGTGTTAGTAATTTAAGTTAGTAATTTTAGTATTAATAAAATAATTTTTAGTAAAATTATATAATTTTTGAGAAATTATTAGTATTATGTGATTTTTGGATATATAGGTTAATTGTGTAATTTTATTGAAAATATAGTTAAATAATATGTTTTAAATGGTTTTCGAATTTTATAGGGTATTAAAATAATTTTTAGAAATTATTTACTAATTAATACTAATTTTTGAAAATTATATTCAAATAATAAATCATTTACTAATTTTGTGATTAATTGAGTTTTTAACTAATTTTATAATAGATTTAAACTAATTGAATATTTAAATGTGAATTTGATTATTTATATTGAATATTTGAAAAATTGGATTTTTATAAAATTATATAAATTATTTGAGATTTTTATTAACTATTGTGAAAAATATTTATATTTAGTGTTTTGAGGTTTAAATAAATTATATTGTGACATTTTAATTATTTTTGTGAATTTTTAAGGATTTTAATATATTTTTATTTAATATTTATTTTTATCGCGTATTGTGAACCTTGGTTGGGAATTAAGTAGTTCAGGATCCCAACCTGAGGTGATGAGCTATCGTGAAGTTTAGAAGTATGTTTGCTTGCAGGATTGACTCTATTTCTGTAGAGGGACGTCCGTTTTATAGAGGAGACTACCGAATTTTTGATAGATTTCTCATAAAATGTAACATTAGATCAATCCTAAGTTTTGAATTCTAGGTTCGAGTTGAGTCTTACTTAGAAATTCTAGAAGTTAGGGTTTTTATATTTTTTATAGTTGTTTTTATTTTCTATCTTTTAGTTGCCTCTCCGGTCACGGACTTAGCAGAGGAGTGCATTCATCTTGTAAGTTAATATTCAATTTGCATATCGGGTTTACAAATTTAATACACAAATTTCTAATGAATTTAATTTTATGAAATTCAAGTTAGTATTCTTCAAATGGTATTGCATGACTTAATTTATAGTTGGTTTATTTTATTTTTATTTATTGTAATTTTTCTTATTTTATGTAATATCCCGAGATTTTAAATAATTTTAAACTGCATCGGGATATACAGTGTTAATAATTTTGATAAATATTTTTGGTTATTTAATTAGTTGTTAATTATTAAAGTTATTTTTAACTATTTTAAATTTCTTATGTAAAATTTCCCAAAAATTTTATTTTTGGGAAAATTAAAACCTAAATAAATATTTATTATTATGTTAGTCGGTTTTACGTGATTGCATGAGTCCATGCATGATTTTAATTATCATATTAATATATATACATATACATGCATATATATACATATTCAATTGAAAGAGTCCTAGAGGGGGGGTGAATAGGACTATCGAATAAAAATGGAAAATTAAAGGAATTATTTGCAAGAAGTGAGTAAGAGTAGAGAAGGAATAATGATGAACATAAATATTTAAGGAGTTCGGATTCACAAATAATCCTACGTCTCTACCTAACTTATCCCCAAGTTAGAATTTTTTAATGACCCCCAATCTTATTAACAAGATTGAGAATACACAAGAGTTTTATGGCTCACTCTTACAACCTTACAATCTTGAGTTTTCAAGGCTCACTCAAAAACTAAATTCCCAAGTGTTTTAATGGCTAAACACTTAAACCAATTCCTTTAGAATAGAATCTTACTTCCCGTTTTCTAAACCCAGAAAATAGAAGAATAAGAATGTCTATTCTAATCACTCACCAACTCTCATAAGAGTTATACATAAAGAATTTGTTTGAAAGAAAATTTTAGAGCTCAATTGAATGTTTAAGAAAATGATGAATGATAAAAAAGTTTTCTTAACCTTTCAATTGAATTCTAAGTTGTGTTTATATAGAAAAACACTCAAAAATTTAGTTTTTGGATGCATCAATCATTTCTCCAATGTTTAGAATTGATTTTGAATCAATTCTTGGACTTATGGCAGCTCAAGGGCTGCTCACGAGTGCCTCATGAGTGAACAGTGCTTGTGAGGGGTGAAATTATAGCCGTTACATTCAAAAATTCCCATTGGAATGCTGCCAGGGGTCCACTCACGAGCAGGTCATGAGCCACCAACTCGTGAGGGTTGCTGCCAATTTTTGGAAAAAATGTGCTTCAAAGGCTGCATTGAAGGACAACTTGTAACCACTTCAAAAGATGCTCGTTAATGGGACTAAAGACGATCGATTCAGTCAAAAAGTTCTTCATAAAAGTTATAGATAAATTTCTTATCTTTCCATAAAAATTTGAATCACCTCATTTGGACATCTGTAGATCAAGACATTTCTGAAATACCAAGAGCAGTGCAAACTAAAATGCAAGCTGCATATGCTAACTTCGACTGAAGGTTTGCATACTCAAATGAACTTGGATTTTGATAAGCAAGAAAAATTTTGAAAGCTTAAGATGTCTACTTAAAAATTTAAGAAGCTTATTTTCTCATTTAAGAGCTCTAACTATGTCAAAAGTCTTCTTCAATCTCAGAGGTTCAAGCAGCCTGAAAAGTCACTATTCACCCAAAAGTGTATATGCTTGGTATATGTTTGGTATATAATTCCCTACACACTTGATTGAAATTATTAGTATAAAAATTATTTGTTAAAGTCCAAAATTAGGAGTTTGATCATGCAAATGGTCAACAATCTCCCCCTTTTTAGCTTTGATAACCAATTTGAAAAGATGATAAATAATATGTGTGTGTGTGTTTGTAAAAAATAAATAACATGTATAAACATATTAAATAAAATAGCTTCTGTTTTTAAATTAAATAGATGCAAAAAGAGAAAATATTTTGCTCCCCCTTAACATGTGTATAAATTCAATATTTATCATGTATTAGAGCATATAAAAAAAATGAATTATCATAGCATGTATAAGGGTTTAACAAATATATTCCTTTAACAAAAATATATTTCTTTATTTCTCCTCCTTATTGGACATGATAAGAAATATAGATAAATTTTATTATCCTTCTTGTCAAAAATAAAGACAACATAACAAGTTATCAAACAACATGGCTTAACATAACAAATGATGATAACCTGATTAAAAAATGTTTAGACAACATGAAGGAAATAATTTCAAACATAATGCATCGCAAAATAGTATGTATGCTATATTTAAACATCACATGATCATGTAGAGTTTAGCTATTCAATCATACATAATCATGTGGTACTTAGCATATCTTAAACACAATTATTTATCCTATAAGCACATAGCTTCTTCTCCCCCTTTGTAAAATACAAAAAGAAAAGAGAGAGATATAAGGGGAAATAGACCTAAGGGAGCCAAAAATACTAAAGGGAATAAAAGATCAAGAACCAAAATAATGCAAGCAAAGATATTCAAAATCTTTATGAAATTCATGTCATTTTAAAAGATAAAAACCATCCCCAAGAAGAATGTATACATGAATAAGAATAATAAATAGTCATGCAAAAAAAAAAAATTCATATCATATATAAACAAAGTAAGCAAAATAAGGCTTTTTATCACAAGGACAAAACTAGCCATACTTACATAGTTATTATGCATGAGAAAAAGAATTATGTGAAATAAATTCAAATAATTTTCTCCCCCTATTTCAATGGATCTAAAAAAAATTGATATTAAGGACACACTATCACATTGTTATGTCACTTACATAAACACATCTTTGAAAAAAAAAAGTTTCCCTTAAAAGAAATTAACTAAGTACGCATGCAAACTCAATTATTTTTCCTCCTTTGTATAATGCAAAGATAGAACAAATATTGAAAATATCCATGCATTATCAAAGATAAGAACAATTTCTAAGAAAACACTAAAATTAAACAAACTCAAAAATTTTCTCCCCCTTTATGTCAAAATGCAAATAAAATTGCATTAAAAAAAGTTACAATGTTATTAAAATACCAATTGTAAACAAGATATAAACTAACAACTCATGTCTTATATCCAAAAAATATCTAGAAAATAAAATGAGCATAAACTGTCATAAAATAATTATAAAATAAACAAATAGCTCATGGTTTATATCCAAAAAATATCCAAAAAATAAATCGAACATAAACTGACGAAATATAGTTATAAAACAGACTTAACAGCTCAAAACTTAGATACAGAAAGTATACTGAAAATAAACCAAACAGAAACTGACATAAAATGAATTAAAAATAAATGAATTAAAAATAAGACTAACAGCTCAAAACTTAGATACAAAAAATATACTGAAAATAAACCAAACAGAAACTAGCATAAAATGAATTAAAAAATAGACTAATAGCTCAAAACTTAGATACGGAAAGTATACTAAAAATAAACCAAACATAAACTAGCATAAAAATATAAAAAAAAAATTTGTTGAGGAGGAGGAATATTTATGCAAAAATTATAATAATTAATTATTTGAATTTAGCATAATAATTAATTATTAATGTGCAAAATAGGAGGGCTTTTTTTTAAAAAAAAAATTGAATGAATCGATATAGATCAAAATCAAATAAAATTAGTACAAAGATCATGCAAATGGGAAATACAATATATCATGTATATGAAGTAAATTTTACTAAAGCAAATACTTTTAAAACAAAATATATACATGATGTTGAAAATAATTTTTCTAAAGAACATAATCACATAAGAATCCAAACATCAATTCATCAATTTAACAAGTGATCAAAACAAGCTTAAGCCATTAATCATACCACAGATGGAGAAGTTGTCACTCACAGATGTTCCTGTTGCCTGTGAGTTTCCTAATGTTTTTCCTGAGGAGTTGCCAGGTTTACCACCTCACAGAGAGATTGAGTTTAGTATAGATGTGGTTCCAGGCACTACCCTTATATCTATGCCACCCTACAGAATGGCTCCTGCAGAGTTGAAAGAGTTAAAAGAGCAGTTGCAAGAGTTGTTGGATATGGGTTTCATGAGACCCAGTGTTTCTCCTTGAGGTGCACCAGCCCTATTTGTGAAGAAAAAGGATGGTACCCTGAGATTGTGCATTAACTATAGAGAGCTGAACAAGGTGACAGTGAAGAACAAGTATCCTCTCCCAAAGATAGATTACTTGTTTGATCAGCTACAGGGTGCATTGTTCTTTTCTAAGATTGATATGAGGTCGGGTTATCATCAACTGCAGATCAATGAAGCCGATGCTCCTAAAATGGCATTCTACACTCGATATGGCCATTACGAGTTTTTGGTGATGTCTTTTGGCTTGACTAACGCACTAGTAGCTTTTATGGACCTGATGAACAGGGTTTTTAGACCATATGTGGATCAGTTTGTGATAGTCTTCATCGATGATATACTGGTGTATTCGAGGAGTATGGAGGAGCATGTATATCACTTGAGGATTGTATTGCAGACACTGAGAGATCATCAGCTTTATGCTAAATTCTCGAAGTGTGATTTTTGGATGGAGAGTGTTTCTTTTCTTGGACATGTGGTGTCTAAAGAAGGTATCCAAGTTGATCCATAGAAGATTGAAGCAGTGTCTGAGTGGCCTAGACCGACTTTTGTTACTGAGATTCACAATTTTCTGGGTTTAGCCAGGTACTATAGGAGGTTTGTGCAGGATTTTTCCAGAATTGCAGCCCCTATGACTCACTTGACTCAGAAGAATGTAAGATTTGAGTGGTCTGAAGCTTGTGAGAATAGTTTTCAGTTGTTAAAGGAGAAGTTGACTATAGCCCCAGTGTTAGCTTTGCCTAATGGTGTAGACAAGTTCATAATTTATTGTGATGCCTCTAGAGTTGGCCTTGGTTGTGTGTTGATGCAGAATGGTAGGGTGATAGCCTATGCTTCGAGGCAGTTGAAAAAGCATGAGCGAAACTATCCTACACATGACCTAGAGATGGCTACAGTGATCTTTGCTCTCAAGATTTGGAGACATTATCTGTACGGGGTGACTTGTGAGATATTTACTGATTATAAGAGCCTTACATACATTTTCCAGCAGAGAGATCTGAATTTGAGGCAGAGGAGATGGTTGGAATTTTTAAAGGATTATGACTGTGAGATATTATATCATTCAAGCAAGGCTAATGTGGTAGCAGATACCTTGAGTAGAAAGTCCTCAGGCAGTCTTGCTCACATCAATGTTGAGAGGAGATCATTGATCCAAGAGTTGCATCTGTTGGTGGATTAAGGTCTGATAATGAAGATCAGTAGGTCAGGTGGACTGCTAGCTCAATTTAAAGTGTGATATGTACTGAGGGATAAGATTAAAGTAGCTCAGAGCCCAGATCCTATTCTAGAAGAGATTGCAGAGAATGTTTGAGAAGGGAAGTTCACTGATTTCACACTCGATGATGATGGTGTGTTGTGGATCAGTGGTAGATTGTGTGTTCCTGATATGGATGATTTGAGAGAAGAGATCCTAGGGGAAGCCCATTCTACAGCCTATAGCGTACATCCAGGTGTCACTAAGATGTACCAAAGTATCACAGATTTATACTGGTGGGACGAACTGAAGAAGGATGTCACTGATTATGTTGCTAAGTGCCTCACATGTCAGTAAGTGAAAGCTGAACATCATAAGCCTTCTGGGAAGCTTCAGCCTCTTCCTATTCCCGAGTGGAAGTGGGAAAGGATAGCTATGGATTTTGTGGTTGGCTTACCTCGTTCTAAGGATGGATACGATTCCATCTGGGTAATTGTAGACAGGTTGACGAAGTCTGCACATTTCTTGCCTGTGAATGCCACCTATTCTGTAGCTAGATTAGCGAAGCTATATGTGAAGCATATCGTATGCCTTCATAGAGTACCTGTGTCCATTGTGTTAGACAGAGGTTCAGTTTTTACCTCTCATTTTTGACAGAAGTTACAGGAAGCGATGGGCACTAGGTTGAATTTTAGTATTGCTTTTCATCCTCAGACAGATGGTCAGTCTGAGAGAACGATCTAGACACTGGAAGATATGTTGAGAATGTGTGTCTTGGATTTGTGAGGTAGCTGGGATGATCATTTGACTCTTGTTGAGTTTGCATATAATAACAGCTACCATAGCAGTATTGGCATGACACCATATGAGGTATTGTATGGAAGGAAGTGTAGATCCCCTCTGAGTTGGGATGAGATTGGGGAAAGAACTTTGGCTGGACCTGAGATGGTTCAGGATGCTGCAGAGAAAGTCATCATGATTAGGTGCAGATTAGAGACTGCAGTTAGCAGGCAGAAGAGCAATACGGATCCTAGGCCCAGAGATGTGGAATTTCAGGTTGGAGACAATATTTTTCTGAAGGTGTCTCTGATGAAGGGTGTGATGAGATTTGGCAGGAAGGGTAAGTTGGCATCGAGATATATTGGACCATTTGAGATTCTGGAGAGAGTTGGCACTATTGCATATCGGTTGGTTTTGCCCCCGAGTATGTCATAGGTGCATCCGGTGTTTCATATCTTGATGCTGAGGAAGTATATCTCAGACCCTTCACACATGTTGCAACCAGATAGTGTAGAAGTGAGTGAAGATTTAACGTTTGTGGAAGAACCTATGACGATCATTGATTATCAAGTTCGACAGTTGCGATCGAAGCAGATTCCGATGGTCAAGGTTCTATGGTGTAGCAATAGAGTTAAGGAGCATACGTGGGAGACTGAAGCTGAGATGCGAGCTTCTTACCCGTATCTCTTCCCTTCTTGATCTTGTAATCATTTTCTTTCTGGAATTTGGGGACGAATTCTAATAAGGGGGGAAGACTGTAATATCCTAAGTTTTTAAATATTTTAATACTGCATCGGGATATGCAGTATTAATAATTTTTATATATAATATTGATATTTTTATGAGTTGTTATTTGTTAAAGCTAATTTTAATTATTCTTAATTATTTTAAGTACTTTACGTAAAATTTTTCTGGGAATTGTATTTTCGGGGAAATTGACACATAGATAATTTAATATTAATTATTTTAAATAAATTTATGAATTTGCATGAATCCATGCATTATTTTAATTGTCATATTAAAATACATACATACATACATACATAATTAAAATAATTATTAAACCCTAAAATAATTAAATATCAGAATGTGTGTGTGTGTGTGTATATATATATATATACACACACACACACATTCTGATATTTAATTATTTTAGGGTTTAATAATTATTTTAATTATGTATGTATATGTTATATAGTAATTATTTAATTAAAATGTGTGTGTGTGTGTATATATTTTGTATTTTAAACATGTGGTGTGTGATTTTTCTAAATATTATATTAATATATTTTAATATAAATCATTAAAGTTATATATATATATATATAGTTTGCAAAAATTACAATTCATGCCCCCGATCCCTCCTCCATCTTCTCCGGTTGTCCCGTCCCTCACCCACCGCCTGTCACACCGTTCTCTTGCCGTTGGTGTGCCTCCCAGCATGCCACCTTCTTCCTCAGCCTTCCCTGCCACCTGCAGCAGCCGTTTTCGACGTCGGAGGAGCTCGAAACCATCGGGAACCCGAAACTCTTCTCACTGTCCTTCACAGCGTTTTTGGCTATCATTTTCGACACCGCCAGTCTCTATCTTCTCCTTGAGCTCCAGTGAGTGTGATTCGAAGCTTTGTTTCACTTAAAATGGTCTAGATTTTCCTAGGTTTCGGTTTTGCAATTTCGGCCTATTAGGGTTCTTGATTTTTTTGAGCTTCAATTTGACTGGTTCATGAAAAATTCCTTCATAAACTTTGATCCTAGTAGCTTAATCTTCATGTGGGAATTTTTGTAGAATTTTTGGAATTTATGTTGATTTTTGGGTATTTTTGATTATTTTATTATTATTTTCTAATTTTCGAAAATTAATTAATTAAATTATGAAATTGTGTTTTATGATGAATATAGGTGTTGAAATGAATTATAGAAATTTATTTGGAATTTTTATGTATTTATTTTGAATTTATTTAGTTATGTAATTTTGATAAAATAGGGTTAATTATGTGTTTAATTGAAATTAATTAGTTAATTGAGTATATTTATTGATATTATTGAAAAATATGTTGAGAAAATTAATTTTGTGCAATTATAATATTTTTGGTGAATTTTAGTATATTTATATATATAGGGGTATTTTGGTAATTTTACCCTAAATTGGCTAAAATGTAATTAAATTGGTTTTAATAGTTATTTAGGGTATAAAAATGATTTCTAAAAATTATTTAGTATTTTTAACTAATTAAAACTATTTTTCGTAAATTATTTTCAATTATATATATAATATACGATTTTTCTAATAAAATGAGTTTGTATTGGTTTTTACTGTGTTTTAAGGTTAATTATGTAATTTCTACTCATAAAATGTATTTTTATTATATAAGGGTATTTTTGGTATTTTGTATATACTCTATGAATTGTGGACCTCGGTCGGTGATTTGTGGTTTGGAGTCCGACCGAGGGATTGTGGTTGTAATTCTGTGTCTATTTTCGAAGTGTGATTCTCTGTAGGGCCAGCTCTACTCTTTGAGTAGAGAGATGTCTGTTTTACAGGGGAGGTTCTGCCGAATTTTTGATAGAATTCTTGTAAAACATGATATCCGGTCAAATTCTGATTTAATCCTGTGTCTAGTAATCTAGATCGAGTCTTTAGAACTTCTGTAGATGTATTCTGATATTATGTGGTTATTTATTTGTTTAGTTGCACCGAGACCGAGGCCTAATGGACCAGGCCCATCGGACCCATCTCGAGGAGCGCAATAATTTATGAGTTACTATTCTATATATATATATATATATGCTCTAGGGTGCATGATTTTAGAAATCTATATTTTATTTTGACTAAAAATGCATAATGGTATTAATTAGTACTTGAGTTTATTTTAGTTTACTTTTGGTTTACTTTTAGTTTATTTTTGGTTTATTTTAAACTATATGCATGTTTTATTAACGAATTATGTTTAAAATGTTTTCTAATACATTTCTAGTTTATTTTATAATTTAATTGGATTTATTTGATGTATAAATACTCAAAATATACCTGGTTTACTTTTGGTATATTTCTAGTATATGTATGGTTATTGTTACTATTATATTTAAATTCATGCATCATTTATTTTTATGAATGTATGTTTTATATTTCAATGGAGGATATCGATAGAACGTGCTACCTAGTGGGCAGCACTAGGATCGAGTATGTACCGGTATGTTGATAGTATTTAGGCTATATTACTAACTTGTTTGAGGATATTGATTGAATTTGATTATTTGTGTGAGAAAGGATTTAGGAGTGTGATTGTTGGTGCTCGGTTGACCAAGTGTCTCGGGGCCAATCACACTAACAGTCAGACTGCTGGAGCTCGGTTGACTTAGTGTCTCGGGGCCAGTCTACTGCCCAAATGGAATAAGTGATTATATTTGGAATAAGTGATCCTGTATGGCTAGAGTTTTGAGGTTGCGATTTTCTAGGGTTCTATTTGATCCTTCATAAACAGTGATTTTCAATAAAAAATATATAAAATGATTTTATTGCATCTGTGTGTATTTGCTTGTATACATACATATTATATATACTTTTAACTGTGTGCATTGGCAATTAGTATGCATGTATATATACTATAGTAATTCACTCAGTGAGGTCTGACTCCCCTCCATTGATTTTTTTAAGAGAGTCATCGTTATCAGACCTCAATAGCAGACTTGTATGCCGGATTTCTTCTGCCCCGACATCATTATGTAATCTGCTCACTTGAGTTTTATTTTTATTAATCTAGACACTGTAGTAGTTGTAAAATTGTTAAAGGGGTTTTGTATTATATTTGTGTGAGTTATGTACTTTAAATATTTGAACTGGATTTGTATTAAAAGTTTATTTATATATGATGAATTGTTGATTTAAATCCCGTGGTGGATTATTATTTAATCATTTATGATTTTATTTCTGCTGCAAATTATATTATTATTATTATTATTATTGTATGTTTTTATTTATTTTTAGGCTTGCTACGAGTTCTAGATTCGAAAGAATTCCCGTTCCCTAACGCCGGTCATGGCCCCTGTTTTGGGTCATAACAGTTGTTTATTTGTTAGTTGCACCGAGACCGAGGCCTAGTGGACCAGGCCCATCGGACCCGTCTTGAGGAGCGCACAAATGTGAGTTGTTATTTTATATATATATGTATTAGGATGCATGTTTTTAGAAATGTATGTTTAAATTTTATGAAATATGCATAAATGGTTTAATAATTGCTTAGGTATATTTTTAGTATATATTAAATTAAATGCATGTTTTATTATTGAAATATACTTAAAATGTTTTTAAGAATATATATAGTTTATTTCTGGTTTATTTTGTAATTAAATTGAATTTATTTGACGTATATATACTTGAAATATGCTTGGTTTATTTTTGATATATTTCTAGTATATATGTGGTTTATATTGTTATTTTAATTAATGTCATGCATCATTTATTTTATGAATGTATGGATTTATTTTTAAATAAAGGATATCAATAGAACATGCTACCTAATGGGCAGCACTAGGACCGAGTACGTACCGGTACGATGATAGTTTAGGTTAAATTACTAACCTATTTATGGATTATGATTGAATTGATTTGAATGATGTGAGATGTGATTTAAGAATGTGATTGCTGGAGCTCGATTGACCAAGTGTCTCGAGGCCAATCACATTAACAGTCAGACTGCTGGAGCTCAGTTGACTTAGTGTCTCAGGGCCAGTCTACTATCTAAATGGAACAAGTGAATTTATTTGGAATAAGTGAGCTTGTATGGCTAGAGTGTTGTCTGACACTATTTGAGGTTGTGATCATCTAGGGTTCTATTTGATCCTTCATAAACAGTTATTATTTTCAGTATTATATAAAATGACTTTTGCTACATCTGTGTGTATTTGCCTGTATATATATTTATTATATATACTATTGAGTGTTTGCATTATCATTTAGTTATGCATGTATATATATTATAGCAATTCACTCAGTGAGGTCTGACTCCCCTCCATTGATTATTTTTTCAGGAGAGTCTTCGTCCTCAGACCTTAGTAGCAGACCCTTACACTGGATTTCTTCTACCCCGGCTTTATTATGTAAACTGCTTACTTGATTTTATTTTGTATTCTAGACACTGCAGTAGTTGTTTTAGTGAGCAGTATGTATTGTATATGTTTGAGATTTTTATTTTAAAGAATTGAAACAATAATTTTTATTAAGAGATATTATATATATGAGATGAGTTTGTGTTGTTAATCCAATTGATGAGTTACATTATTACTTATGAGATTTTAATTTCCACTACAAGATAATTCATTTATTTTATTATTATTGCATGCTTTTATTTTATTTTAAGGCTTGCTACGGGTTCCGAATTGAAAAGAATTCCCATTCACTAGCACCAGTCATGGCCCCCTATTTTGGGTCGTGACATTTTATTTATCTTTATTTATTTTAAATAAATTATGGTAGAACAGGCTACCTGATGGGTTTCATTAGGATCGTGTGCGCACCATTAAAATATTAGGTTGCATTCATTATATTACTGGGGCCAAAGGTCTGATGATGCTTTGCTCTCAGACACCGCCAGTAATATGATATTTGGTTAGATTGATTTATACTGGGGCCAAAGGTCTGGTGATGCTTTGCTCTCGGAAACTGCTAGTAAAGTTAGATTATATTTATTAAATCACTAGGGCCGATGGTCTGGTGATACTTTGCTCTCGGACATCACCAATAATATTGGATTAAGTGTCGTGACTGCGGCTATGCATCCTGGTGATGCTTTGCTCTCGGGATCCGGTAGTATTGGATATAAGTGAGCCGATTGGATGTTAGAATTGAGGACTAGGGTTCTACCTAGTTTTTATACTATAATGTTTTATAAGCATTTAAAAATTTATTCCTCTTTTTAAAAAATGGGTTTCTTATATATATATATATATATATATATATATATATATATATATATTAAAGGATTTGAATAAAATTTAAATATATTATATCTTCATAAAAACCTATTTTAAAGAAGATTTTCAAACTGCATTCATTTATTTTATTAGCTTACTCAGTGAGGTCTGACTCCCTTCAACTTACTTTTTTTCAGGAGTTTAGGAGTCTTCTGCTAGACCTACTTCCCTATGCTGAGTAGCTTCCTCATCAGTTATTTTATATAGGTCTACATAGTTTGTGCTTGTAATAGTATCCATGTACCGCAGTAGAGAAATTGTATACTTTAATTTGGATATTATGTATTTGAGATTTATGCATTGAGATATTATTTTGTATAACTGATTATTACTATATTATGCATAATGATGGTATGGTTTATTTAAATTGAGAAAAATCAATTTGATAATGTGCATCATGATTTAATTATTGCATTGTAAAGTTTTAAAGGTAAAATGTTCTGCATTTTTCTTTTAAGGCTTACTATGGGTTTCAGTAGCTTTAAGCTTTCCCATTCCCTAGTGCTGGTCATGTGCCCTTGGGCTCAGGTTGTGATAAATAACATAGCTCAAGTATGATTCAATCCATACTAGGGAGAGTCAAAGTTCAATGGCCTTGTTAATAGTCATTGCGATAGCTAGGAGCTCATCTTTAAAGGCAAAGAGAATACCCACTGGAGCAGCAAAAAAGGCGATTGAAGTGCCTAAGTTGTTGCAATGTAAACCACTAACAACAACTCTACTAGGGGCACCTAAAAGCATCACCATCCAAATTAATCTTCACCCATTTAGAAGGAGGATGAGACCAAATGATAGGAATAGCATTTAGAAGGCGACGCAAAATGCTAGAAATACGAAGCCGTTTCAAAATAATTAAGTCTGCTTAAGAGTTTTTCATATGTCCATACTTAAACACTTTAACTACTTTAATATCTTGACAGATAAGGTGAAAGGAAGATGCAATAAGAATGAAATAGTCTCTGAAAATCCCATTATTATAGGCATTCTAAATATGTCAAATTGCATAATGAACCAACTCCCCAAATAGCTTGGATTTATAAAGAGAAAGTGAGATTCAGAGCAGTCTTGAAAAGATGTAAAAATCCATTAGAAAAATTCAAAGCCATATCAAACAAACTCCTAAGTGCATACCAAACTGAAGTAGCATACCAGTAATTTATGAAAATATGGTTTAATGATTCGACAACTCTAGTGCAAAGGAAGCATTAAGACATAATAGGAATACCTTTAGAGCGGAGGTCCATGGTAGGAATTTTTCCAAGCAAAAATTTCTAGGTTAAGAAAGATTTTAATAGTACTAAGTAGTCTCTCGAAACATCCTTAACCTAAGCAACTTTGGGCAAAGCAATCCAAAAATGGTTGTAAGCATCTTTGCAACTCATATCCCTTAAAGGAGAAAAATGACAAACATATGAATCAACATGAAGTGAAGAGAAAATCACATTATCAATATCAGTTGCTATAAGAGGATAAGAAGCCTGAAAAGAACGTAGAAGATGCTAGGCATCATCATAGTAAATGTTAAAAATAGAAGCCTGAAGATACTTATAAAAAGATGGAAGAATGGCCACTTTATCAATAATATGATAACCTAGGCAGTTATCAAACTAGAAATTGAGAGTTGATGAAGAATAAGCTACCCACTGGCAATGATCTTAGATGCCCATATAGCACTGCTTAAGAGAAGACCAAATAGAAGAAGAGATATTTAGGGCTGCTTAAACATGGTGATAAAATTTTTTCTAAGAAACTAGAAAATGAAGGAAGAATCACTAGCCATATGCTAAGCCAACTTGCATAAAAGTGCTTTGTTAAGCACATATAATTTTTTTAACTCGATACCACCCACCTTATAAGGAGCACAATATTGAGCCTATTTAATTGAAGCAAGCTTTTCACTTTAACATCTTATGGCCAAAGGAATTTTCTAGTGGACTTCTCTAATTTTTTAATTAAATTAGAAGGCCAACGATAAACCATAAAGGAGTGAAGGAATGAGCCATAAATAATAGAATTAATTAAAGCCAATATGCTTGCCATGGAAAGAGTGTTGCCTTTCCATTTGTGAAATTTTGATAGAATCTTATCAGTAATTACATTCAACCACTTGTGTTTTGGGGCTCCCATGAACAAAGGGACACTAAGATAATTAAATGGCAAGGAACCTTTTTTAAAACCCATTGAGGAACATAAAGAATTCATACGATTTTTGGATAAATGCTCATAAAAAATTATTTTAGATTTACTCCAATTAATATATAGATATGAAATAGCCCCATAATCATGAAAAATATCAATAATTTTTTGCACATTAGACATAGTGGCTCGAAAAAAAAAGCACATCATCCGCATATAATAGATGAGAGGGAGGCTAAACTCTATCTAGTGCATGCATTGGAACAATCAATGGAGCATCAAAGGCTTGGACCAATAACCTATTTAAAAAATCCTCAGTAAGACAAAAAAGTAAAGGAGACAAAGAATCTCTTTGGCGAACTCCAGAGTAGCAACCGAAGTAACCAATAGGTGAACCATTAATAAAGATAGAGAGATGGGTAGAATGGAAAATATTTTTAATCTAGTCAAAAAAAATATTTGAAAAACCAAAACTCTTAAGAACTGCAATAATGAAACCTTAATCCATAGTATCAAATGCCTTACGGATGTCTACTTTAATGGCCATATTCTTGCTGTAGTAGCAAGAATTAAGCCAATTGACACATTATGAAGCTACTGCAATACAATTTTCTATACTTCGGCCAGAACAAAACCAAACTAATTAGGGTCAATAATTTTAGCAGCAATAGATCTAAGTTTGTCTGTAAGTATTTTGGTAATAATCTTAAAGATAAAGTTACCTAAAAAAATTAGATGAAATTTATCTATAGTATATGCATTAGGGATTTTAGGAATCAAAATCACAAAATTAGAATTCAAGCTATGAAAAATAGAACCTGTGATAAAGAAATGCCAAACAGCTAAGCAAACATCTCCACCCACAAAATTCCAACATGATTTGAAAAATAACCCAGTGAAGCCATTAGGGCCAGGGGCACTATAATGATCCATAGAAAAAACCACATCTTTAATTTTTGTATCTAAGGGAACTTTAAGAATATAATCATTTTCAGCCAAAGAGACTAAAGAAGGGAGTAAATCCCTAACCTTAGAATAATCTTGTGAAATCAAAGGGGTAGCAAAAAGATTTTTAAAATAATCAATGATGTGAAATTAACATACCATATGCTACCAACATATCATTGTTATTGGGTAGCAGTAGGATTGGTTATGTTGACTGTTGAAGATTCCAGTTGGGTTGCTATAGATGTGACATTGATATTTGTTGACCATTTGCATGACCAAACTCCTAATTTTGGACTTTGACAAATAATTTTTATACTAATAATTTCAATTAAGTGTGGAGGGAATTATATACCAAACATATACCAAGCATATACACTTTTGGGTGAATAGTAACTTTTCGGGCTAATTGAACCTCTGAGATTGAAGAAGACTTTTGACATATTTAGAGCTCTTAAATGAAAAAATGAGCTTCTTCACTTTTGAATTATACATATTAAGCTTTCCATATTGTTCTTGATTATCAAAATCCAAGTTCATTTGAGTATGCAAATCTTTAGTTAAAGTCAGCATATGCGGCTTGCATTTTAGTTTGCACAACTCATGGTATTTCAAAAATATCTTAAGCTAAAGATGTCAAAATGAGATGATTCAATGTTTTATGAAAATATAAGACAATTATCTAAATATTTTATGAAGAATGTTTTGACTGAATCGATCGTATTCAGTCCCGTTCACAAGAATCTTTCGAAGTAGTCATGAGTTGTCCGTCAATGGAGCATTTGGAGCACATTTCTGCCAAAAATTGGCAGCACCCCTCATGAGCTCTCGTCACGAGCTGGTGGATCATGACCTGCTCATGAGTAGACCTCTAACAGCATTCCAACAGGAATTTTTGAATGCAATGGATATATTTTCACCCCTCACGAGCACTGTTCACTCGTGAGCAACCTTTGAGCTACGAAAAGTCTAAGAATTGATTCAAAATCAATTCTAAAAATTGGAGACATGATTGATACATCCAAAAACTATATTTTTGAGTGTTTTTCTATATAAACACAACTTAGAATTCAATTGAAAGGTTAAGAAAATTTGTTTATCATTCATTATTTTCTTAAACATTTAATTGAGCTCTAAAACATTCTTTTAAACAAATTCTTTGTGTATAACTCTTATGAGAGTTGGTGAGTGATTAAAATAGACATTCTTATTCTTCTATTTTATAGGTTTAGAAAACGGGAAGTGAGATTCTATTCTAAAGGAATTGGTTTATATGTTTAGCCATTAAAACACTTAGGAATTTGGTTTTTGAGTGAGACTTGAAAAATCAAGTTTGTAAGGTTATAAGAGTGAGCCATAAAACTCTTGTGTATTCTCAATCTTGTTAATAAGATTGTGGGTGATTAAAAAATCCTAACTTGGGGATAAGGTAGGTAGAGATGTAGGATTATTTATGAATTCGAACTCCTTAAATATTTGTGTTAATCATTCTTCCTTCTCTACTCTTACTCACTTCTTACAAATAATTTCTTTAATTTCCCATTTTTGTTTGATAGTCCTATTCACCCCCCTAGGACTCTTTTAATTGGTATTAGAGCTTGAATTCTAGGTACTTCATTGCTAGAATACAAGATTATGGGGAGTGAATCACAAAACATCTCTTCTCTTAGACCATTCTTTGATGGTAATGACTATCCACATTAGAAATTCAAAATGGAATTATATCTTGATTGTGATTCCATCAAACTTTAGGATATTGTCCTAAGAGGTTGGGAACCACCTACAACTATCATTGATGGTGTGGTAACTACTCTTGCAAGAAGCCAATGAAGTGTTAATCAAAAGGAAGAAAATCACAAAAATAAAAAGGCTATGATTACTCTAGTCTCCTCCATGACATGAGAAGAAGGAGGCAAGCTTCAACATTGCATTTTGGCTAAAGAAATGTGGGAGACCTTGGAGAATCACTATGAAGGCAACATTCAAGTAAGAAGCAAGAAGGTTCAACTTCATATGTATGAATATAAAATCTTTAAAATGAAGCCTCAAGAATCAATCATGGAGATGACAAACTGTCTCATTGCTCTCCTCATAACCCTCAAGAAACTTGGAAAACATTTCTCCAAGGAAGAGGTAAACAACAAGATTCTAAGAATCATACCTAAGAAGGATTGGGAATCTCATGTTACCTCAATTGAGGAAGCTCAAGACCTCTCCACTTTATCAACCGATATGCTCATTCATAAGCTCTTGACACATGAGCTCACCATTAAGCAAAGAGGTGAAGAACAAGAAGAGAAAAAAGAAAAGAAAAAGAGCATTGTACTGAAAGCTCTTCAAGAAGATAGTGAAGAGAAAAGCATTAAAGATTCTAGTGATAAAGATGGTGACATTGCCATGCTCACTAGGAACTTCAAGAAGTTCTTAAGAAAGAAAAATTTCTCAAGAACAAGGGAATTTAACAAGAAGTTTGAAGGAGATGGGAGGAAGAAAACAAAAGAGGTTACTTACTATAAATGCAAGAAACCGGGACACATTAGAAGTGAATGTCCCAACTCAAATTCAAGAGCAAGGGAGCAAAAGATAAGAAAAAGGCATTCAAAACTACTTGGGATGATTCCTCTGAATCCAAAGAGGAAGAGGAACAACAAGAAGTTGCCAATCTTTGCTTCATGGCCATTGAAAATGAAAATGAGGTACCACCCATTTCTTACTCTTCCTTTGATGATTGTGATGAATATTGTGATGATGATGATGAGAGCTCTATTATGAGCAAATTGCTTTTTAAATGTAAAAGTTTGTTATCTAAGAAGAAAAAATATAAACATGAGTTAGCTAGCTTAAATAAGGACTTTGAATGTTTAAAAATTGATTCTGCTAAACTTGTTGCATCAAATGAAAAACTTGTAAGTAATGCTAAATCTTTTAATTCTTTAGAAGATCAACTTATGAAAGAAAATGATGAAAATCATAAGCTTTCTAAGGAAGTCTTAGAATTAAAAAATTCCATTGCTAAATTTAAGAGAGGAAAAGAAACTTTAGATAGTCTTTTTGACTCTCAAAAATTTCATGGAGATACACATGGAATTGGATATAAAAATGGAATGTCTTTATCATCCTCATCACATATTACTTTTGTTAAAGCTGCACATGATTCTACTCCTTCAACCTTCAATGAGATTCAAGCTAAAAAATCTCATGTGTTAAATAGCAAGGCAAAGCCTCATAAGATTAATTTTTCATTAACACAAAGAGGTAAGGCTCAATCTAGAGCATCTCAACCTAAGCATGCTTATATGTACACTAGACATAATTATAATAAGTATGTTGCACAACATAATGCACATAAACATATTTCACAAACTTATCAAAATGCTTATCACCATTGCCAATGTATGTCTCACTCAATGTCATAAAATAATAATAGATACACACAACACCAAAAGCATACTGCACACAATAGGAAAGCATTTCATTCTAGGATAAATAAATTTAAAAATATTGTATGTTCATATTGCATGATCAAAGGACATACCAATAATGTGTGCTTCTATAGAAAAATGCACATAAATGTGCTTCCTTTGGATTATCTTGAAACTAACCAACCTAGACCAAGAAAGGTTTGGATTCAAAAGAACATTTAAAATATTTTGTGTAAGTGTGCTTGAAATCCGCAAGAATAAAAAGCAAGTGGTATCTCAATAGTGGATGTTCAAGGCACATGACGGGAGATAAGGAGCAATTCAATAAACTTGATGCTAAGGATGGAGGACACATTACCTTCAGAGATAATACAGAAGGAAAAATTATTGGCATTAGAGAAATAGGTAATCCTTAATCCTTATCTATACATCATGTGTTGTTTATTGATGGTCTTAAACATAATTTGCTAAGTATAAGTCAATTATGTGATATGGGAAATAAGGTGACTTTCTATCCTAAAAATTGCTTTGTTAGTAGTCTTGATGAAGATAAAGTAATTTTTAGTAGTGAAAGAGTAGATAACGTTTATGTTATTGATTTGAATAAAATTGATAACAAAGATATAAAATGCTTAATGTCAATTTCCCATGACACATGGACATGGCATAGAAGGTTAGGACATGCAAATTTTGAGCTTTTAAATGATCTTTGTAAACATGAACTTATGATTGGTTTACCTAAGCTTGAATTCACTAAGAATAAACCTTGTGATGCTTGTCAAAAGGGAAAACAATCTAAGTCTTCATTTAAGCTAAAAAATGTAGTGTCCACTTCTAAACCACTTGAACTTATACATATGGATTTGTTTGGACCAACTAGAGTTGTTAGTCTTGCTGGAATGCACTATGCTTATGTATTGGTTGATGATTACTTTAGATACACTTGGATATGTTTTCTTACTCATAAGAATGATGCATTTAAAGCTTTTGAAAATTTTTCAAAAAGAGTTCAAAAAGAAAAAAGGATTTTGTATTTCATCCATTAGAAGTGATCATGGAACCAAATTTAAAAATGAATTTTTCAAAAACTATTGTAATGACAATGATATTTCTCATACGTTTTCATCTCTTAGAACTCCTAAAAAATGGGGTAGTTGAAAGGAAAAATAGGACTCTTGTAGAAATGGCTAGAACAATGCTTCATGAGTATAATTTGCCTCTATACTTTTAGGTGGAAGTCGTTAACACATCTTATTATATTTCAAACCGAGTTTTCAAAAGACCAATTTTAAATAAAACATCTTATGAGCTATGGAACAATAGAAAACCCAAAATCTCATATCTAACAGTATTTGGATGCAAGTGCTTTATATTGAACACTAAGTATAATCTTAGAAAATTTGATTCCAAAAGCTGATGAAGGAATTTTCCTAGGATATTCCATCTCTAGCAAAGTATATAGAGTCTTTAATAGGAGAACTCTAGTATTTAAAGAGTCAATGCATGTGGTATTTAATGAATCAAACTCACTTGATCCTAGAAAGGATGTTTGTAGTGTTGATGATCTTGTAGGTGACAATGAGATTGTGGAAACACAAGAAGAAAATGCTAGTAAGCCTTTGGAACTTGAAGATCCAAGTAAGAAGGAAAATGAGGAGATACCTCAACCTACCTTGAAGGATGAACTTCCAAAAGATTGGCAATTCAAGAAAGCTCACCCTCAAGACCTCATTATAGGTGACACTACAAAAGGGGTAACTACTAGAGCTAAACTCAAGTCTATTGTTAATTTAGCTTTCATTTCTCAAATTGAACCCATAAATGTTGATGATGCTTTGAGCGATGAATTTTGGGTTTGTACTATGCAAGAAGAGTTAAATCAATTTGAGAGAAATAAGGTTTGGACCTTGGTTCCTAGACCTAAACAACATCCTATTATTGGCACCAAATGGGTGTTTAGAAATAAGATGAATGAACAAGGTGTCATAACTAGGAACAAAGCTAGACTAGTAGCTAAAGGTTATAATCAAGAGGAAGGAATTGATTATGATGAAACTGTTGTCCCCGTTGCAAGGTTAGAAGCTATTAGGATGTTACTTGCATTTGCATCATACATGGATTTTAAACTTTATCAAATGGATGTTAAAAGTGCATTTTTAAATGGTTTTATTGAAGAGGAGGTATATGTTGAACAACCTTCGGGTTTTGAAAATTTTGACTCTCCAAATCATGTTTTTAAATTATCAAAAGCATTGTATGGATTGAAATAAGCTCCAAGAGCTTGGTATGAAAGATTGAGTAACTTTTTACTAGAGAAAGGTTTCTCTAAAGGAAAGGTTGACATAACTCTTTTCATAAAGAAATCCAAGCATGATTTATTAATTGTTTAAATTTATGTTGATGATATTATTTTTAGTGCTAATAACCATTACATGTTTGTGGAATTTTCTAAACTAATGCAAGGAGAATTTGAGATGAGTATAATGGGAGAACTCAAGTTCTTTCTTGGACTTCAAATCAAGCAATGTAAAGATGGGATTTTCATCAATCAAACCAAATATGCAAGGGACATTCTCAAGAAGTTTGGAATGGATGGAGCTAAATCAAGCAAAACTCCAATGAGCACCATAACCAAACTCAACAAGGATGAGAATGGCAAACTGGTTGATGAAAAGCGATTTAGAGGTATGATCAGATCCCTTCTTTATTTAACCGCTAGTAGACTCGATATTATGTTTTCTACTTGCTTGTGTGCTAGATTTCAATCAAGTCCTATAGAGTCTCATTTGAATGCTATCAAAAGATTTTTTTAAATATCTTTATGGAACAATGCATTTAGGACTTTGGTATCCTAGGAGTTCTTCCTTTGACTTGATTAGTTATTCTGATGCTGATTTTGCTGGTAGCCTACTAGATAGAAAAAGCAATTCTGGAACTTGTCAAATTTTAGGAAATTGCTTAGTTTCTTGGTTTAGTAAGAAACAAGTTTCTGTTGCCTTGTCCACTGCTGAAGCAGAATATGTGGTGGCTAGTTGTTGTTGCACCCAAGTTCTATGGCAAAAACAATAACTTTTGGACTATGGCATTGATATTAATCACATTCCAATTAAGTGTGATAATACAAGTGTTATAAACCTTAGTAAGAATCCCATTCAACATTCTAGAACTAAGCATATTGATATTAGACATCATTTCTTGCGTGATTATGTGCAAAATGGTGATATTTTTTTCTTGATTTTGTTGATACTAATCATCAGTTAGCATACATCTTTACCAAGCCTCTTTGTTAGGAAAGATTGAATTTTATTAAGCATGAACTTGGTATGATTGATGGGTCAAGCTCGTCTTGATCACTTGCTAAATTGATTAATTGATGATCATGTTCTTAAAAAAAAATTATTTTTATAGCCCTCCTATTTTTTTTTGCAAATTAATAATTAATTATTGAGCTAAATTCAATTAATTAATTATTTTAATTTTTGCATAAATATTTCTCCTCAACAAAATATTGTTTTTTTTTTTTTTGTATTTTTATGTTAGTTTATGTTCGGTTTATTTTCTGGATATAAAACTTGAGCTGTAAATTCATGCTATGTATATTTTTTTTAATTTTTAGTGTCATTTTTTTAAAAATAAAATAATAAAATGTATTTATATTTTATTCAATAAAAATAATAATTTTTACTTATTTATTTATTTATTTCAAAAATATTTGTTTTAAGTATCATTTAGTTTGATTATACAATTAATTTTATGGTCAAGGACCTATTTGTCAATTTTTTTGGACTCTATTGCGATTAATTTGAAAGTACAAGGATCAAATGGTAATTTTTGTCACGAGCCGTTGAGGTCGTGACCGTTGCGGTCTGGGCATTCAGAACCACTCATGAGCTAGGTTACGAGCAGATCGCTCGTGAACCGCTCGTGAGGAGCGGTTTTGAAAGAACCAATACCGCTCACGTGTGGACCGCTTATGAGCAGTAGTCTGGTTGCCCAATTCCTTTTTTTTATTTTTTTAATTCTTTTTTATTTTCTTTGATTTTTTTCTTTTCCAAACGGCAACCTACAATTTTCCTTCACTTTTTTGAATTCTTTATGTTATTTTTGTGTATAAATATCCCCCTTCACTTTTAATCAATTATATTTTCAATTAAACTTCTTCAAAATTCTTTTAAACTCTTTCTTATTTTAATGCAATTTTATTTGCATTTTGACAAGGGGGGAGAAAATTTTTAAGTTTGTTTAATTTTTGTGTTTTCGTAGAAATTGTTTTTATCATTGATAATGCATGGATATTTTTAAGATTTGGTTTATCTTTGCATTTTGACAAAGGAGGAAAAATAATTGAGTTTGCATGCGTACTTAGTTAATTTCTTCTAAGGAAGAGAAATTTTTTTTTTTCAAAGATGTGTTTATATAAGTGACATAACTATGTGATAGTGTGTCCTTAATATTAATTTTTTTTAAATCCATTGAAATAGGGGGAGAAAATTATTTGAATTTATTTCACATAATTCTTTTTCTCATGCATAATAACAATGTAAGTATGGCTAGTTTTGTCCTTGTGATAAAAGCCTTGTTTTGCTTACTTTGTTTATATATGACATGAATTTTTTTATGCATGACTACTAATTGTGCTTATTCATGCAAAATTCATATTCATGTATAAATTCTTCTTGGGAATGGTTTTTATCTTTTAAAATGACATGAATTTCATAAAGATTTTGAATATCTTTGCTTGCATTGTTTTGGTTCTTGATCTTTTATTCCCTTTAGTATTTTTGGCTCCCTTAGGTTCATTTCCCCTTATATCTCTCTCTCTTCTTTTTGTCTTTGACAAAGGGGGAAAAGAAGCTATATGCTTAAGAGATAAATAATTGTTTAAGATATGCTAAGTACCACATGATTATGTATGATTGAATAGCTAAACTCTACATGATCATGTGATGTTTGAATATAGCATACATACTATTTTGTGATGCATTATGTTTGAAATTATTTCCTTCATTTTGTCTAACATTTTTTTTCACGTTATCATCATTTGTTATGTTAGGCCATGTTGTTTGATAACTTGTTATGTTGTCTTTATTTTTGACAAGAAGGATCATAAAATTTATTTATATTTCTTATCATGTCCAATAAGGAGGAGAAATAAAGAAATATATTTTTTTAAAGGAATATATTTGTTAAACCCTTATACATGCTATGATAATTCATTTATTTATATGCTCTGATATATGATAAATATTGAATTTATGCACATGTTAAGGGGGAGAAAAATATTTTCTCTTTTTTCATCTATAAGGGGGAGCTATTTTTATTTAATATGCTTATACATGTTATTTATTTTTTACACATACACACATTATTTATCATCTTCTTAAATTGGTTGTCAAAGACAAAAAGGGGGAGATTGTTGACCATTTGCATAATCAAACTCCTAATTTTGGACTTTGACAAACAATTTTTATACTAATAATTTCAATTAAGTGTGTAGGGAATTATATACCAAACATATACCAAGCATATACACTTTTGGGTGAATAGTGACTTTTCAGGCTAATTGAACCTCTAAGATTGAAGAAGACTTTTGACATATTTACAGCTCTTAAATGAAAAAATGAGCTTCTTAACTTTTGAAGTAGACGTCTTAAGCTTTCCAGATTATGGTTTCTTATCAAAATTCAAGTTCATTTTGAATATGAAAATCTTCAGTTGAAGTCAGCATATGCAGCTTCCATTTCAGTTTGTA
Organism: Mallotus nudiflorus; assembly: GCA_947683625.1. Taxonomy (NCBI): domain Eukaryota; kingdom Viridiplantae; phylum Streptophyta; class Magnoliopsida; order Malpighiales; family Euphorbiaceae; genus Mallotus; species Mallotus nudiflorus. Next base: position 8,774,754 of record CANTUR010000039.1, read on the forward strand.
CATCTCTTGGTATTTCAGCAATATCTTAAGTTAAAGATCTTCAAATGAGGTTATTCAAAGTTCTATGAAAAGATAAGACAATTATATACAAATTTTATGGAGAACATTTTGACTGAATCAATCATATTAAGTCCCGTTCATGAGAATCTTTTGAAGTGGTCATGAGATATCCGTTAATGGAGCATTTGGAGCACGTTTCTGCCAAAAATTGGTAGCACCCCTTACGAGAGCTCCTCACAAGCTGGTGGCTCATAACCTGCTCGTGATTATACCTCTGATAGCATTCTAATTGGAATTTTTGAATGCAACGGATATATTTTCACCCAACACGAGCACTGTTCACTCGTGAAGCACTCGTGAGCAATCTTTGAGCTGCTAAAAGTCCAAGAATTGATTCAAAATCAATTCTAAATGTTGGAGACATGATTGATACATTCAAAAACTACATTTTTGAGTGTTTCTATATAAACACAACTTAAAATTCAATTGAAAGGTTAAGAAAACTTGTTTATTATTCATCATTTTCTTAAACATTCAATTGAGCTCTAAAACATTCTTTTAAAAAAATTATTTATGTATAACTCTTATGAGAGTTGGTGAGTGATTAGAATAGACATTCTTATTCTTTTATTTTCTGGGTGTAGAAAATAGGAAGTGAGATTCTATTCTAAAGGAATTTGTTTAAGTGTTTAGCCGTTAAAACACTTGGGAATTTGGTTTTTGAGTGAGCCTTGAAAACTCAAGATTGTAAGGTTGTAAGAGTGAGCTATAAAACTCTTGTGTATTATCAATCTTGTTAATAAGATTATGGGTGATTAAAAAATCCTAACTTGGGGATAAGTTAGGTGGAGACGTAGGATTATTTGTGAATCCGAACTCCTTAAATATTTGTGCTCATCATTCTTCCTTCTCTACTCTTACTCACTTCTTGCAAATAATTCCTTTAATTTCCCATTTTGTTCGATAGTCCTATTCACCCCCCTCTAGGAATTTTTCAATATTAGCAATCGAACGAACCATATAATCAGCATTAGTAGACGAAGTAGCTCAATGTGGATTCTTATCCAAAACCATATTATCTTTAATACTAGGAGTATCAGACTTTGCGTTATTCGAAATAGCAACTGAGGCATTCTGTTTTAAAGCATCAATACCCAAATTAGATTTTGGTTGCCACACTTTATGAGAGCAAGATCATTTTCTAAAGCGGAGTGACCTCTGTTATTGTCTGAAGGAGGAATCGAAGTGGTAGAATTAATAGTTGGCTTCAATTGTCTACATGCATTTGAGCTATGTCTAATGGAATGACAAGAGTTGCAAAAGGAGGGTAAATTTTCATAATGAACATCAATGTCAAATAAATTGTTATTGCAATTAAGAACTAGTTGATATTGTAGAGGCATATCAAGATCCACATCGACCAAAACTCGAGCAAAATGCCCAAAGTCACCATTTAGAGTAGTGCTATTAATTGGAAGAGAGGCACCTATATTGTGAGAAATATCTGCAAGAATATGAGCATCCTAAAGTTCCCAAGGCAATCTATAGAAACGTCCTCATAATTGAGTGGACGTGGATTTTTCTTTGTAAGGGTTAAAACTAAGTGTCCATCGTTGAAGACGCATAATGCCAGGCTTTAGGGAGAGTGATCCTTTGCCCCAAATTAATTAACTATCCTGATCCAATGAAAGCAATATGTGAAAAAATCTCTGACCAAGCGAAATAAACGGCTAGGTTAATTTCAGATTCCAAATAGCAAAAAGCCTTTCTTTAAGCTTAAGTAGTGGCCATAGATTATCTCCTTTATTTAAAATAACCCTTCCAATTAAAGAAAATTGGCACATCATCAAGCACCTAAGATAAATTTCAGAATTAATTTTAATGGCCTGATAGGATCTTGGAATGATATATCACTGAGGGCAGATAATTGGTTGTTCTTGAATGGCAGATGCATATGGTTTAGATGGTAAAACAATCTTAGGATGATCATGAATAGGTGGCTCCAAAAGATTTGGAGCTTCAAATCCAGTGAACAAGTCTGCATGGCTGAAGTAGATGTCATCAAATGAAGAATTATGGAGTCTGACATCATCAGAATCTTGTAGTTTTGTTAGTGGCTGAGGCGATATATACATATATATATTCAAGCAATTAACTTTTTGAAATTAACAAATAGAAAGATAAAAGTTAAACATATCAATAAATAAAATTATATTTAAAATTAGGACGAGCACGAGTTGAAAAAATTTAGGAATTTAAAATCTCTAGAAACACATCAAATTTCAAAAATTTTTAAAATAAAATATCCAGTACTAGTATCAAACTTAAAAATCTCTATGCCGGTACCAACTCATTTTTTGGGATGTTTCAGTACACAGATTCAGTTCTTTCAGAATGAATCAGTATGGTACAGTTCAAAAAGGAATTTTGAAAATTTATGTTATACACAAATTTATATTATTGATTGAATTTATATTAATTATCAATAAATAAACCATAAAAGTTCATGTATGTTTATAAATTTTTGTATAAACATATATTTAATACATATTTTCAACAAAATTATTGTATATGATTAACCTTATATTATATATATTTTTGGTAATCGTGTGTGTATATATATATAAGTTATTTAAATATAATAAAATTAAGTTTGTGTATATTTATAAATTTTTGTATAAACATATATTTAATACATATTTTTAATAAAATTATTGTATATGCTTAACCTTATATTATATATTTTTGGTAACCATATGTGTGTGTGTGTGTATATATATATATAAGTTATTAAATATAATAAAATTATATTATATTATTAATAAAAATGATCTAACTTCTCTTATTCTTATTTGTAAGATCATTACTTGCATTGGGAAAAACTACGCTATTTTGATTATCTATAATATATGTTTATATATGTTAGTAATCAATAAACATAATAATTATAATAATATTCTTTACCTTATTAATTTTAAATAATATTAATAAGATTAAATTGTTTAATAACACTAATATTTGATAAGTTATTAAATATACTAATGATAGTATATTTTAATTAATAGAAATGACATATCTCTTATATTTGTTTGTAAGATCACTACTTACTTTAATTAAAATGACTTAATTTTTGGCAAAATTATGCCATTTTGATTTTTTTAATAATATATGTATATATATTAATATGCAATAAAAATAATAATTATAATAGTGTTATTTAACTCATTAATTTTAAATAATATTAATAAGATTAGATTACTTATTAAAAATAATAATGAATAAATTGTCAAATAATAATAATAATAATAATGATAATAATAATAATAATAATAATAATAATAATAATAATAATAATACTAATAATTTATTAATTATTTATTTATTATATTTTAAACACAGAACATATTACATTTATTATTATACATATACTACTTAATAATATAATGAAAAGTATATAATTAAGTTCATTACTATTTATTCATATTTATATATTATTTATTAAATTAATATTTAGTACTATATTTGATTTTCAGTTTGGTATGATTTTCTATTTGTTGTTTTTTCTTTTTTTTTGTAAAATCCAGTATCAAACTAAATTAATTACAAAATTTAATTAAGTTCAATTTGGTCCCATCTTCTATGTTTGTTGTTCTATGTTTACTAAGTTTCATAGATATGTTAAAGGCAATAAAATCTAGGATCAATTGTTGACATCAATATGAGAGAAGACCACTCATTCCTCTATGTGTTCATAGAACTTGATGCATCAATAAAAGGATGGAAATATAGCAGACCAATTTGTAGTAGTCGATGACACATTTCTGAAAAGTACATACAGCGACATGCTACTTTTAGCAACAACACAAGATGCTGGTGGTCAAATCTTTTCTTTTGCTTTCTCAATTATTGACTCTAAAAATGATAAATCATGGGAATGGTTCCTCAGAAAAATTAGATAAGCTTTTGGCTGTAGAGAAAGAATGTCTATAGTTTTTGACAAACATGAAAGTATAGAAAAAGCAATACAAGAAATATACCCTGAAGTAGCCCATGGTATTTGTATATACCATCTTTTAAACAACCTAAAAAACAACTTCAAAAAGCACTAAAAAAGCATTAAGGCTTCTTTTTTTTTTCTAGCAGCAAAATCATACACCATTGAAGAGTTTGAGTACCATATGAACGACTTGGGCAAGATTGATCAAAGGATAACTGTAGATGGTGGGGTTTAACGCACGCCTAAGATCTTAGCAACTGTAACATTGTTTAAGTTTAAGGCTCTAAAGAACACATTAACCATTATCACAAAGACATAGTATAGAGATGAGGAGTCACCACATAAGGTAATAACTAGGAAAAATCGAAAGTGGTGGTACTCGATTCTCTAAAAGAAAGCCAACACAATAACCATGAGATTCTGGATACGGAATACTAACTTCTTTTAGTCTTATGTTCATTTAGAATTACTTTATGAATTACCATCTTACCCTCTATTTACATAAAATTTCATATAAACCCTTAAACAATTAACTCCAAGCAAACTAGTCATGAAAAATACAAATAAACAATGCATTCATTTAAGTTCACAATCCCTAAGTTAGTCTAATCTACATTGATTTTAATTAAATGGGCTAAATCTAAATGTTTTAATTTTACAAGTGACCCTAAAGACTAATGGGCCTAATTCCTATGTAATTTTAATTAAGTAAACCTAAGTCTATTTATTTTAATTTTAAAAATGGGTCTAAGTCTACAAATTATGAAGTATTTACATTAGTGGGCCTAGTTCTACATGTTTTAATTCTAAGGTGATATTAAATTTACAAGTTATGGGAAAGATTTTAAGTTAATGGGCTATATCTATTAAATTAATTAAATTAAATTAGGTGGACCCATGTCTAAATTAAATAAATGAGCCTAAATTATTTCTACCCTAAATCCAGTTAATTATGGGCCTAAAGATGCATTTTATTTAAAATCTAGAATTAATTAATTAATAACCTATTAAATGAAATGAGCTAATTAAAAGATGGGCAAAAAAGAACTACCTAAACATAAAACTAATTAAATGAGTTAAAGTCTAACATGGGCTTTGCGCCCAAAACACACAAAAATAAATAAATAAGCCCAAAAACATAAAAAAAAAAAAATCAAAACAATCAAATAAAATATCAAACAATCAATTAATTTATTTCTTTTAAAAACCTAATTTAGTTAAAGTGACCTTAAATAACAAATTATTAATAAAATAATTAACAAGCAACCATAATTCTATCCACTTAAATTTAATTCAGTTTTAATTAAAAAAAACCTAATTATCTCTATAACCATTAATTTTAATTAATCACCCAATTAAAACCCTAATATTACTACCCAATTATTTACATAAGCACAAGCCACATAGACATGATTTCATTATTCCAACTATTAGAGCTATTACAATGATTTAAAGAACTAATACAACCCAAAAAACTAAATAAAAAAATACAAAATAAAACAACTAAATAAAAAAAACCTAGAAACTATATTCGGCTATAAAATTCAATCCATGACATTTTATGGACCTTAATGGATTTTCATTCTCTAAGTGAATTTATCATGTAACTCTCTCTATAATCACTAACACAAACACAAAAATAAATAATGATTAGTGAATAAGCAAAATAACAATAAAAAATAAATAAAGCTAAAATTAAATAGAACTAAAATAATCAAATAAAAAATAGAAGAGTAGGAGAGCAGATAATTATATGGATGCAATATTGATTTGCTCCTCAGAGTGGTGTAAATCACCGTTGTTTTTTAGAGTAGATCTCCAATGCTTGATTTTCCTCCCAAAAGTTTATTGCTTCTTCTTCAAAGAACAATACCTTTCAAGAAAATATTATTTGAAAACTATATAAAAGGAAAAGGAGAAGTCCTTGGACGAGGTCCTCTTTAGGAGAGTTTAAGTTGGGTTTATATAGAAAACCCTAACTAAAAAACGTATCATATTATGACTTCCTTTCTTCACAGGTGATAGATTTTAATTTAAAAAGGACTTTTAATTTCCTGAAAAATTCAGATAAATCCTAGAAAAGGGATTTATCATATTATTTCACCAATCAAAATTCACAAAACAAAAATTTTATTGATTGTAAAATAAAAAAAATAAATAGAAAATGTTTAATTTCGATTGGGATTATATAGTTCCAATTGGAATTATATAATTTCAATCAGAATTACATAATTTCGATCAGAATTATATAATTCCGATTGGAATTACAAGATTTCAATTTTTTACTTTTAATTACAAAAAGACACCTAAAAGAAGTTAAAATTTTCAATTAGGTCCTTAAAGAAAACATTACAATTAAGTCCTTAAACAAACCAATTGAATTTTTTAAAAATGCATTTAGGCTTTTGAGGTTTCAAACTTCAAGTGTTGAAAATATATTTATAATATTTTCATCATTGGAGTCCTCTATCGTATCCACACTTCATTATCTCGAAATTGGGTGCTTACAATAACCTTATACTTGAAAAACATTGGGTATCATAAATGGGCTAGACTTTTCTCAATCAATAATAGATACTTAACAATGACTTTGAATATAGTTGAATTATTTAATGCAATGATCAACAAAGCTAAAGAGCTACCGATAACAGCATTACTAGAGTACCTCTATACTTTAATACAAGAATGAACCTATACAAATAGGAATCTTGCAAGATCTACATTCACCATCCTTGCAAAAAGACCATAAGATATGACCACTGACAATTATATGAAAAGCCTAAAGCTACATGTTATATTATTACGTCTTTGCTTAATATTAGACATATTGTTTTTTTTATGTTGTTACAGTTATTTCTTATCCTACAATTATTTTCTTTTGATATTTTTTTGAAATTATTGATATTTTATACAATGTTATATTTCATATTATAGCAACAAAAAGCAACAAGTAACATTGTTGTGTTATTATTTCTGTTTTCCTCATTTTTTATTATTTTAATGCAGGTTAAACCTTTAAATGAAGAAATATTCATTATGTATGACTTGAACATAACATTCATTGTCAAAATGGAAGAAAGAAAATGCACATGCAATTGATTCCAATTTGATGAGCTGCCATGTTCACACACGCATGTAATATTAAAGCAAATGAATTAAGATCCATACAGTTATTGCTTACATTTCTACATAAAACACGCACTCTTAGAAATATACAAAGAAATAGGACATTCAATTTCAAAAAAAGAAACATTAAAAATTCCAGATGAAGAGTAACAAATACAAGTAGACCCACTGCAAAGCAAAATAAAAAGCTGGAAGGCTAAAGAAAAGAAGAATTAGCACTATGGGAGAATGAAAATTAAAAAAAAGTGGCAAATAAGGACAAATTTCATCAGATTTAAATTGACTTACTTCCCTTAAAAGCAAGCAATGAAAAACCTGAGCCTATAATTTAACATCCTTCATATCCAAAAAATAACCAAAATAAATTTTTTTAAACAAATCCAATTGAGTTTTAGTCAATTTCTCCTTTAGCTTTGAAATGACATTCTCATTCATACAACTAGAAATCCTACTCTTAAAATGTTCCTTTGGTTTAATGAAATACTCCCATTCCTAAAATAAAATAATAAAAATTATATTAAAAAATCAAAACAAGCAACAAACTGAAAACAACATATATAACAACAATAAGAAACAATAAAAAGCAAAAAAATAATAATTAATAAGAAAATAATAGATTAAAAAATAATAATTAAAAGAAAAGCAAACATACCTTAAAGCAACATTTAGATTTTTTTAGGAGAACTTTCAGTAAAGGATAACTTTTTTTTTCTTTATAGCAACAGTGTCATTCTTTTTAAATTCAATGTCGTTCTTCCTCTTCTTAGAAATAGTATCACCATTCTTCATTACAGATGAAGGAGAATTCATATCCTTTTTCTTTTTAAACAAAAGAGAAGATTGTGTAGCACCATTGCTTAAACGAGTAGAATTGTCCTAGAAACAAAATCACTACTATCTTTCCCCATAACTACTAACTTAAAACTCAAATGAACAAAAAAAAACACTGATTAAAAGAAAGAAAAAATTGACAAGATGAAGAAAGAAAAGAAATAGCACACACAAACCCCTAAAAAATGAAATGAAGAGAAATGAAAGCAAAAGGAAGTTAAATGAAAGCAAAAATAACCGACAAGAAATTGTTACTCCACAACGAAGTTGAAAAATGTAAAATAAAAACACATTGGGCCAAAAGAGAAAACAAAAAAATCAATTCTGAAAAAAATGGGCTGGACCATAAAAAAAGGTTGGTCAAACAGGCCATTTTTTTTTAAATTTCCTTTGAATAAAAGTAGGATTAATTACAAAAATAGGCTAAGTCAATGATGCCTATTTCATTTGTGGCATGGGCTCTTTTTTCCTTTCACTTTTGTTTTCTTCATTTTTAAATATGTTAGTGTTTTGGTCTATTTTTGAAAGTTGTAGCTTAACTTCAACTTTCACTTGTTTTTTTTTTTCTATAATTTTTTTTATCTATTTATTATTTCTAGAGGCAAATTTAATTTAAGTTAATTGTATGTATTTAATTAATTTGTATATTTTAAGCAGTTTAATTTTATATTATAAATAAATTTATGAAATTTTTTTTGAAAATTACTATTATTTAGAATATAAAAATTAAGCTAATTAAACAAAAAATTACCCATAGTCTTCAATACTTATTTTTCTCATAATTATTTAGAATTTAGAAGTTAAAATTAATTGTTGTTCATTTGCATGATCAAACTCCTAATTTTGAACTTTGCCAAACAATTTAGATTCTAATGATTTCAATTAAGTATGTAGGAAGTTGATTAATTATCAAGAATAATCGTTTAATGATTGGAGACAATGAAATACTCCTTAAAAGAGTATAAATATGCATTTTGATGAAGTATATTGATCTATGTAAGTCCCTAATCTTTGAGAAACAATCATATACCAAAAATATACAAATTTGGACTTATAGTGGTCTGCTCATGAGCACCTCACGATTCGACCTTGTATAGTGCCTCAAGAGCTCATTTTTTAACAAAATGGTTAGTGCTCCTCATGAACTGCTCTCACGATCGTGAGGAGCAGAGCTCAGCTCATGGATGCAATCCTGACAGCATTCAACAAACATTTTTGAATGCAATGGTCCTCAAAATGACACTCATGAGCTAGGGTTTGCTCCTCACGACTGTGAATGATGTTATGATAGAAATAAGTCCAAGATAATTTAAAAATCAATAAGAGACGTTAAAGACATAATCAATGCATCTAAAAACCATAATCTAAGTTTTTTTTTATTTATGTAAATAACTTCTGGAGTTCAACTGGAAGTTTAAGAAACTTGTTTACTTACTTTACACTCTTAAGCATTCAATTAAGCTCTCAAAACTCTCTTTAATTCATGTTTACATTTGTATAACTCTTATGAAAGTTGGTGAGTGTTAGAATAAATATTCTTATTCTTTTATTTTCTAGGATTGAGAAAATGAGAAGTGAACATCTATTAGAGTGAAATTGGTTTAAGTGTTTATCCATTAAGACAGTTAAAATTTGGTTTTTGAGTGAGCCTTGTAAAACTCAAGTTGTAAGGTTAAAAGAATTAGCCTTAAACTCTTATATAATCTCAATATTATGAATAAGATTAAGAGAATTGAAAATCCTAACTTTGGGATAAGTTAGGTGGAGACATAGGATTATTAAGAATCTAAACTCCTTAAATTCTTGTGTTTATCATTTTTCCTTCTCAACTTTCTTTTAATTATTACAAAGAATTCTTTTTATTTTTGTTGACCTTAGCAAGTTATCAATCTTGATTTTCATCTTAACAAACTTAATTTTTGAGCAACTAATATGTTTGCTTCAAGTGTGTATAAGTTAGAAGCAATTTAGAAATCAAAATAATGATGAACTATTAAAGAAAAATCATTCCAAAAAGTCATTACAAGTACTTTCTCGATCAGACTCACCACAGGGACAAAATGGTACAAAAAGTGAAATTCTTATCATAGTCTTGACCAAGACTAAAGGAGATTAATTTCTACATAAAACTCAAAAAATGGTAGAACCCATCCCAATCCAATGTCCCGATCGGGCTCAGGACATGACAGTCCCGATTGGGACATTGATATCCCGATAAGGACCAGAGTAATTTTTTAAATATAATAGCTCATAACAATTATTCAATGTTAGTCCCAATTGGGACTGTTGATATCTTAACCGGGACCTGACAAAATGCAGCTCAAAAGTCAAAATTTCGTTCAAATGGACTTCATTTGTTGTTGGGAACAAAATTATTGCTTCTAACAGCTATAATTGGATTGCTCAATTATAAATATGACCTTTAAAGATTATTTTAAAGTTAAGAAACTTGTTTATTCATTATATATTTTCAAACATTCAATTAAGCTGTCAAAAAGCTTTCAAAATTCATTTTATTATTATATACTCTTATAAGAGTTGGTGAGTGTTAGAATAGAAATTCTTGTTCTTCTATTTTTTAGGGTTAAGAAAATAGGAAGTGAGATTATATTTTAAAGAAATTGGTTTAAGTGTTTAGCCATTAAAACACTAGGGAATTCAATTTAGTATGACCCTTGAAAACACTTGTAAATTGGTTTTTGAGTAAGCCTTGAAAACTCAAGTTGTAAAAATTATGAGATATATAAAAAATTATTATTTTTATCATTAATACTAATAAAAAGTAAAAATTTTATTTATGACCTTAATTTTGTGATTAATAATGAAAAAATAATTTAAAAAATAATAAAATCAACAAAATCAACAAAAATAAACAACAATCAACATTTGACAATAAACAAAAATCAACAACATAATTTTTTGTTGATTTTTTTTGTTTTAGTTGTTATTTTTAGTTGTCTTGATTTGTTGATTTTTGTATTTTTTCAGTTTTTTTTGTCGATGTTATAAATATATCATAAGGATTGTAAATTTATTACATATTAATATCAATAAGCATCAAATAATTTTTTTTAAAAAAAGTTGTTATACATTTTATTAAACAAATAAAAGTAAAAAAAATAAAATCCTTATTCTTTAAGAATATAAAAGGAGAAAATTTTGTTTATTTATGGTTGTTATAATAATTGAAGATATTTATTGCTTCATTTAATAAAAATTGAAAATATTTAGTTTATAATTATTTATTTGAAAAAAATAGTTTTAAGAGAAAAAAATATTGAGAAAAAAGAAGAAGAAAATATTGAAAATAGAATGAAGACAGTAACTTAAAAAATGTTGAGAAAAAAAGTTAAGAAAAAAAGATAAAGATATTAGAAAAAAGTGTTTGAGAAAACAAAGATAAATATAGTGATACAAAAATAGGAAAAATGTTTAGTAAAAAAATGTTGAGAAAAAAATGAAGACAACAAAAAAAATATTAGAAAAAATGTTGAATAAAAAATATTGAAAAAAAATAGATGAAGTTCGTCAAAAAATATTGAAAAAAAATAAATAAAAACAAAATAAAATAAAAAATTGTTAAAAAAAGAAAACAAATAAAATGTTAAAAAAATATAAAGTTAAAAAACTGAAAAAATCAGTAAAAATAAAAAAATATTAAAAAAATAACCCTAAAATTAAAAAGTAATAAAGAGAGTAAACCATATTTAAAAAAAATTTAAAGTAAATTATATTTTTGAAAATTTTATTTAGTTTCTAATATATTTATGTAAACAATTAACAAGCCTAATATGTTAAACTAAAGCGTAGCAAAAAAGCGTATATTCATCAGCCTTGATAGTCTAACAAGTAACAGCCATAGCCTAATTCTTCATTCACCAGCAGCAGTCATATTGTAACTTGCCGAGTTTTGGCTGCTTTATTCATGGCCGAGACAGCCAGTAACAGTAACAGCAGCAGTAGCTCCAGCACCAGCGGATCATCATCGTCATCGTCATCGTCAGCACCATCCACATCATCCCATATAATTACCATAGCTGAAGACCATCTCTTCACAATCTTACTTCTACTTCCAGTAGATTCAATTCTGTCCTTTGGCATGACCTGCAAGAGATTTAGGTCCTTAGCAAGCTGTGATGCACTTTGGGAGTCTATTTGCAGGAGAGATTGGGGACCCACATCGGTGGATGCGCTCAAGTCTTCAACCAGTAATCAACAGTTTCCATGGATGAGGCTGTACAAGCAGGTGTCACTGCTCGACTCAATCTCCTGCCATAAATTGACTGACCCAGATTCCACTCAATCTCTCCTTCCCAGTCCCAGGGCGTCTCACTCTCTCAACTTCGTCTCTGATTGCTTGGTTTTGTTTGGTGGTGGCTGTGAAGGAGGTCAGTCTCTCTCTCTCTATCTGCTTTTGTTAGCTTAATTAAATGTGTCAAGTGCAAATACTTCATGCCTGCTTCATTGCTTATTCTTCTGGTTATGTTATTTGAATTTTGCAATTTAAATGGTAGCATTGAAGCTTTCAAGTTAGTTATGGCTTTTCATTGTTCATGTCCCTCTGTGGGTCTTCTTTTCTTCTGCTATATTTCCACGAGCAATTCTTGATTGCCTTGGAGGTGATAATCAATAAGTGACCTGCAGCTACTGTTTTCTGCTAGAGCTACCCAACTAACCTTATTAAACATTGGGAGTAATTTAGTTGATAAATTGATATATCAATCATTCGCAGACTCATCAAAACACTGCTGAATTGAAAGGACATGGAACGCGCTAGTAAACCTTGGCAGAGTAAATGCGGCTGTTACTTTGCAAGATCAAATAGTCTTTTTTTCACTCTAATATGTCATCTAGTCCTATATTTGGAAATTTTGTCAGGACAGATTCTAGCCAAATAGGTTTAATTTTTCAAACACGCATGTAAATTATATGCCTGACAAATGAAAACTTATTCCACTGTTTGTATTTGAACTTTCCAATAAACCGTTCTCTTTAATGCTCAAAATAAGGCATGGAAGCAAGAAGATGCTACAATTTCGTAGATAATAAATTCAATATTCATGTTTCCCTTCCTCCAAGAACGCATCAAGTCCAATTAGATTCCAAATCATTGCATAAGCATTATGAGGACTTTGTCGAACCTAAGCTCCAACACACATTGAGATAGCCATTACTGAGCTTACATCTAAATTATTGTTATGCAGGCCTTCCCTTAAGAAGGAAAGTGCATAGATATTTCTTGGAATCGTTCATTTATCACGACTTATTGCTGCAGTTGTACACACACACACACACACACACTTATATGTTTTGCATTGTCTAGCCTTCTGAACTCGTAACAGGAATATAGTTTAGTACATTCATATTATTTTGCATAATCAAATAGTAATTAGCCTTTTGTTTCTTTTTTAGGTGGTCTTACATTCTTTTTCTCTATTGATGACGGGCTCTTAACTTGCCTTTCATTTCTCTTTATTTCACTTTTGGACCTTTTGTGATTTTTCAATATCCATTATGTGGTTCATGAAACAGCCCTGGTGGAAAATATGCACTATAATTTTGTTTGGTCTTGTGTGCTATCTTATTATATGAATATTAACTGTTGCTTGATCATTCTAAAGCTGGCATGATCATGTTTTTCTGGATTTTAATTAATATTAATGGACCCTTCTTTTATTGCTTTTTAGGACGCCATCTTGATGATACATGGGTGGCATATATAGGAAATGACTCTCTAAGGAAGTTCAGGTGGCAGAAGGTTCACTCAGGAGTTCCAAGTGGGCGATTTGGACACACGTGTGTTGTCGTTAGCAATCTTCTTGTTCTATTCGGAGGAATCAATGACAGAGGAATCCGTCAGAATGATACATGGATTGGGCAACTAATATTCAGTGACAACCTTTGCATCTCGCTCTCATGGAGGCTGCTCAATGTGCAATCCCTTGTGCCACCACCACGAGGGGCTCATGCTGCATGTTACATTGATCAAAGGAAAGTGGTTATCCAAGGGGGAATCGGACCAAATGGTCTTAGACTGGGCGACACCTGGGTTTTGGAACTTTCAGAAAATCTGTGTTTCGGGACATGGTATGAGCTTGTGATTCGTCCATCACCACCACCTAGATCAGGGCATTCACTGACCTGCATTGGGGGAACTGGATTGATTTTATTTGGTGGAAGAGGATTAGGTTATGAGGTGCTTAATGATGTCTGGCTCTTGCAGATGTCAGAGAGTCAGTTAAAATGGGTACAAATGCTCTATGAATTGCAAAATATACCTGAAGGAGTCTCTCTCCCACGAGTTGGTCACTCAGCTACACTAATTTTGGGGGGTCGCGTGCTAATTTACGGAGGTGAAGATTCACACAGACATAGGAAGGATGACTTTTGGCTTTTAGATATTAGTTCAATAATATCCTCTCAACCGCAGCCAACTGCATCGTGGAGGACCATGTGGAAACGGCTCAAATCAAAGGGTTATAAACCCAACTGCAGGTCATTTCATCAGGCCTGTGCAGATCATTCAGGGCGTTACTTGTATGTGTTTGGTGGAATGGTGGATGGCGCACTTCAGCCTGCTGGAGCATACGGGTTGAGGTTTGATGGAGAGCTCTTTCTTGTAGAGCTTGGGACTCGTGCTTTAAACAGGAGCAGGGCAGAGACATGCTAGGCTATCATCGAGTGGAATGGTGGATGGTGTACTTCAGCCTGCTGAAGCGTACGGGTTGAGGTTTGATGTTGAGCTCTTTCTTGTAGAGCTTGGGACTCTGCTTTAAACAGGAGCAGAGCAGAGACGTGCTAGGCTATCATCGAGTACTTTCTGAAGGCTCTTGTATCATTTGGTTAGCTATGTTGACCAAAGACCCATATTTGGGTATGGTGTCTGGTTCATGATTTTCCTCCTAGAAGGAAAGATCCTTCTCCCCTTGCATATTGTAGTTCTCCCATGTTCCTTGTTAGATCCTATGCATATCTTTCATGCATCAATGTTTATAGCAGCAAGTGGCTTTTCAGACATGTCTTTTATCTTGAAATACTAAAATGGTTTTAAGGCTTGCATGTCATCTTCTTTAAGAACCATGAAAAATTCAATAGTTATGGTTGTGTTAAATGGAATGACATTTAAAGGAAATTTAGGTTAGTTACATTCGAGGAAGGTAAATGAATACTTATTTATTTTTTTATTTTTTTTTAAAAAAGAGAGATGTAAGGATTGAATTCTTGACGTGCATATATCTTAAAGATGAGAATTATACCACTAAACTACTCAACTTTTGACAAAGTGTTGAAAAAGGAATAATTGAGTAAATTTATTATGAACCTTTTAACAACATAATATTTTTGGTTGGATAGAGAGATTTAAATTTAGATTAAATTTTTAATTTGGCAATTATACAAATTTGCATTATGAAAACAAATTTAAAAAATCAATTAATGCATATAAGAAATAACTTGAAATTTATAAATTTTAATTAAATGATTGTATGAAAATGAAATGCAATAAAATAATAAGTTATGATCATGTTTAGTTGTTGATACTCAAATTTCAGTAGTCTCTCAAAATGATTCGATGATGAAGGTCTTTATCAACTAAATAGAGAATGACTCCCAAAAGTCATTTCAAGCGCACTTCTACAAGATGCAAAACCTCGAAGCGCACCCAAAAATACCTAAAAACATTCACCT
Source organism: Mallotus nudiflorus (assembly GCA_947683625.1). Classification (NCBI taxonomy): domain Eukaryota; kingdom Viridiplantae; phylum Streptophyta; class Magnoliopsida; order Malpighiales; family Euphorbiaceae; genus Mallotus; species Mallotus nudiflorus. Next base: position 8,790,394 of record CANTUR010000039.1, read on the forward strand.
AAATCTTAAAAATCACCTGAAATGAGAAACAGTGTGAAATTGAGTGTTGTGTGCCTTTCAACACACATCGCACGAGCACGAGATGATCCCACGCGCGTGGGATATCATTCCACACTCGTGGGATATCATACACATGGGATATAACTCACACTCGTGGGTTACACATCCTATATTTGTGGGATGAATCTATAACCTATAAAAATTCAAATTTCACCCATTTTTAGGAGGTTTTCTAGTACTTGGAAATACAGACTTTTAGGATGCTATGTTGGATGAATTGTGACATTGTTTTCACACCATTCTAAGTCGCAAACTCTTGGCACCAAGGGGAATGACTCGCATAACCTAATTAATCAAAATACTACAAACCATTCTCTACTCATTTCTTTTAGGATTTTAGCACTTTCTAACCAAACCAAAGCATATCTTGGTCAAAGAGCACTATAAGGGTATATCCATTTGAGGATCCTAATACTATTTTTCAATAAAAATTGCATTTTTACATTTGTATCTCATTTTCTTCTTTTACTCCTAATTCCATTTTTCTTTTTATCATTTGTGCATTATTTTTTATACAAACCCTACCTATAACAGAGATAGAATGCGCATCCAACTTTGAATATTAGCCCAAGGATCATTAAGGATAGGTTGTGTTGATGAAGCTAAACCCTTTTTTTATTAAAGTGAAGCAAGATACTTAGCTACTAAAAGATGAACAATCACACAATTCTAAGTCTAATCTAACCTAGCAATTGTAATGAAAGGTAGAAGTGAAACAATTTAAGTAAATTAGCAAAGTTTCAAAAGAACAAAGTTTAAGGAAAAACCTCACTTTTAATATTTCAATGCTTAAATTTGTTTCTTACAGGCTTAGCCCTTATATAGGCATGTAAACAACCTAATCCTTGAAGGAAAATATTTTATTCCTTATTCCTAAATATACCTATATAGGAAAATCCTTAATTAAGGAGATTTCCTTCAAAATAGGATAACTAATGATAACTCATCTTTAAAAAGTCAAAATTGACCACTCATTACAATTAATAACAACTAAGTAAAATAACAACTCATGACAACTAAGCATTGAAGCATGCCATGTCACATGTTGACCATTAACCATTGACTTTGACTTATTGACTATTTGACTTTGACTTTAACTTGGAATATTCTTGAATCTTCTCACATCTTTTAGAATCTTCCTTATTGACTCCAAAATAGAAAAAATAACTTGCAAATTCGTCCAATTCAAGCTAATTAATTTCAGAATAGGAAATTAAGTTAATTAGCTTTAATTCTTCATCATACGGCTCCAAGCTTGTGCTTGTAGTTAAATCTACCAACTTGCTTGTAATGTGAAAGACAAGCAAATTCAATGCTTGTTTGAACTTCTTTGTCCTTAATCTTGTCATTGGTCCCTCATAATGCAATGGATCACTTGGTTTGATGGGCTTGCTTAGCTTGGTTGCATCATTCCTCCCTTCCTCAAGATGATTCATCCTTGAATCAGCACCTACATCGAAATCAAAAAGAGATAAATCAACAACATTAAATGTAGCACTTACACCATACTCACCAGGTAAGTCAATCTTGTACGCATTGTCATTGATGCGCTCTAACACTTGGAAGGGTCCATCACCACGTGGCATCAACTTAGATTTCCTTTGAGTGGGAACTCTTTCTTTGTGCAAATGTACCCAAACCTAATCACCTAGTTCAAATACAACTTTTACACGCCCCTTGTTTACATGTTTAGCATATTGCTCATTCTTTCTTTCAAGATTTGCTCGCACCTTTTCATGTAAGGACTTCATAAATTCTGCCTTCTTCTTTCCATCTAGATTTACTTGTTCAATCAAAGGTAAAGAAACCAAATCTAAAGGACTCAGTGGAATAAAACCATAAATAATCTCAAATGGATAGAAATTGGTAGAAGAATGCACACTACAATTATAAGCAAATTCAATATGTGGCAAACAATCTTCCCATGACTTCAAATTACGCCTAACCATGGTTCTTAGTAATTAAGATAAAGTTCTATTAGCTACCTCAGTTTGCCCATTAGTTTGTGGATGACATGTTGTAGAAAATAAATGTTTGGTGCCCAATTTAACCTATAAAGTCTTCCAAAAGTAGCTTAAAAACTTAGCATCTCTATCACTCACAATTGTTCTAGGCATACCATGTAAACAAACAATCTCTTTAAAGAACAAATCTACAACATGTTGTGCATCATTAGTTTTTCTACATGCTATAAAGTGAGCCATTTTAGAAAACCTATCTACAACAATGTCTATTGAATCATGTCCTCGCCTAGTCCTAGGTAAACTAAGCATAAAATCCATGAAAATATCAATCCAAGGTGAACTAGGCACGAGGAGAGGTATATACAAACCATATGGTTTTAACTTAGACTTAGCTTGTTTACTCAAAATGCACTTATCACAAATTCTAACAACATCTTTTTTCATGTTAGGCCAATAAAAGTGATCATATAAAACATCTAAATTCTTGGCTATACTAAAATGTCCTATTAAACCACCCTCATGTGCTTCACGAACAAGCAATTCACGCATAGAATAGATAGGAACACACAACCGTTTCTCTTTAAACAAGTAACCATTATGCCTATAGAACTTTTCAAAAGCAATATTTTCATATGCATGATAAACACTACCAAAATCACTGTCATTCTCATACAACTCTTGTATGTATTCAAATCCTAGCAATTTAGCATCTAAAGAAGCAAGTAAAGTATACCTTCTTAAAAGTGCATCAGCCACAACATTCTCTTTACCTCGCTTGTATTTAATGACATAAGGAAATGACTCAATGAATTCACTCCACCTAGCATGTCGTTTGTTAAGCTTGTTTTGCCACTTCAAGTGCTTCAAGGATTCATGAGCAATATGTATCACAAACTCTTTAGGTAATAAATAATGCTGCCATGTCTCCAAAGCACGAACTAAGGCATACATCTCTTTGTCATAAGTGGGGTACTTCAAGCTTGCACCATTTAACTTTTCACTAAAACAAAATTCCCAAACCTGAAGCATCACATTCAATTTCAAATGTTTTAGAAAAGTTAGGTAGAGTAAGTAAAGGAGCAGATGTCAACATATCCTTAAGCATGTTAAATACTTGTTCTTGTGCTTCTCCCCACTTAAAGCCAACATTTTTCTTGATGACTTCGGTCAATGGTGCTGCAATGGTACTAAAATCCCTCATAAATCGCCTATAAAAGCTTGCAAGACCATGAAAACTTTGCACATTACTAACTCCTCTAGGTGTAGACCAATCTTTAATTGCTTTGACCTTCTCTTCATCTACCTCTATTACTTCTTCACTAACAACAAAGTCTAAGAAAACAAGCTTATGTGTGCAAAAACTACACTTTTTGAGGTTAGCATACAAACATTCCTTATGCAGCACTTCCAAAACCAAATGCATATGTTCAATATGCACTTCCAAAGATTTACTATATATAAGTATATTATAAAATAAATTTTCCAATAAAAGCACGCAAAACATGGTTCATTAATCTTATAAAAGTACTAGGTGCATTAATTAAACCAAAAGGCATGACTAACCACTTATACAAACCATATTTTGTTTTAAATGCAGTTTTCCACTCATTACCCTCTTTCATGCAAATTTGATGATAACCACTTTTCAAATCAATCTTGGAAAATATAACAGCCCCATGCAACTCATCAAGCATATCATCTAACCTAGGAATAAGATGACGATACTTTACCATTATTTTGTTAATTGCATGACAATCAACACACATTCTCCAAGTTTCATCCTTTTTAGGCACAAGTAAAACCGAAACGGCACATGGACTCATGCTTTCTCTAATGTAACGTTTTTTTATAAGATCCTCAAATTGCCTTTTTAACTCTTTGGTTTCCTCAAGATTGCATCTATACACAAGTCTATTTGGAATTGCAGAACCGAGTACAAAGTCAATTTGATGCTCTATTCCTCTTATTGGCAGCAAACCACAAGGAATATCATCGGGAAACACATTTTGAAATCCCTATAACAATCTCACAAAAAAACTAGGCAAAGAAGGGTCAAAATCGTTAAAGCTCAAATAAGATTCCTTGTAAATAAGTACAAGCATAGGCTGCCTTAAAAGTAAAGCTTTCCTCACATCTTTCTCTTTTGTATAAAAACTTCCTTTTCTCTTTTTTTTTTTAATCTTATTCACACTTAACTCTCCTTTTGCATGCATATCACTCTTCTTTTTCTCATTGTGCATCCCCTCAAGCTTTCTTTTTCCACTCTTTGCTCACTCCTCTCATTGCTTTTCTCATAACTCTCCTTTTGCTTGTTTGCCTTTTCTTTTTTATGTAAACTCTCTCTCTCTTTTTACTGCTTTTTCTTTTTCAAACTCTTCAAATCTTTGCTTTAGGACTTTTTGGTCCTCATACACTTCTTTAAGGGTAATGGGTACATCATTCATTATAAAAGAATATCTATTAGAAAACCCATTATGATTAGCCCTCTTATTATATTGCCAAGGATGCCCTAAAAGAATATGACAAGCTTGCATAGGCACTATATCACACAATACTTCATCTTCATATTTGCCTATGGAAAATGCTATCTTTACTTGTTTAGTCACTTTTATCTCCCTATAATCATTCAACCATTGCAATGTGCAAGGCCTAGGGTGCTTCATGGTATATAAATGCAATTTCTCAACTACCATAGTACTAGCTACATTTGTGCAACTACCCCCATCAATGATGATATAACATACCTTATCTTGCACCTTGCATCTAGTTTGAAAGATGTTCTCACGTTGTGCCTCATCCTCCTCTTGGTTTGCACATTCATGATTTGCCTTATAACAAGCAATTCACCATGTAATGGACTTTGTACAGACTCATCATCACTTGCATCCTCAAGCTTGGGCATCTTCAAATTGCACTCGTCATCATCACTTTCATTAAAGACTTTACTACCCCTCATAGTCATGGTGCGCTTATTTGGATAGTTAGAAGAGATATGCCTATAACCCAAAGATTTAAAACATTGAACATCATGAGATTGTTTAGTTTGAGTCTCACCTTTGTCTTTGGTCTTGGCGTTCCCCCCTTCGTTTCCTCTTTTATTGTTGTTAAATTTTGCTTTAGTCAAGCTCTTATCTCCATTCTTCCAATTTGACTTCCATAAAGAACTAGAAGAAGTTGAATTGCCTTTGGAATTCGTAAACATCAATTACTTCTCAATCTTGATTACCATGTGCAACATATCATCCATGTCAACATAGTGGTGTAATTCCACTAAGTCGGCTATGTTTCTATTCAGCCCATGCAAAACCTCACCATTGTTGCCTCACAGTCTTCATCAATATTTGCTCTAATCATAACTATCTCCATTACTTGATGGTACTCCTCTACACTTTTAGATCCTTGTACAATATTTTGAAGTTTATTATACAATTCTCTATAATAGTGTGCAAGAACAAACCTCTTGTGCATGATTGCCTTCATCTACTCCCATGTCTCAATAGGTAAATCATGGTTCCTTCTTCTACTAGTCACCAATTAATCCTACCAAACAAGTGCATAATTGGTAAACTTTATGGCAGCTAGCTTCACTTTTTTTTCTTTAGAGTATTAATGGAAGTCAAAGATGAACTCCACCTTTTTCTCCCATTCCAAATAGGGTTCAACATCACTCTTGCCTTGAAAGCTTGGAATTTTCATCTTAATGCTTCCTAAGTTGTTATCAACTCTTGCACGCCCATTTTTGCCCGAATTAGATGTTTGTTTGTCATCCTCTTGTTCATGTCTCCCATGGGTTCTAGTATTGGCTGTACTAGCATCTCCATGATGTCTTAACTCCATCTTGTCTATTCGGTCTACCAAGTCTCCAATTTGATTTGCTAAATCTAGTCTCAACTTCTCAAGCAATTGGGTCATGGATTTCATGTACATCTTTTGATCGGGCATTCCTTCTTCACCTTCTTGAGCCATTGCTTTTATTTTTCCTATAAGAAATTATTAATAGCAATAAAAAAAATCTCACAAAACACTCCCTTACATGTTTCACTCAATTTAAATGGTACTCACACTCATGTTTCATTCAATAAGGCTTTTACCTTTTTATGAGCTTACCACTCTCCTTTTGCTACTCAAATTCCCCAAATCTCGATTCTAAGAAAACTAATGCAAATTATGCAAGAATTGCTCAATCAACTCAACACCACAATTACAAAAATTAAATTAAACTTAAAATTCAAAATGACTATTCACAAATCAAATAAACAAGAAAATAAGCAAGTAAACAAAACTTAGCTCAAAATCAAGAACATAACCCAATTTTTAGAAGCCAAGAAATTGTACATAATGAAAATTAATAAAAGAAGTCAAATTTGAGTTCTAAACCCACAAATACAACCAAAACACAATTCTGAATTAAAAACAAAGTAATAATTTTTTTAATAGATGTGAAAATTGAACAAACTAACTTAATTAATGGTCTTTTGATAGATTTTGAACCCTTTTTCATAAAACACAATGATTGGATTTTTTTTGATTTTTTGATTTTTTTTGAAATTGAGAAGAATTAAGAAGAAGAAGAAGAAGAAGAAATTATGAATGAAAATTAAATGATAAATAACCAAACCTTGAAGTTTGGATATGATACCCAACTGATACGAACCCTCATCCAACTTTGAATATTAGCCCAAGGATCATCAAGGATAGGTTGTGTTGATGGAGCTAAACCCCTTGCTTATTAAAGTGAAGCAAGATACTTAACTATTAAAAGATGAACAATCACACAATTCTAAGTCTAATCTAACCTAGCAATTGTAATGAAAGGTAGAAGTGAAACAATTGAAGTAAACTTGTAAAGTTTCAAAAGAATAAAGTTTAAGGAAAAACCTCACTTTTAATATTTCAATGCTTAAATTCATTTCTCATAGGGTTAGCCCTTATATAGGCATGTAAACAACCTAATCCTTGAAGGAAAAGGTTTTATTCCTTATTCCTAAAGATACCTATATAGGAAAATCCTTCATTAAGGACATTTCCTTTAAAATAGGACAATTAATGACAACTCATCTTTGAAACGTTAAAATTGACAACTCATTACAATTCATGACAACTAAGCAAAATGACAACTAAGCATTGAAGCATGTCATGTCACATGTTGACCATTGACCATTGACTTTGACTTGGAATATTTTTGAATCTTCTGGAATCTTCCTTATTGACTCCAAAATAGAAAAAATAACTTGAAAATTTGTCCAATTCAAGCTAATTAATGTCATAATAGGAAATTAAGCTAATTGGCTTAAATTCTTCATCATGCGGCTCCAAGCTTGTACTTGTAATCGAATCCACTAACTTGCTTATAATGTGAAAGATAAGTAAATTCAATGCTTGTTTGAACTTCTTTGTCCTTGATCTTGTCATTGGTCCCTCATAATGCAATGGATCACTTGGTTTGATGGGCTTGCTTAGCTTAGTTGCATCAATTTTGCATCCATTTTATTTACCTTGTTGATTTTGTGGTGAAATTGTTATTTTGAAGTAGTATAAGATGTGTGGATGGTGTAGGAAGTTCAGCTGAAATCCGGAAGTGTTTGTTGCATATTTTGTATTATTATTGAATTTGTGCATTTTGAGCATCATTTTTATATCCTTTTCTATCAAAATTTTCTTCTTTTTTTTTGTTTAAGTAGATTTGGTATTTTGATGTTAAAGTGTATATTTTTATCATAAAAATCATATTTTAGTAATAAAGTTTGTATCTTTATCACCTTTTCTTCTTTTATTATAAATTTTGCATTTTTTTATATTTTTATGGTGGAAATTGCATTTTTATCATTTTTTCCTCTTTTTATTATAAATTTTACATTTTTCATTATAAAATTTATAATTTTATGGTGGAAATTGTATTTTTATCATTTTTATCTTTTCATTATAAATTTTGTATTTTTCATCATTCTTTCTATTTAGATACTTATGCAGTATAATATGGACAGGTATTCAATTTGAACAAAAATCGAATTTTATTTTATTCATTCATTGGGGAAAAAATTAGTACATTCATTACATCATATAATACAATGCCTATTATCAGCTAGTCCTTTTGGATTTTTTAACTGAATATGTTTCTACCACTTTTATTTCCCTAATTTTTACCTGACTAGCCCTTTGCGGGTTTTCTAATAAGTGGGATCCTCTTTTATTATTATTTCCTAATTTTTTCCTGTTAGCCTTTTGCGGGTTTTTTGAACAACAAAATTATCCTAATTTTTGCTTGACCAGCCTTTTCAAATTTTTTATCCAATAGACTTTTATTTCTTTATTTTTCTTCATTTTTAAAGGTAGTATTTCTTAAGGTGGTCTAGATTAATGGGCTATGTGAACTCATGGCCTTGTAGATCAAATATCTTTACAACACCTTTAGACTTGAATTTCCCTACTGGATCAAACACCATTATTTTGGCTTGTTTCAATATCATATCCCTAACCTTTATTTTTCATGGTTTAACCTTCGTATTTCAAGCGACATTCATTACCAACAAATGTGAATCGTCAGCATTAAATCATCAAGACATGTAGGTGATAATGAGTTAATCTGATTTGTTGACGAACATGAAAGCCATATATGTAATTAATATAAATAAAATTCATCACTATATGTCTCATTAATTAAGAATGTATTAACCTGGTCATAAATTAATCTATTGCAAAGTAAATGAGCTATGTTCCTATGAAGGAGGTATTAGTGTGTCCTTACTTGAATTTCACATAGTCCAATCTTAGCATGTGTACTAGTTAGAACAACTTGTGATTCTAGGTACTAGTATATTCAGGGCATTGCTTGCATTATGTCATGTATAAGCGACAACTGTCGAAATGTACATCTAATGGTAATTGAATAACAATTTTGATATTATTAGGTATTTATTCATGTCCTGTATGTTCAATATTAGTTTGCATATAGCTTTGACATTTATGAGCATAAGATTTCTATTATTAATTTTAGGCATCACATGAATAGCCTCCCAAAGACCATTGCATAAAAATTTGCATGCTATCTATTTATAATAATTTGTATTGGAATCTTACATTGAAAATGTGTAAAGTAATAAAGGGCTTATAAGTGGTGTAGATTGGACCTTAACACAAGCTAATTAATTTTGTGTTACATAAGCTCAAACCTAGTTATAAGTCCACATGTGTGTGTGTGGGCCAACACTCTCAAGGCCTATGGACTTATTGATAAATTGAAATTAGCATAAATATTATTTTAGATAAGTAAGGTCATAGTGACACAATCATTCTAGTTTCATAACTACATTTGCAAGTTGTTAATATGTTCACCTCAAATTGAGTTAGAACCTCATAAATGGAGATTTAGTACATCTGTTGTAGAATAAAATAGTTATCAAGATTTAACACCATAAATTTTAGTTGTGGAATCACTATAAAGAAGACTGATCAGAATTAGGAGATCAAATGCACTTATAGGTTGATTATTGATTCAGGAATGCTTTAGTAAACTATTTGTAAAAAATTGAAATCATTACTTTGCTTTTAGTGCTTGAAAAATTACTTATATCACTTTGTATATGACACAAACTAACACATTTATAATTTTGTTGAATCAGTTTCAGTTATGGAATTAGGTTGGAATAGAATTTTGGGACAAATATGGCTGTTAGACGTACCAAATATAGTAATTTACTTTATTATTTAATTTATTTATTGCCATTCCATTGTTTATTACAACTTTAAATATATGTCTTTATTTTTCTCTTTATGTGTGTGTCTATCAATTTATAATTATTATACACATATGAAGCTTGCAGTATATGTGGCATGCACATATATAGATAGACAATAATCATTGTCAAGTAGAGGGTTGACAACATGTTGCCAATTGTATTTTGTTCACATTTTCAATGCATAGTTTGGTGTTATTGCCAAATTTCATTTTCCAATCATATAAAAGATTAGGTATATACTGTACATCTATTGGTAATATTGATTAAAAGAAATGACCTTCTATTTTATTTTATTGAATGCTTCATTATGCAATTGTCTTCAAATACATTGTGCACACGTTTGGTGCTATAGTTGTTCAACCACCTAAAGAACAATGCAAAGGAACATGCCTACTTACTATTGTAGGAAAAGTAGTTGGGCTACCATTATGGGGGATTTTGACTCATTTATGTTAGCACATACTTGGCCTTACCACATTGGTCATATTAGTTTCATGTGTTTATCATAATGCTTCTTTTTTGGCATGTCAATAATTTATCTCCTTGTAAACTAAGTAAAAAATATATACATTAAGCACTTAATATAAGTTGTACAAAGTAAAATCATTGATTCAAATTAATTTGTATCAACATAATACAATCTATTATTTACAAAGACACCAATATTGCATCTATAAACACCAAACCTCGATCACCATAACACTTAAACAATAAAAATACATCCTAATCCATTAGAACACACCTAATTACATTCACTAACCATGCTAAAAGAAAAAATAATTAGTGATAATAATTTATTCATTGTGTAGATTAATGGTTGTGCTGATAATTCACTGTTGTAAATTTCATATATGTAATTGAAATAAATTCTAAGATATGTTGAGCATGTATTTTTTGAATATTCTTTATCCACTTGTTAAAAAACTACATTGGCATATGTTATCTTCATAAGAATATTTAACATAGATGACACAAATCATACTTCATACAATGCCTATTCCTAATTGCAAATAAAGTCATTTGTGTTGCATATAAAGTATACGTTCAATTAATATGATACTATTATGCACAATTCAACTACAAGAAAAATCAAAATTAAATTCAGAAACACTAAAAGCTTGTACAAAGAATACAAACAATAGTATCCCACTTAATGAACTTAAGTTTAAAATAAAAAATTATACTATTGAAAGACATCCATTAATATTACAACTATAGCTTTCCTCTTTTTCTTACAACAATAAGCATATTGGATGCACAATAGCTACTACAACATCAATTTTTTCATAAAATCATTTTGCTTCACTTTTGGTGAATTCATGGTCGTTATAATGCATCATAATAGATGACTCTTGAACTACAATTGTTCATGAAATATTATTGACCATGACATCAATTGTTTCTTCATCTTTACTAACAAAGAGACTAACACTAATTGAAAGAGGCACCAAAGGGGGTGAATAAGGTAAATTAAAAATTAAAAGAAAATTAAGGCTTAATCAAGAATTAAAGAAGAGTTTATATAAGAGATCAAATAAGAACTTAATAACACATGATTTAAGGAGTTTGATTCACAAATGAATCTATGTCTCCACCTAACTTATCCCTAACACCTACTTTAATTTTACTAATCTAGATTGAGTTTACAAGAGTTTTATGGCTTAACTCTAACCTTTACAACACAATGAGCTTTTGAAGGCTGAGCTCTAACCAATAATCAATCACAAGTGTTTTGAGTCTTACACTTGAATATAAACCACTAGCATTAACATCTCACTTCCCTTTTTCAACCTAAGAAAGAAGATGAAGAAGAGAGATAACCTATTGCACAACCAACACTTAAATACAATTGAGAATTTTAAGAGTGGAGAAAATTATTCAAAGAATTTAATAGCTTAACCAACTTTTTATAACCACCTAAATGAAGTTCTAGGTCTTCAATTTATAGTTAGAGAGTGAAAAATGGTTGTTGGAAGCCATTAAATTCATTCCTAATCTCTTTCTTTTTCATTTAATGCATTTTCACCTTTTGCAGGAATTCAGACGCTCAGGATCGTGAGCGTAGGCTTGGGATTATGAGCGTTGAAAAATATAAATGTTACTTGAAAAATTTAACCATTGGAGACACTCATGGTTTGCTCGAGATTATGAGCATAATGCTTAGGATAATGAGGGTATGCTAGGGATTGTGAGGGTAGGATCATGAGCATCTCAGCCTTCTTCTTTAAGTTTTGAGCTTGGGACACCTCAAGATCATAAGAGTAGGCTCAGGATCATAAGGGTGAACTTGGGATCATGAGCGTAGCCCTTGGGACCATGAGCATAGGTTGCCCTCAAGGAAACACGATCTTTTTGCCTTCAAATGACCTCTTTTGCATTCGATTCACTTCCCATACCTTAGGAGACATGTGTAGGGGTATTTTAAGGCTTCAAATGTGTTTAGAATGCCCTCAAACTTAATTTAAAGTGAGGTTAATTAACATTACTTTCTTGAGCAAAATTGGGTACCTATACTTATAATCACACTTAAGAAAAGAACATTAGTGATCCAAAAATATTTGTTAAAGTCAAAATAAGGATAAATTAACACTTGATCATGCAAATGTCCAATAATATACCCCTTTTTGATTTTGACAAACAATGTTTAATGATATAAAATATTTGTGCAAGTGTGTGTAAATGCTCAAAATGCTCCCCCTTAACATATACTAAAGGTTTCAAGAATTTTAATAATCTCCCCCTCAATATATGCTTGGGTGGTTAAAAAATATTTGCATTTAAAGATGTAGGTATATGAATGTATTCATTTGATCATTCAAATAATTCAATGGAATATGCATATAAATGTAATAAACAATTATTCAAGGAAAAAATATTCAAGTTTGCCAAAAAAAAAAGTCATGAAAGCAAATTGTTAAGTCATTTAAATATTAAAGTTATTAATTTATCATTTAACATTCATATTTCAATTCATTATTCAAAATCTCATTCATTTCCCACTTTTGTCAAAGGAAAGAAGAGTTTTAAAAGATAGAGAGGAAAAAATGATAAGAAATATTAAAAGACTTAACTTCATAACAAGAGCAATGTAAGTACATGGACATGAGCAACAACATAAGACTAAAAAATATGAATACTAACATAAATATAGACATAAAGACATGTATTCCATGAAATGCAAAAGAAGAGAAAAAATAAAGAAGGAAAAAACATAAGAGGAATGCATGAAAAAAAAATTCTAAAGGCATGAGGCTTGATCATCTCCATCACCACTCAAACCTTGAGCTTCATTGCCTCCATAAGATGGGGGATGAGAGAAGGGTGCCCATTGGCATTGATAGCCTTGTTGCTCATATAAATAGTGGATATCATATTGCAAATGAGTGAGATGATTGTCCACTTGATCAAAGCGATTATTGAATTGAGTTTCCACTTGATCAAAATGAGCATTGAAGTTGGTTTCCATTAATGACATATGATCAAACATGTCACTAACCCATGGAGGCTTATTTACAAGAATGGAGGAGACGAGAGGAGGAAAGATAATTGCAAGGATTTGCAAAACAATAATAAAAAAATTTTAATGGGGGAAGAAATTGCAAAAAAAAAAAAAGGAATGAATGCAAGATAAAAAAAATTAAAATGGCATAAAAAATTTAAAATTAAAGTTTAAATTACAAGAAGTGAAAAATAAATAATTTTTTTTGAATAAAAAGGTGGAGAACTTAGCATCAGGAAGTGCGCTTGGAAGTCCTAACTAGATTGGCACCCCCTCAGCACAAGTATCACACACTAAGGAACCACCCTAAATTAATGCAAAAAATTAAATTACAAGAAAAAAATTTAATGGATGAGGAGAAGTAAGGAAGGGAGAGTAAAAATCGAGTTGATAAGAGAATTGAGTGAAAATGGGGGGTTGAAATAGATTAAAAAAATGTTCAACTGAAAGAAAAAAAATGAAGTGAAAAGCAAAATGGACTGTTAAAATTGAAAAAATGAAGAAGTGCAAAAAGGCTGAAGAAAAGGACTATTGTAGACACCTGGTCTGATCAGCCCATGAATCGGGGGCGAACCACAGGTTCTTGATTTGATCGGCCCATAATCAAGCTCGATGATGAGAAAAATTGAAGTTTGAATGCAAACAAGAAGCCATAATTCTCTTGAAAATGAGCCCAAAAGCCCAAGACCCTTTTAAACCATACCTAAAACCCTTGAAAACTAACCCAAGTCGCCCTTGGCCCACCAGGCCTAATGCTAGGTAGGCTAGAGAGGTGACGCCTCTATGAAGAGGCGATCGCCTTTATGGCAGAAGCCAATGAGGTGATTGCCTCATCGTAGAGGTGTTGCCTATATGGCAGCCACTTGCCCCTGCATTAAATGTAGAGGAGACAATGGTGGTTGATGGTGGGCCCACCCTGATTGAAACTCAGTCTTTGAGAGGAAGAAAAAGAAAGTTTTTGGGGGGAAGAGAAGAGCTATGAAAGGTAATAATGAAAAGGGGTAGTAGGGGCATGGCTTAGAGGAGAGAATAAAAAGAAAAGGAGAGAGAAAAAAGAAGGCTTAACAATTTCTAAAAAAATGAGAAACTAAAACAAAAAAAGCTCTGAAACTAGGAGGAAGAAAAAAGGACATTTTGAGGGAAGGAGAGGAGGAAACCAAGCTAAAAAGATAATTTTCTAGAGGAAGAAGGGAAAAGAACTTACATTCAAGGGAAGTCCAACTCACACTCATCTCTGAGGGCCAATCGTTTTGGATCAAAAGCTCATTTTCTAGTAACTTTCTACACTTCTTCCTTAAGATTTAATTATTAGATTGCATGATCTTTTGGTAGTTATTATAGTTTCAGAGTTCATTATTTGTTCACTTACTTTCCTTGTGTTCAGTATCTAGGACTTGCCATGATTTAGCATGATTAGTTGAGTCTTAAGCATAGGAGTGTGTTTAGTGTCTTTATTTTAATAAGCATTTTCTTGAAATATATGTTTTTATCATTTTGAAAGTCATCCAGGCCTGTTAATCAGGCAATCGCCTCTTCAAAGAGGCATCACCCTACTATCCTAAGGTGATCACCTTTTCACAAAGGTGATCACTATTTTAATAGGCTTTCATATGGTCTCACTTCTCTTTTCTTGTGCATTATAGTCACCTAACCTACTGATCAAGCAATCACCTCTTCAACAAGGCATCGCCTTATGGTCATAAGGCGATCGCCTCTTTATAGCAGCAATCACTGCTTTAATAGGCCTCCACATGTTTTGTAAAGAGTTCTATGACTTGTACGTGCATTCCCTTTGAGTATTATTCATCAATTGTCAATTATGGGATAATGCTATTATTTGTGGAAGGGAATTAACCTCTGTTTATTGTAGGGACTATTTAGTATTCTCTAGCTATTGAATAATCATTCAATTAATCGATTTTGAGGGACTTTTTCTTGTTCAATTAGTTTATTGCTGGTTTATTTTTGGTATATGTATGGTTTATTTTTTGTATATTATGTTTTTATCACTCCAAAAGCATTATAATCCTTAATCCTTTCCCCTTTTGATTTTGAGTTAATGGTTGTAAATATTGATTATTTACTTTGTTTGTGGTAAATGTCAGGAAAAATGTGTATGAAAAAGATTAATATGCAAATCCATATTTAATTATAAAACTCAGCAATTATCTGAAGGCAGTTACAATTCATATGGTAATAAAGAAATAATTGAATAATTAAAGGTAATAATTTACAAAACACAAACGGAGGCCAACCACAAGGTTGGGTGAGCATTCAAAAGCTCATACCTAGTTTCTGAACCTGTTCTCTAATGACGGCTTCTGAGAACCTTCATGGAATCTAGTTGTCGTATAAGTGTGTCCTAGCTTTTATCTAGGTGGTGACTCCATCTCCAACTAGGCTTAAGACCTATCTCATATTTCCTAGTGGGCCTTGAGCCTACACAGTGTTGTGGTTTCCAAACACTTGGGCATGCACTAAACCCTATCGCCTATAGTAGCGACTCCATTGGGGATAGAGAAACTGATTCCAAGTGTTTTGTAACTTATCATCTTTAATTATTCTTTTGTTCCTTTTGCATTCCTATTGCATTCACAATACCTTTTGCACACAATGAGTAGTTTAGTCCTAAATTAACCTGATAATAATTGATACTTCGCTACCTGCATTTCACTCAAACCTGGTGGTGGGATATTTGATTACTATCACTCACAACATGTACCAATTCACATTGTTTGACCCTTGAGTGGGGAGACATATATGATGTATATTGTTATGGGAGCCGAGGCCTAATACCCAAGACTCAAGCCCATGTAATGGTCTAACAATTTTCCTTAGGATTTCTCCTAAATGCATGTGTATTTTACAATATAATGGATCCTTGAAATAAATCATAAGCCCCTCAAAAAATGACCCAAGGCAAAATGGGTTCTCATGCATAATCCAGACCTGTTATAAGCAAACTATGTCAAGATGGGCCTTTCATGCCTATTCATAACCCATTTCAAATGGGCCATGACATGGTAAACTTATGATGCTAAGGACCTTGGCCCATTAAAGATGGAATTAGGCTTTATTTAAAGGACCCATTACTTGTTTGAATAATTTTGAGAGTTATTTTGCATATGTAGTTTTATTATCCCCCGTTGATAATTAAAATCCAAACAAAAAATCCTAAGATAAGATACTCACCATTGAATACATGTGTGGGAGAAATAAGGGTGGAGGTTATCATTTTTGAGCTTCACATTTTGTTTTTATGTTATGTGTAATGTTAGAGATGCTTGTTTAATTTTCTTTCTTTGTTCCTTTGAATAATAAAATGAACCTGCATTTCATGCATACATGCCATGCATTGTTCTAACACATGATTTTGTAGCACTATAAATCCTTTAAGCTCATCTGAGTGGTTCCGACTAGTTCTAGTCATTTTTTAGAACTTAGAACTAAAAATGGCAGGTGGCTTTGATCCAGAGCTTTTTAAGGCACAATTGAAAGAGGAAGTGTTCACTGAAACCTGATCTATGATGAGGGAGATGATGGGGGAGATAACCAAGCTCATTAGAGAAAATCAGCCAGTATAGCCACCCAATGTATAATAGTCAATTTAATAGATCTTGATGAGGAAATCCCAGTCAGAGGAAGGGAAAAAGATGATGTGATGATACTGGCCAATCCATCAAACTAGAGAAATATGAATCCAGCCAAGGATGTAGAACAAACTGAGCGGGCCAAGAGTATAACCAAGGCTATGAGTCAAATGTAGTTGATGAAGAAGAAGGGCATGGTTGCTCTTTTGGATGATGCTAATTTGAATTTGGAGAGGGAAGATGAATCGCTGCCTCAAAAGTTCAAATTCCCTGACTTGAAGAAGTATTCTGGCACTGAAGATCCCCACTTACATATGAAGAAATATGTGACTTATATAAAGGCCACTGAGATGACTGAGGCTCAAATCATCAAGCAGTTCCTTATGTCACTGGAGGGTGCATCGATTCGCTAGTACTATGCTTTAGAGCCACACATCCAGTTTGATTAGAAGGAACTATGTGCTGCTTTTGTGAAACAATATAGTCTTAATGTTCAATTAGAGGTATCTCTGAGGGATTTACAAAACACCAAGAAAAGGTTTAATGAGTCCTTCATTGACTATCTAACTTGTTGGAGAGGAAAGTTATCGCAAATGAGGTATAGGCTTGCTGAGTCGAATCAACTGGTTTTGGCAATAGAAGGATGTGTCCCGATATTATCTAGAAAGTTGAGGGACTTGGGGATCCAAAATTTTGAGGAGTTGTATAGATTTGGGGTTCAAAAAGAGTTGGATTTGGCCCAAGAGAGGTTCTTCGGAGGGAGATCTGGGGGCAAAAAAGAAGCCAGTTCAAGCAGTAATGTCCAAATCAATGCCATTTGGCCACCAAACAACGGTTTGCAGATTAATGACATTAGGCAACCCCAAAGATTCTCAAATTTGGGTGGCCTTTGTCTAAAATCCTCAAAAAGCTTATTGAGAAGAACCTGTTACAACCCTTACCCTTATAGCAACCTTTTACTTGGTGCCAACCTAAAGTTTTTTTGTAAGTTCCATCAAGCCATTAGACATGACACTGATAGTTGCGCTCGATTGAAACATGAAATCAAAGACCTGATCGATGCAAGAAAAATCACCGATCTAGAAACTAGAAAACTGAGCACTCAAAATAACCCTCTACTCAATTACTGAAACATGCCACCACCAAATGCACCCATCCTAATGATCAACATTGGTCTAACGGAAGAGCAAGTCTTGAACTCTTTCATAGATGCTATCCATAGCCCACTAGAACTTGAACTTAAAGACCCAAACCCAAGCATATAACCCATGGAACTTCATGTGCATATCTTGGACATTTAGAGTTCTGATGATAAAGACAAGGGGAAAATTAATCTATGGGACAATGAGGAAAGTAGGTTGGGCCAGTCTGTAAGGGAGGTTGAAGAGAAAAAGGAAGAAGCCAAAACTGCCAAGTCTAAACTAGAAAAGACAAAAAGTTTAGAGAAAGGGAAACAAGTAAAGAAAAGTGAGGAAACTATTGCTAGTGTCTGGGAACTACTTATGCACTCTAGGGATCATAGGGAAGAACTAGTTTTGGCTCTAGATTAAAAAAAGATCTCCATAAGTTGCACTCCTAAGAAAATGGTCAGTTCATTGATGGAGACTCCCTAAGGCACCATAATGTTCTCTAAAGATGATTTGCCTTTGGAAGGGAGGGATCACCATAAGGCTTTATTCATAAAGGCTGAGGTGAAAGGACGGATGACTTGTTGTGCAATGGTGGATAATAGTTCTTCCATTAACGTGTGTCCATTAAAGATCTTGCCAAAGTTAGGGTTGACTACAGTTGACCTAAAACCTTTTGAGGTAGTCATCAAGGCCTACGATGACACCAAGAGGCCTGTTGAAGGGACATTTATGGCCTTGGTTAGAATGGGACCTATTGAGACTTGGGTTAATTTGCATGTGATTGACATCCCTGTAACCTTTGATATCTTATTAGGAAGGCCACAGTTTCATCCTTTGGGTGGCATGCCCTCCATTGTTCGTTAGAGAATCAAGTTTCTACATAAAGGAAGGGTTGTCACCATCTTAGCTAAGACTAAAGCTGCCATAGCTGCCCTGATGTTATCTCCCAAAGAGATCTCTGTAAGCCTAAGTTTTGAGGTTTGCATAATCTAGATGAGATAGATGAAAGGGCTCTAAGTATAATGCGCAACATGAAATTTTTTCCGGGCATGGGACTAGGAAAGGATCAAAGCAGACCTTCAAAATTCATGGAATGCAAGGTACCTATTCTGAAGCATAGGGTAGGATTTGAGGAGGCTAATGATTCTAAAAAAGAGATGGATATCTGGGAATGGTTTAAGGAAAAAGAGGGAGAGGTTGTGGTTGAGAAAAAGACTTTATAGGAAACCTTTATGAGGGAAGGTACCGAGTATTCGTATAATGGGGCCCCTGAACCTTTGTTAATGGTTGGAGAAGTAATCTTAGGGTTTGAAATATTTGCTAAATTTATGAATGATGTTAAGAAAGCTACTACTGAAGAGTTCCTGTGGAAGAACTAGTACTGGTTGAAGAAGAGCCTACAGGGAATGAAGCTACTCTAGAGCTAAAAGACACTGATGATCAAAACAAAGAGTTAGATCTCGAAACCTATGTCCTCAACTCCATTATAGATGTTTTTAATGATGATTATGATGTTTCACTTGCTTCTTTGTTAAAAATTGATGATTTATTCTTTTTAAAAGTGAATATGATGAAGTGCGATTTTGCTTATTTATATGATGTGTTTCTTAATGGTTATTCTATTTGATATGATCATTTCATGCATATGTTTGACATTAATTCCATGCAAATGAAATCATTTAATTTAGGCATAAATAAAACCCTAAAAATATATTGCTTGCTTCTGATTTAACTCATGATAAGAGAGAAAGAATGAAAGAAGTATTGATAAAGAGATAAAAAGTATTTGCTTGGAGTTACGAGGATATGTCAGAACACAGAATCCCCACATATCCCTATATATCACCGATAAAGTAAAAACAGAGGAGGCTGAGGCTAGAATGGGCTCTCCTAGTTAAAGAAGAAGTTAAGAAATAGTTAAGAGCCAAGTTCTTAGAAGTAGTGGAAGACACCCAATGATTGGAAAATATAGTCACAGTCCCTAAGAAAGATAGAAGGGTCAAAGTGTGCATGGACTATCAAAATCTGAACAAAGCTTACCCTAAAGATGATTTCCTATTGCCATACATTGACATGCTGATTGATAACGCAACTTCTAACGTGATGTACTCCTTCATGAATGGATTTTTGGGGTGCAACCATATCATGATGGTAGTGATAGATAAGCTAAAAACATCCTTTACCAATGAATAGGGCATTTACTATTATCGAGTGATGCCTTTTGGATTAAAGAACACATGAGCCACTTACTAGAGGATGGCAACCGCTCTGTTGCATAATATGATCCATAAGGAAATAGAAATGTATGTGAATGATATGATGGTGAAGTCTATAACTAGAGAAGGGCACTTTGAAGCTCTAAACAAGTTTTTGGCAAGGGTAGAAAAGTACAATCTTAAACTAAATTTGAAGAAGTGTGTTTTTGGGGTAACATTTGGGAAACTACTGGGACATATCATTAGTTAGAAAGGAACAAACATGGATCTAGATAAGGTTAAGGTGATAAGAGAAATTCCCCTGCCGAAGAATAAAAAGAAGTTAGAGGATTCATTGGGCGCTACAGTGCATTAGTAGGTTCATAGCTAAGTTGACCACAGTTTGTGATATGATCTTGAAGCTCCTAAAGAAAGATTAGCCCATGATATAGGATGACAAATGTCAACAAGCTTTTAAGACTATTAAGAATTATCTGATGAATCCCCCTATCTTATAATTGCCAAAGCCAGGTAAGTCTTTGATCTAGTATCTAGTAATTAAGAAGGGCATAATAGGGCAATGCTAGCTCAAAAGAATGAAGAAAAGGTCAAGCGTGCAATATATTACTTAAGCAGAAAGCTGCTGTAGTATGAAGCCAATTACAACCTTGTAGAGAAAACATGTCTAGCTGTGATTTGGGCAATAAAGAAGCTCCGAAACTACTTCCAATTCTATAGAGTACAGGTGGTTTCTAAGCATGATCCCCTTAGATACCTTTAACGAATGCCTTCACTCATAGGAAAGCTAGCCAAATGGTTAGTCCTTCTCACTGAGTTTGACATAGATTGTGTGGTGAAAAAGGTTATAAAAGGAAGAGCAATAGTAGAATTCTTAGCTCAGAATCCACTAATTGATAAATAGGAATAGGAATGGGAGTTTCCCAATGAGCATCTAGGGGCAATCTGCTAGTGATATGCACTAGGTCAATCATTTGATTATGCATTGACTTTCTTATTTTATTAATAAAGAGGTATTTCATTATCATTTGATTTTATGATAATTATATGAATGGTTAATTCTTACTAAGGCCATCAAGTATGTGACTTGATAGTAAAACCCTTAGATTAAAATAAGAGTTCTATTCTAATTATCCCTAGCCATTTATTAATTATATAAATGTTAAAGTATTAAGGCTAGTATGATGTTGACTAATGGTTACGTTTTACTAATCATGAATATGAGATATTAAGTCAACTCATAGGTACATGATGAGAGATCATGTACTGGATTGACCCACTATGAGAATATTGCATAGAATATTGTCATAAGTATTTCTCATCACAGTAATTTTATTTCGGTCCTTTGACCTTGAAATCATCATAGATTTCTACATAACTATTTCATGTTTTGACACATTCTAACATTGTCTTTAACCAAATGATTAGATAGGATGTTGTTGGATATGAAATTAGTTATATGAGGAATGTGAGTGATTTAGAAGGAATTTATCCCTCATTAATATGAGAAAGATATCTATAGGCCCCTTGATGAGATAGATTGAAGGAAAATGCATGGCCATGCTGAAATGAATTGATAAAGAGTTATCATTTTCAGTCTACTTGGAATCAAGTCATAATATTAAACTAGATAAGGATGACATTCTATGTCTTATGCTCAATTAAGATATCATGTGATAAAGGGATGATAAAATTCACTATAATTAGGTTATGTCGGATTATTGACTTTACATGATTTGGGTAGTCATAATGTCTTACTAGAGGCCACTTATGACTTGTAGGCCTAAATAGACATTTAGGCCCACTGCCAATGTTATGTGAACCTACAGGGTCACACACTTAGAACAAGCCCAAAACGATTATGGGTTTAATAAGCCCAAAATAAACTCTATGGAAATAAATAATTAAAGTGTTTTATTTATTTGTTTATTTATTTAAGATAAATGTTATTTTAAATAAATAAATAAATAAGATATTATTTTTGACTTATTTTTTTAAAAAAAAATAGAATATAATGGGAAATTACCAAAAGGTCATTGGTAGGTGAAACCCTAATTTGGAGTCAATAAATATGTTATATTCTCTAGGGTTTAATATAGTTTTTTTTCCCTGCCTCCAAAAACGGTTTTCTCTCTTCCTAGAAAACAAACATAGAGTTTTTCTTTTGTTCTTGATTTGTGAGACAATCAAGAAGGTTGCTAGCACACACTCCAATTCATTTTGTGAAGGGCTGTTTGTGTGGATACCTATAGAGGACGCATCCTTTTGGAGATGTCTTGATCCGCACAACCAAAGCAAAAAGCTCGAGGTAAGATGTCACCGGTGTGAACCTCCTCTCATCCTTCTAGAAAATCTTGCCTCTTCTACATTTTAGTGAGATTCTTGAAACTCTAGATTTAGTCAAGTAGTCGCATTACATGGATCCAGGTTTAGGAACGTGATAAAATTTTAAATTTCCGATGTGTTTGTATCACGAAACCCCAACACAATCAAGATACAAGGATGGAGAATGTACTTTGATGGAGCTATCAACAACAAGGGAGCTGGTGTTAGAGTAATCTTGGTCATGCTAGAAGGGGAAATGATCCCGATGGAAAAAATACTTGAATTTAAGATAACAAATAGTCAAGCAGAATATGAGGCCTGCATCTTCGGTTTAAAGGCATTGTGCAGTGTGGGGGTAAAGGATGTTACTGTATATGAGGATTCTATATTAGTTATAAAATAAGCCTTTAAAGAATAGGAGATAAAGGAAGATAGGCTACATTCATATTAAGATTATTTAGCTACTATTTAATTATCATTTGATTAGTGCAAATTTGTCCATCTGCCAAGAGAAAGAAACCAAATACTTGATGCTCTAGCTGCCCTGGCTTCTTTATAGGAAAATGGGAAACAAATAGAAGTCAACCCTCTAGTTCTAATAAAGTCTTGAATTACTTGCTATGAGGAAATAAGGGTTATGAAAATTAATACTATTGAGAGGCCTTAGTTTTATGACTTGTAAACGGGGTAGTTCCTTAAGGATGTCGACAAGAAAGAAAGGATGTCCCTGTGAATGTTATCTCAACAGTTCATTATTTATAATAGGATGTTGTACAAGAGAATTCTGACTGGAGTGCACCTAATATGCATTGATAAAGATGAGTCCTATAAGCTTATGGAAGTGGTCCATGAAGGAGTATGTCGGCCATATATGAATGAGATAGTCTTATAAAAAAAGATAGCTTCATCAGGGTTATTTCTAGCTCACCATGGAAATAGATTGTGTTAGATTCATGAAAAAATGCCATAATTGTTAAACTTATGGAGATGGAAGTCACTTATCATCTATGGAGCTTCAAGGAATAACCTCTCTATTGCCCTTCACTATGTGGGCAATTGATATCATAGGAGAAATAAGGCTGAAGGCATCTAATGGTCATCGATACATTGTCGTGGCCATAGACTATTTCTCTAAATGGATTAAGGCTGAGTCCTATGCCGCTGTCAGCTTAAAGCAAATGTTGAGGTTCATTGAGAAAAACATAATCTGCATATACAGGTTGCCGCACCACATTGTTACTAATAATGGAGTTCAGTTTTGAGCAGAAATAGATGTACTATTGAAAAACTACAAAATTAATCATCACATATCATCTCTATATAGACCACATGCAAATGGGGTAGTGGAAGCTGCAAATAAGAATGTGAAGAAAATCCTGGCCAAGATGATGGAGAATTACCAAGACTGGGCAGAATACTTGCAGTTTGTATTATGAAGGTATCAAACCATAGCTAAAACATTAACAGGAGTCACTCCATATTCCTTGGTATATGGATGTGAAGCTGTGTTGCCAGTGGAACTTGAGATCAAGTCGCTAAGGGTTCTGTTAGAATCCAAAATCCTCGAATACCAGTGGGTAGAGAAGCAATTGGCATAGTTGACACTGTTGCACAAGAAAAGGGTGAAGGCTATGTACCACTTCTAACTGTACTAGAAAAGAATAGTCCAAGATTACAATAAGAAAGTCAATCCAAGGAGGATCAAGGAAGGGGATTTAGTACCAATCATGACCAATCCGAAGGGAAAATTCAAACCAAGTTAGGAAGGACTGTATTTGGTAAAGAAATTATTCTCTAAGGGTGTTACTATCTTATCCTACATGGAAGGAAATGAGTTTAGAGAGCCCATCAACCTGGACAAGCTTAATAAATACTTTTTATAAGAGTCTCGCTAGGGAGAAAACCTAGCAAAGAGGTTGTCTAGGAAAAACTTAGAGACAAAAATGCAAAAAATTAAAAGTTTTATTGGATTGAAAACCTCAAAAAAGGCAATCCAAGAAAAAGTTAAGGACAAGACAAAAGGAGAGGGAGAGATAAAAATGGTTAGTTGAAAAATTTGCAAGGGCAAGCCAACTAACGATATAAGATGTACTAAAAGCAAAATGTATATGCATATTGTGCTTAAGTTAAATGAAATAGATTGCTTTGATTACTATTAAACATTGCATAAAGTGTATATTACAAACTACTTAATTAGAAAAGAAAACACCATCTAACAAAAAGGAAATTGACGACTTAATTTCATGAGCTAATTTTGTCTTCTCTTTTTTTGTTGGTCACCCCGAGCACTCGATGCTTGCAACTCTCTAGTTCTTTTATTTCTAATGAACTCATCTCTTTCTGTCTATTGCAAGTAGACCTATGCTTTGTATTGATCATTAATAGTCCGATCTCTGTTGTAGTTTATGTTTCTCTCAATGGTTTTACGAGGCTAGGTAGCCACTAAGTGATCTAAAAAGTTTTGAGAGAGGAGTCTTGGTTTAAACTTATGAACCAACCCCATGATCAGTTGGTTGTGACCATATTAATGGCAAAAATGGGCTCGGTTGTAAAAGGTAGCAAAATAAAGGTCAGCGATTGGAACATAGTTTATGTAAGATCGGATAGTCACGTGTTGCAATCATCACTAAGGACACATCCAGTGGATTAGGGCGTCAAGGAATGTCGATAGCTAGCTATGAACATCTTTTGGTATAGGATACAGTCTCCTAGTCCAGTAATGCTTGGCTCTATAACGCCCGACATCTCGAGGAGGTTCGAGCAAGCCCAGTTTCTTGTAAAGCCACATATGTAAGATGTTAAATGGTTGAATACAATGACAAAATGATAAAGGAACAAGAATTCAA
The DNA here is from genome assembly GCA_947683625.1 of Mallotus nudiflorus. Lineage (NCBI taxonomy): Eukaryota > Viridiplantae > Streptophyta > Magnoliopsida > Malpighiales > Euphorbiaceae > Mallotus > Mallotus nudiflorus. The sequence goes on from CANTUR010000039.1 coordinate 8,815,757, forward strand.
ATCCATATAAATGAATTTACCTCGAACAAAAATGGACTTCTAAAAAATCATTTTGTCTATATGAAATTGTCTAGTCCGATGATTATTTCTACTAGAATGAGAGGAAAAGTGTTGAGCCCTGCTTCTACCTGATTGAGGACAGAAAGGACTTTTGAATCATAATTCCCGGAAAGGGAAACGAGCAAAAATTGGGTATATAAGAAGAGGGCCATCATCCAGGGCCAATGAAGTTCTCCCTTGTTTGTACCCATGATGGTTTTAAGGAAAGTTTCACAATTTTTGAGTCAAAAATATAGTGAGAAGAACACCGAAGAACACTGGGGTAGAAGATTGAACATCTGGGCCATTTGATACTGAATGGAATGAGGGTTTGCGATCACAAGGTTAGGGACTACAAGTTGGCAAGTGGAGTCCTTATGGTAAATAAGAATGGCCTCAAACTCCTCTGGCAGGGGGTATATTCTGACTATATTTAACCGAAAGATGTGTTTTTGAGGATCCTAAAATTAAGCCACAACATGAATAAAAGGGAAATTAATTCTCCTAGCATGTAACGATATGAAGATCGAGAGGTGAAATGACTTTAATCTGGCCCATGATTCGTTGTCTAGGCTCTTCAAGTTTGATTATAGCAATTTGAGGCTTCGTTCAGTCATGATTCAAACTTTTATGGGTGTTTAGAGAGAGAAAATGGAGGTTAGGGTGAAGGTGTTTCAAGAATAGGGCAAAAATGAAAAGGCTGAGCTTTTAAAGAAGAGGAATTGACTTGGCCATGAGACTATCACCTCATTATAGAGGTGTCATCTTAGTGCCAAGAGGCAATCACCTCTTCAGTAGAAGGTAATGAGGCGATCTCCTCTTTAGCTTTGGCAGCTGACAGACTTTTGATAGAATTATATAGTCTCAGCAACGTAAATCAAAACCTAGTAGAGTAGACATAAATTCATGTTATCACTAGAGGTGAATTGTATATAAAGAATGAAATTAATTGAAATAAAAGTCAAATTCTATAAATATTCATTCAAGATAGAGAAAACATGTGTTAATCATCCAACTTAACAAATAGAAAAGCATCAATCAAAAGAGCAGCTCACAGGCCCTAGCCTATCAAGCATCTAACTCGGTGCCCTCAGGGTCATCTCCCCCTCTAGCATCATCGCACTCCCATCCTCATTGTCATCATCCTTGTTGATTTAGAACACATTAATCTAGTGCTTGAGGGTGGCAATCCTTGCCTTGCTGACCTCATCATGATCCTATTCAAATAAACCATAGGTTAGTAAGCCATACGATCATGCATACATATAGGTACAAAAAAGGTCTTTACCCTCAACTACTGGGTGATGTCTAGCATGTAGTCCCTCTGGGCCTATATCATCCAGTACATGTATAGGTCTTACTCCAAAGGAATCTGCATCATTAAATGAGTGTTAGAGCTAATAAACATGTCAAGAATGATTGTAAGAGCTAATAAATGAGTGAGCTCTCCAAATGGGAGGTGGAAGGTGTGGGTCATATGGAACCACCTCTCTATCAATGCATGAAGTAGTTGGTAGTTTGTTCAACCCTACTTAGCAGGAAGTGAGAGGATGAAATCCTTAAATTTGGTCTGTTGAATATGGTCCTTTTGATCCTCAATTAGCTCATTGTGAAAAACTTGAGCCCCGTGGAAGTTCCTAACTCCTTTGAACGTTTATGCATAATGCTATAGAGGAAATCAGGGAAGTTGAATTAGTGTAATGTATTTTTTTGTCTTTTATAGAATAAAACTAAGAACACGAGAGAATGGAATTTGGCTCGCCCTGTCGATAAGGCATGATGCCTCAGTAATGAGGCAATTGCCTCATTACATTGGCGATCACCTTAGCATCAGAGGTGATGCCCCTTACGTACGATCTATAGAGTGATCACCTTTTATGAAGAAGCAATTGCCTCTTTGGTGAGGCGATCACCTTATTGAAGAGGCGATAGTCTCTACGCAATATAGACAATGGATGGTTTCTCATTTTTTGTATCAAATCCATAAATGCAGTAATTAAATGACCTAGTTTTCGATCATAAATGATAAATAAACATGAATGAACACTTATTTGATATGATTTGTAGGAAAAATAAGAAAGAATCGAGTATTAATCTCTCTAGACGCCGATGAATAAATGTGGGTTATTAGATATGCTAGGAGAGGAATCAAATCTCCTCTTATCAATCCGAGATTCAGTGGAGCATTAGCAAAAGGCGAGACACAATCCCATTTAGGCATAGGGCTTGTTCTCTCATTGTCCATGTTTAAAAAGTGAAAGCGCAGGAAGTGGAAAAGAAGAAAAGAAAGAGAAAAAAAGAAGAAAAAAATAAAAGAGAGAAAAGTATATTTTTATAGTAAGGGGAGGGGTAGGGTAAGTCATTTGAAAAAAATGATGATGATAATTCCTTCGGGTGCGTCTTAGGAATCAAGGTTGAGAAATGGAGGTTTTAGTCAGTGTTTTTAATTAAGTGATGTTTTGGGCTATAAAACCTCGAAGAATGTGCTGTGATAAAGATGTTAGTGATATGCACTAGGTCAATCATTTGTGATTATGTATTGACTTTCTTATTTTATTAATAAAGAGGTATTATATTATCATTTGATTTTAAGATAATTACATGAATGGTTAATTCTTACTAAGGCCATCAAGTATGTGACTTGATAGTAAAACCCTTAGATTAAAATAAGAGTTCTATTCTAATTATCCCTAGCCATTTATTCATTATATGAATATTAAAGTATTAAGGCTAGTATGATGTTGACTGATGGTTATGTTTTACTAATCATAAATATGAGATATTAAGTCAACTCATAGGTACATGATGAGAGATCATGTACTGGATTGACCCACTATGAGAATACTACATAGATTATTGTCATAAGTATTTCTTATCACAATAATTTTATTTCGGTCCTTTGACCTTGAAATCATCATGGATTTCTACATAGCTATTTTATGTTTTGACACATTCTAACATTGTCTTTAATCGGATGATTAAAAGAATGTTGTTGGATATAAAATTAGTTATGTGAGGAATGTGAGTGATTTAGAAGGAATTTATCCCTCATTAATATGAGAAAGATATCTAAAGGCCCCTTAATGAGATAGACTGAATGAAAATGCATGGCCATGCTGAAATGAATTGATAAAGAGTTATCATTTTCAGTCTACTTGGAATCAAGTCATAATATTGAACTATATAAGGATGACATTCTATGCCTTATGTTCAATTAAGATATCATGTGATAAAGGGACAATAAAATTCACTGTAATTAGGTTATGTCGGATTATTGACTTCACATGACTTGGGTAGTCATAATGTCTTGCTAGAGGCCACTTATGACTTGTAGGCCTAAATAGAGATTTAGGCCCACTGCCAATGTTATGTGAACCTACAGGGTCACACACTTAGAACAAGCCCAAAACGGATATGGGTTTAATAAGCCCAAGATAAACTCTGTGGAAATAAATAATTAAAGTGTTTTATTCATTTATTTATTTGTTTATTTATTTAAGATAAATGTTATTTTAAATAAATAAATAAGATATTATTTTTGATTTGTTTTTAAACAAAATCAGAATATAATAAATGAAAAATTATCAAAAGGTCATTGGTAGGTGAAACCCTAACTTGGAGTCTATAAATATGTTATATTCTCTAGGGTTTCACACACTTGTTTTTTTTTGCCTCCAAATTCGTTTTCTTTCCTCTTAGAAAACAAAAACAGAGTTTTTCCTTTTGTTCTTGATTTGTGAGACAGTCAAGAGGTTGCTAGCACACACACTCAAATTCATTTTGTGAAGGGTTGTTCGTGTGGATACCTATAGAGGACGCATCCTTTTGGAGACGTCTTGATCCGAACAACCAAGCCAAAAAGCTCGAGGTAAGGTGTCACTGGTGTGAACCTCCTCTCATCCTTCCAGAGAATCTTGCCTCTTCTGCATTTTGGTAAGATTATTAAAAACCCTAGATTTAATCAATTAGTCGAATTACATGTATCCAGGCTTGGGAACGTGATAAAATTTTAATTTTTCCGCTGCGTTTGCATCACGGTTCCCAATAAAAGAGAGGGTTGTTCAGGTTGTATCCCTAAATTTCAGGATCAAAAGAGGGTTGTTCAAGTTGTATCCCCGAAGCTCGAGATCAAGAGAGGGTTGTTTGGGTTGTATCCTTAAAGCTTGGGATCAAGAAAGGGTTGTATCCCCAAAGCTCGGGATCAAGAGAGGGTTGTATCCCAAAGCTCAAGATCAAGAGAGGGATGTTTGGGTTGTATCCCTGAAGCTCGAGATCAAGAAAGGGTTGTTCAAGTTATATCCCCGAAGCTCATAATTAAGGGAAGGGCTATTTGGGTAGTATCCTCGAAGCTCAAAGACTAAGATGATTGTTTGGGTAGTATCCTCGAAGTTAAGGTTGAGTAATGAGGACTAGGAAAATCCAAGAATCACATCCTTAGTCAAGTGATGAACGGGCTAGGAAGACCCAAGAATCACGTCCCCAGTGGAATGATAATTGGGCCAAGAAAACTCGAAGATCGCCATCTTTGCATAATCTACCAAATATTAATGAGTGGCTGATCAAGTCAAGAAAACCCAAGGATCACAGTCATATTTCAAAATTGAAGAATTTGTCTCTCGAGTTTGACTTAGAAGTCAGGTTTATTATTTGTTGTTTTCTTTTGTCATGCATGTGATTTTCTTGAAAAACTGTTTTGCATGTGTTTGGTATTTCAAAAAATCAAGGGGCAAAATGTCAATACCCGGTTCGATTGGCCCATGAATCGGGGGCAAACCACGGGTGCTTAGTTTGATCAGCCCATGATCAAACCCAATGATGAGAAAAATCAAAGTTTAAATGCAAGGAAAAAGCTAAAAATTCTCTTAAAAATGATCCTAAAAACCTAAGACCACTCTAAACTAGACCCAAAACCCTTTAGAACCAACCCAAGTCACCCCTGGCCCACCAGGCCCAATGCAGTGCAGGCTAGAGAGGCAATACCTCTATGGCAGAAGCCAATGAGGCAATTGCCTCTATAAAGAAGCATCGCCTTTATGGCAGCCACTTGCCTCTGCATTAAATGCTGAGGTGACAATGATGGTTGATGGTGGGGCCACCCTGACTGAAACTCAATCTCTAAGAGGAAGAAAAAGAAAATTTTTAGGGAAGAGAAGAGCTATGAAAGGTAATGATGAAGAGGGGTAGTAAAGGTATGGCCTATATGAGAGAATAAAAAGAAAATGAGAGAGAAAAAAGGCTTAGCAATTTCTAAAAAAAAAAGAGAAACCAAAAGAAAAAAAAAACTATAAAACCAGGAGGAGGAAAAAAGGACATTTTGAGGGAAGGATAGGAGGAAACCAAGCTAAATAGATCATTTCTATAAGAAGAAGGGAAAAGAACTTGCATTTAATGGAAGTCCAACTTACACTCGTCTCTAAGGGCCAATCATTTTGGATCAAAAGCTCATTTTCTAGTAACTTTCTTCACTTCTTCTTTAAGATTTAGTTATTAGCTTGCATGACCTTTTGGTAGTTATTGTAGTTTCGGTGTTCATTATTCGTTCACTTACTTTCCTTATGTTCATTATCTAGGACTTGCCATGATTTTGTATGATTGGTTGAGTCTTAAGCATAGGAGTGTGTTTGGTGTCTTTATTTTAGTAAGAATTTGCTTGAAACATAAGTTTTTAGCATTTTGAGAGTCGTCCAGGCCTATTAATCAGGCTATCGCCTCTTTAAAAAGGCATCGCCCTATTGTCCTGAGGCAATCGCCTCTATTGACAGGCTTTCGTGTGGTCTCATTCTCTTTTCTTATGCATTATAGTCACCTGGCCTATTGATTGGATGATCACCTCTTCAAAGAGGCATCGCCTCATAGTCATAAGGTGATCGCCTCTTTACAGTGGCGATCACCACTTTGACAAGCCGCCACACGTTTTGTAAAGAGTTCTATGACTTGTACTTGCATTACCTTTGAGTATTATTCATTAATTGTCAATTATGGGACAATGCTGTTATTTGTTGAAAGGAATTAACCTCAGTTTATTGTAGGGACTATTTGGTGTTCTCTAGTCATTGAATAGTCATTCGATTAATCGGTTTTGAGGGACTTTTGCTTGTTTAATTAGTTTATTGCTAGTTTATTTTTGGTTTAATTTTTGTATATTATGTTTTTATCACTCCAAAAGTGTTGTAATCCTTAATCTTTTCCTCTTTTAATTTTGAGTGAATGGTTGTAAATATTGATTTAATTATAATTAATGTGCAAATAGGGATTTAATGATTAATGATTAATGTGCAAATAGGGATTTAATTATAAAACTCGGCAATTATCTGAAGGCAATTACAATTCATGTGGTTATAAAGAAATAATTGAATAATTAAAGGTAATAATTTATAAAACACAAATAGAGGCCAACCGCAAGGTTGGGTGAGCATTCAAATGCTCATACCAAGTTTCCAAACCCGTTCTTTGATGATGGGTTTTGGGAATCTCCATGGAATCCAAATGCCATATAAGTGTGTCCCAGCTTTCATCCAGGTGGCGACTCCATCTCTAACTAGGCTTAAGACCTATCTCGTATTTCCTAGTGGGCCTTGAGCCCACGCAGTGCAGTGGTCACCAGACACTTGGGTGTGCGCCAAACCTCTCTGCCTATAATTGTCAAATGCAAAAAATACTGACAAAAAAAAGTTCAAATTTGTAAGTGGACCATTGAATGTTTAAGAAGTAAGCCTGATCAAGAAAGAAGTAAGTGCTTCTTTTTCCCTCACAGGCTTCTCACGGTCCTGAGCATGGACCGTGAGGGGGCTTATGCTTCAATGGCTTAGCAGTTATGAATTTCAGGCCATGCCAATGGCTTGTGACCAATTGCTAGCAGCCCCTTACACTTTTAAATATTTTTCAATTATATTCAAAATTGTTTCAATTGAGTCCAAACAAACTTTATTGACAAAAAAAAATAAAATAAAATGAAAAACTAGTTTAAATGCAAAGTAATTTTAATCAAAACCAAGGTTTTGTTTGAGCATGCAAATGGAGAATATCATGGATAAATTTTTTTTTTCTAAATTTGAAATAATTAATTAATTGAATTAATTTTAACAATTAATTAATAAATAGAAAAATAAAACTAATAAATAGGCAAAAAGATATTTGATGTAAGATAACATCAAGTAGAAATTCACATATAAAATGAAAATTCACATATAAACCACTTTTTAATATTTTGATTAGGAACAAAATTCATAATAAAATTTAAAAATAGTCAAAATAAAATTCACAATACACTTGTATTATCACATTTAATGAAAATGTGATCAATAATGATGTTATAGTCCCTTAGTTGTTGTCTTTGCCATAATACTTGTGAGCAACAATAGCTAGTCGCTACATATTTGGCTTCAGGAGTAGACAAGGAAACCAATACTTGCTTTTTACTAAACCAAGGGAGTAGGCAATTTCTTAAAAATTAGCTAGTTCTAGATGTGCTCTTTCTATCTAACAAGCTATCGACAAAATCCACATTATAATAGCTTACTTAGTTAAAACTTGAACTCCTAGGATACCAAAGTCTGAAGTTCATAGTTCCACTAAGATATTTAAAGATTCTCTTGTTAGTGATATGCATTAACCATGTTTTGACTTTATCATTTTATTTAATAAATAGGCATTTTTCATTATCATTTTATGTTATGATAATTACTTGAATAGTCAATTCTTCGTAAGGTCATCAAGTATGTGACTTGATAGTAAAACCCTTAGATTAAATATGAGTTATATTTAAATTATCCCTAGTCATAACAATGTATTATGGCTAGAATAGTGTTGATTGATGATTATGTTTTAAAAGTAAAGACATTTGTTCAAAGAATTTAATAGCTTAACTAACTTTTTATAACCATTTAAATGAAGTTCTAGGTCTTCAATTTATTATTGGAGAGTGAAAAATGGGTGTTGGAAGCCATTAAATTCATTCCTAATCTCTTTCTTCTTCATTTAATGCATTTTTACCTTTTGTAGGAATTTAGATACTCAGGATTGTGAGTGTCGGCTCAGGATCATGAGCATTGAAAAATATAACCATTAATTGTAAAATTTGACTATTGGAGATGCTCATGGTTTGCTTGGGATCATGAGCGTAATGCTCGGGATCATAAGGGTAGGATCGTGAGCGTCTTGGCCTTCTTGTTTAAGTTTTGAGCTTTAAACACCTCGAGATGATGAAAGTAGGCTCAAGATCATGAGGGTGAGCTTGGGATCAGGAGCATAGCCCTCGGGATCATTAGCATAGGTTGCTCTTAAGAAAACGTGATATTTTTACCTTTGAATGACCTCCTTCGCATTTGGTTCACTTCCTATGTGTTAGGGGACATGTGTAGGTGTATTTGAAGGATTCAAATGTGTTTAGAATTCCCTCAAACTTGATTTAAAGCGAGGTTAATTAAAATTGCTTTCTTGAGTGAAATTGGGTACCTATGCTTAAAATCACACTTAAGCAAAGAACATTAGTGATACAAAAATGTTTATTAAAGTCAAAATAAGGATAGATTAACACTTGATCATGCAAATGTTCAACACTAATTTTGGGTTTCTTTGTCTTTTTAAGTTGTTTGGTTGTTTTAAGTTTTCTAATTGTCTTAAGTTGTTTAGGTTATTTGGTTATTTTTTATTTATTTCAAGTTGTTTTGAGGTTTTTCATTATTTTGAGTTGTTGTGGTTGTTTGCATATGGTTTTATGGTTTCGTTGCTGCATACTTTATTTTTAGTTGTTTTGAGTTGCTTTGAGGTTTCTGTCATATGGGTTTATGGTTTGGTTGCTATATAGGTTGTTTTGAGTTGTTTTGGTTGTTTCCAAATTTTTGAATCGTTTTGAGTAGCTTTGGCTATTTGTTAGTTATTTTTTGCTTCTTTTGAGTTGTTTCAATTGATTGGTTGTTTCTTATTATTTTTTTAGTTGTTTTGATGTTCCTAGTGGTTTTGAGTTATTTCAATTTTTTTTTTTTGTTAGCTTAGCATTTGGTTGTTTAGCAATGACCAAATTTTTGAAAAAATCATACAAAATAAATCTCAATTCAAACATAAAAAAAACCTTCTAATTTTTTATTCAACCAACACAAAACAAGAAAACCTATAAGAAATATTTACATAAGAGAAAAAAATAAAAGATTTAGGGATAATGAATTTTTTAGTCCTAAGTCCTATAAGTTAAGTGGTTTTCATAAATTAGTCTTAAAAAGTCATTTCCTTCATAATTGAGTCCTTAAAATTTTTAAATTTTTCATCATTAATCATGATTTATTAACTTGGATGGAAATTGCTTATATGGAGTAATAGACCCCACTTGACTTCATGCTTCACTTGCCATATAAGCACACCCAATCCACTTGGCAGCCATATTAAAGCCACATCATCATCATCATCTTCTTCTAATTCTTCCTCCCATTTTCAATCCATCTTTTCTTTAGACATAAGTAAGTGAAATAAATCCAATAAGACAAATCCTAGTCCATAGCATATACTACTCCCTACTAAGGATATACAATTAGCAAATTTGGCACCAATAGAGCCACCAAACTCATAGCCAAAACTAAGAGTCATCTAAGCCATAAAACAATACTTCCCATCCCAACACCTTCTCTCCACCACCTTATAAACTAGGTTCATCATCAAAGGAAATGTGAAAAAAAAGATTAATACAGAGACCTAATCAAACCAAAGTGCTAATAAGTTCTGCGTTGAAGTTAGTAGTGATAATATCTTTAGTTTCACTCTGAAAAGAAAAATATCCCAATACATTAAATGCTCTATAAAGTAATGAAATAAATGTCATTCCTAACCCTAAGATTTTACCAAAATTATTCTTATCTTTCATCTCTGATTCTAGAGGCAAAACTATACCAATCCCTTTAAAAGCATAAACAACCACATGCATGCCATAAAAAAACACAAACAAACCTTCAAAAGCTCTAATTTTTAGCCTACTCTTAAATGTAACAAAAACATCCTCTACTATAACTACAGCCATAGTACCAAGATCAACAATATTAATAAAAATACTCAAAGGTACCAGATGTGTTAAAGTAGCAATGGAATTTAACCCCAATTGAAAAGGAAAGCAACCCATATGACAAGACTCTTAGTAGACAAACCTATAATTTAAGAATGTAAACTCATGGGCGATAAGGACAAAGTAAACAAATTGGCCAAAGTATTATAGATAACTATTAAATAGCCAAACAAAAAACCAGTCTGAGATATAAAAAAAATCATGATATCAACAATAAACCTACCAAAAGAACCACATACGGCAAAACCCAGATCGCCAAAAGAGTTAATTTTAGAACAATCACAAGACAAAGATTGAAGTTTATGTCGAGTGTGCACTAGCAGCATCATGCAATAATAAGTTAAAGCAATAATAGAGAAGAACATGAGAAGGCTCATGATCCATCCAATATGTTTAAAAGCATAAGGGAGACCAAGAATGCCATCACCTACTATGGCTATGAAAACATTAACAAAGGTTTTGGGTTGGGAGAAATGAATTTTAGAAGATTAATTATAGTAGGTAAACATGTATATATTCTACTAGATGAGTCCTGACCTCATGGAAAGGTAGGTAAACATTTAAAAAATATATACATAATGGGCATCTAGTAGAAGGATAATTCGACAATTTGATGGCATATAGTATAAGGATAAATCGGTAATCTATGGGCTTATAATGCAAGGGTAATTGGGTAATCTAGATTTGTAGTTTATCCACACCATTGTAGAACCAGTCCTTAATTTTTGCTTCAAATTCGAATTAGACTCTCATTTTTTATCCTTCTCCGACTATTTGAGAACACTTGATTTATTGAAATTAATTACACAAGTATGCACAAAGGGGTTCCTTGCCACTATCAGCTTACCACATTGTCAGTGAAGGGTAACATGGTTCTGAGTTTAGGTCAACAATTTTAGTTGGTGAAAAAGAATAGTTTTGATCATCATTACATATGAAAAGAGTATAGACATGTACCTCTTAAAATATGTTCTATTATTGCAGAAACTTCAAATGAGACTTTCATATTATTCATTTAACCTTGAGAGTGCGTTTTAGCATTTTTCTTAAATCTTTGGGATAATATTATTTTTTTAGTCCTATAAGTTAAGTGGTTTTCACAAATTAGTCCTAAAAGTCATTTGCTTCATAATCAAATCCTTAAAATTTTCAAAGTTATCACTGTTAGTCCTCATTTGTTAACTTGGACAAAAATTGTTTACATGGAGCAGTAAACCCCACTTAACTTCATGCTTCACCTGCCACATAAACACAACCAACCCACTTGGTAGCCACATCATCATTTCATCTTCTTCCATAATGACGATTGATCTAAGGGCGAATTCCTAGGAAAAATGATATATCCTCTTGTAAATTAATATAGCCTTCTAAAAATGATATATCCTCTTGGAAAAATATATAATGTTGATATAGCATTATAAACATTATATATTTTTTAAATGTTTACCTACCTTTCCAAGATTAAATGTATATATTCTACTAGATGCCCATTATGTATATATTTTTTAAATGTTTACCTACTTTTAGAAGGCTTGCATCCTACTATAGTTGATGCGGGCTGCACCAAGTATCATCGCCCAAATGTAATGTTGTTGTATCCCTATAATGCTATATTTTACAAACAAAACTAGTTGTTTACTACTTAAAAACTTGTGTAGTGATATCCATTTCATCTATCTTCTACTAGCCTAGATGTCTCAAATGAAGGAAGAAAATTACTGTAAATGTAATACCTTATGTTAGTTGCCTAACCTGCTTAGGATGGATGATTTACCATCTTATTACAAGACTAAAGCATTGATAGAGGTTATAGGCTCAATCTTCAACTCATCTATGATTTCCCTTCAAAAGTCTTAGGATAATGTTTTTTTTTTTATAAAAAAAAAAAAAAAAAAAACCTATACAGTTGAATGGCCATTCTAATTTGAACTTCCATTATTTTTAAACTTTCATAGGACCTATTTCATGATAAAATTGTTTTTTCAATGCACCTTTAAACCATTATTTTTAAACTTTCATAGCCACATTAAAACCAGTAAAAGCATCATATTTATACAAGTAAAAAAAAAAATTTAAGAATTATATTAATAGTGGAGCAGTGCTAGTAAACAAACAGGTGTAAATTTCAGTAAATTACTGCTCTACAATCTCAATTTCACTCTAACTAAATGTGACATTTATGCTAAGAAAATCATTCCACAACTATACATAACTATTCTGTAATGTAAACCAACCAAAATAAATGGAGGCTGTCTATTCTAGAACAGAGAATTGTGAAAAGTTGTAAGCAATATCCCTTTCCATGAGAAGTCCTTTGTTATTTTCCACAAGTCTTGATTAAATTGCTTGCTCATTATATAAACTTATGTACAATGAATTGTTGGAAACACTAAAAATGGCGTTCATAAAGCAGAAACTTGGGACAGCCAAGGAAGCAAATTTTCATGGACTAAGTCAGGTTTGTCATCATGGGGGCAATGGCCAACCCCTTCCAATACATAAAGAGTAACATTTGACAATTGTGAAGGAAGAGAAGAGAAAAATTTACCAACAGGCCCATCTATAGGTGTGAATGGGTCCTCATCACCCCATAGAACTAGAACAGGTATGGAAATTCTTGGCATCAACTTCACTGGGTTCGGCCCTGGTGGCCCGGTTACTATGGAAACAAAAGCATCAAGAGCCCCTTCATCATTTGCAGGTCCTCTAATGATCTGTAGTTCTCATGTTACAAGACACAATTCTTATCATATGTTCCATTACAGAAGAAGAATGGTACTAACTGACTGAGAGTTAGAAGTACCTCTACAAGTTCATGATCCACAGACTTCTTATTTCCATAAACAGACAATAAAACATTCCTCAGTGTATCTCTGCATAAGCCACATCCATTTAGAAGAATGCATCACTTTTATGCTAGGATTTTGTTTCGTAGTACCTGTCAGCTGAAATGAATACAAGAATACCTCTGTTTTACACGCTCAAAGATTGCTGAAGCAATTGCTCGTTGCTTCAATAGAAAATCAAACAGCCAAAGCAAAGGCAGCAGCAGCTTGATCCTCCAATCATCAACAATCGCCTTGTTGTTCATGCCACCAGCACAATTCAACAGCACTAGCCCTCGAACCAAAGTTTGACTGGATTCTTGTAGCATAGAGCGTGTTTAAAAAAAAAAAAAATAGAGTTAGTGGGGAAAACCATAGCTTCCATATGCTTAACTAGGCACACAGCAGTAATTTTGTTGTCCGGCAGCGGCGCGCATTCACCAACCTGAAGCCGCAATTACGCAAGCAAGACTTCCAACGGAGTTCCCTATGAGCACTGTTGGCTTCTGAATGACTTCTTCCATGAAATCCAAAATTAACTGTACACAATACCACAAGTGAAATTTTTTCAAACACAATGATAGTGATTTTCACGAGTTGGATAAATCAGTACCTGCGCCCATGTCTCCATGGTGTACGAAAAACCTTTTGGCTTATCTGAAGCACCAAAGCCAAGAAGGTCAACAGCGTAGACAGAGTAACTTTGTGCCAATGTAGCAATATTCCTGGAAAAGCCATGAATATATAAGCAAGAGAATATAGACACAAGTTCGATACCTCCTTGCTTTTTTCTCACTTATTAAGCATACTGGGATACGTATGAATAGAAATCCACATTAGAAAGACATGAGCAAGAGGAATTGTAAGTGAGAAGAACCCATAATCCTAATGACTTGAAGGTTTTGGGTCAGGAGGTAGATAACAATTATGTGGCTAACCCAGAGTACGTGAATTCAATAAATGATAATTAACTGCAAAAGAATATATATATATAGAGAGAGAGAGAGAGAGAGAGGAAGCTAGTGACCTGCGCCAATGAGGAATGGAGGCACCGAAGCCATGAACAAGAAGAAGTGGAGGACCAGGAGATTTAGAATTATCAGAAACAAAGTAATTGATTGAGTACTGTCCCTTCCACAACCACTTTTTGTACTGCTTCCTTATCTCCTCTGCCTCCAATGCTTTGCCACAACTACTGCTGCTGGTAATGGTACTGCAGCAACTGATTATGGTATGATTAGCAGTGAGATTGTTGCTGAATATGAAATTTAGCTTCAACTTCTTTGTGGGACGACTGGATCTGAGAGGTTTCCTTTGCAGCTTTGACGATAATTGAGCACCCCTTCTTGCAAATAATAAATTAATGTGAACCTCTGCAGCTAATGCCATGGTCTTCCTTCTCCCCAACTCTTATTGCTCTCTCCATCTCTGGTCTCCGGATGAGAAATATATGCTACCCAACAAAAGCCCATTTTAGCCCCCTAAACTTTTGCTGGTTTTCTTCCTTACTAGTACTTTAAATTTTCCGTCTATTTAATCCCCTCTCCAACAGTAATAGTTATTATACTATGGCATAAAAATTTTTCTACTTTTAAAAATTACAAAAATAAATAAATAAAAGTTGAAAATTTTTCGACGATTGATATAAAAAACACACACACATATATATATATAATGTAGGAAAGTTTTATCACCTGTTCCAAAATTGAATCCATAATTTTTTAATATCTTTAAATTTTTTTTACCATTTAGCTACTTAACTTACAATCTATAGGTTTGTTTTATTTGTATTATTAATTTTAATGTGATGTATTTTTTTCACCATTTACTACCAAAATCAGCTAATATCGTTAGTCTTTTTTTTTTTTTTTTCCCCATGAACTATTGAAAAAAAAAAAAAAAAACCTTCTTTTAGTAATGCGGTATATACATAATGAAACTCATTGATAAATCATAAATTTATTTATTTCTTGTTTCATTTAGAAATTAGAAGAAAAAAAAACATAACCTTGTAATATATTATCTAGGAATATGCATGGTAGGACGAATTCAAAAACTGAAAAATTTCTACAACCATGCTATATCGAAAAATTTTAATATAAAATCTTCAACTACCAAATAAAAAAGTTCATGCGGAAATTCAGATTTATTAGAATGGTTCAAGAGGCTCAAAATGGAAATTTAACACTAAATACCATATTCTATATAGGAAAAATTATAATTAATTTTAAATAAAAATCACAAAATGAAATAATTCATTAAAGTATAAATTAAATACACAAGCAATTTATAATTATAATTAGTTTAAATCTTAATTTCTGAAAATACATCTCAATGCATTATTTTTTATTAAATTATTATTTAATAAGTAATATACAAATTTCAATTAATTGATTATATTTAATTACAATTTAATGAAAGATTTGACACAATAATAATTATATATAATGTGTTTTATTTTTAAATTTATCTATAGAAATATATTTATGGTAAAATTACACCGTGTATGGTTGTATGACCAAACCTTTTTACATTTATTTTTCTCTTTTTTATATCTCTTCATGTTTTCATAAATATTTATTTATTTATTTATTTTTGTTTTCACTTTTATGTCGTTGTATGTTGATCTCTTTTTCTTCATATCTTCCTCTTCTTTTTCATCTCTTCGTCCTTCTCTTTTCATCTCTTATTTTCATCTCTTATTTTCATTATCTTTTCTTTCAAACCCTACTCTAACAATTTCAAAAGTTACAAAATTAATCTATTTAAGAAGAATTTTTGCATGTTTTTTTTGAAAATGAAAGTAAACCCAATCCAAAAACTTTGCAATTAGATTTTCATCTCAGATCTTATAAAACTCAATTTCTCCATCTTTGTTTTGTTGCTTATTGGAAACTATCCATGTCATAAATCATCAAGAATTATAATGGGTAGATGTTTATTTTCATCATTTTTTGTTGTTAATACTTTGGTTATTCTTGAGTTCTCTTCTTCTTCTTTTTTTTGGGTTCTATTTCTATTTTAATTAGGGCTTTGTTCTAATTTTGTTATCATTGAATTGACTTGAAAAGAATTTCAAGCATTATTTGTTATTTTTTTTTAGTTGTTTTGGTTGAAATAATCCAAAGCATTGTTTGTTCTTTTGTTTCATTGTTTCAACAGTTGTTTTGGTTGTTTCATTAGTTGCTTTCGTTGAAAAAAGTTAAAGTATTGTTTTTTATTTTATTTAGCTCTTTCGATTGTTTCATTTATTTTGTTTTGTTGTGGTTGTTTTGATTTTTTTACTTGTTTTATATAGTTTTCATCGTATTTTTTTAAAAAAAATATTGTTAAATGTTGTATTTATGAAAGAAAAAAGTCAACTCTACTTTTGAAATTTTTTTTTGTGTTGCTATTTTGAAAAAGTCTTTAAATTTATTTTCACCATGCATTTTATTATATTGGCCCAAGCATTTTCAGGCCTATCTGTGTGTTGGGTTAAGTCTAAATGCTTCAGATGGGCCATGGGCTTATGTATATTTGGGTTAGGCTTATTTCTTTAGGCCAGGATGTGGTTATCTGTTGGTTTAGATAGTTTGGTTTGATCAAGGTAACCTTGTGTAGTGTCACGATCCAAAACAGGGGCCATGACCGGCGCTAGGGAACGGGAATTCTTTTGAATCCGGAACCCGTAGCAAGCCTAAAAATAAAATAAAACATACAATAATAATAATAACAACACTTAATACAACAAAAATAACATCATAGATATCAAAATAATAATCCACCACGGGATTTAAATCAAATCCATATCTCATATATATAAATCTTTTAATACAAGTTTCAGTTCAAATATTCAAAGTACATATCTCTCACAGATATATTACATAAAACCCACAAACTTATTTACAACTACTGCAGTGTTTAGATTATAAAAATAAAACTCAAGTTAGCAGTTTACATAAAGAAGCCGGGGCGGAAGAAATCCGACGTACAGGCCTTCTACTGAGATCTGAAGACGATGACTCTCCTGAAAAATAGTCAACAGAGGGGAGTCAGACCTCACTGAGTGAATTACTATAATATATATACATGAATACTAAATGACAATGCATACAGTCAATAATATATATATAATATGTATATATACAAGCAGTTACACACAGATGCAATAAAATCATTTTACTGTTTATGAAGGATCAAACAGAACCCTAGAAAATCGCAACCTCAAAACAGTGTTATACAACACTCTAGCCATACGGGCTCACTTATTCCAAATAAGTTCACTTGTTCCATCTGGACAGTAGATTGGCCCCGAGACACTAAGTCAACCGAGCTCCAACAGTCTAACTGTCAGTGTGATTGGCCCCGAGACACTTGGTCAACCGAGCTCCAGCAATCACACTCCCAAATCATATCACACATATCAAATAATCAAGTCCAATCATTATCCACAAATGGTTAGTAATATAGCCTAAATGCTATAAGCGTACCAGTACGTACTCGGTCCTCGTGCTACCCACTAGGTAGCACGTTCTATTGATATCCTTCATTGAAATATAAAGCATACATTCATAAAAATAAATGATGCATGAATTAAAATATAATAGCAACAATAACCATATATATATTAGAAATATACCAAAAGTAAACCAGGTATATTTCGAGTATATATACGTCAAAGAAATCTAGATAGATTACAAAATAAACTAGAAATATATTCAAAAACATTTTAAACTTAATTTATTAGCAAAACATGCATATAATTGAAAATATATCGAAAATAAACTAAAAATAAACCAAAATAAACTAAAAGTAAACTTAAATACTAATTGAATTATTTATGCATAATTAATCAAAATAACACATACATTTCTAAATCATGCACCCTAAATATATATATATATATATATATATATATATATATATATATATATATATATATATATATATATATATATATATATATATATATATATAATAGTAACTCACACTTAGTGCGCTCCTCGAGATGGGTCCGATGGGCTTGGTCCACTAGGCCTCGGTCTTGGTGTAACTAAACAAACAATAAATAACAGACATCAGAATAAACCTAATAGAAAATCCTAGAAACTCGATCTAGAATATTAGACACATAATCAAAAATCAGAATTCGATCAAACATCACGTTTTACGAGAATTTCACCAAAAATTCGATAGAACCTCCCCTATAAAACAGACATCTCTCTACTCAAAGAGTAGAGCCGGCCCTGCAAAGAAACACACTTTGAAAAACGAACACAGAAACACATTCACAACCCCTCGGTCGGACCCCAAACTACAATCTACCGACCGGAGTCCATAATTCACAAAATAATATAAAAATATCAAAAATACCCTTGTATACTAAAAATAAATTTTATAAGTAGAAATTACATAATTAACCCTAAAACACATTAAAAACCGATAAAACTCATTTATTTAGAAAAATCGTATATTATATATATAATTTGAAAATAATTCACGAAAAATAGTTTTAATTAATTAAAAATACTAAATAATTTGTAGAAATCATTTTCATACCTTAAATAACTATTAAAATCAATTTAATTATATTTTTAGCCAATTTAGGGTAAAATTACCAAAATACCCCTATATATATAAATATACTAAAATTACTCCAAAAATTCACCAAAAATAATATAATTGCACAAAATTAATTTTATCAACATATATATCAATAATATCAATAAATAAACTCAATTAAATAATTAATTTCAATTAAAAACACAATTAGCCCTATTTTTCCAAAATTACATAAACTAAATAAATTCAAAATAAATACATAAAAATTCACAAAAATTCCAAATAAATTTATATAATTCATTTCAACACCTATATTTATTATAAAACACAATTTCATAATTCAATTAATTAATTTTCGAAAATTAGAAAATAATAATAAAATATTCAAAAATACCCAAAAATCAAAATAAATTTCAAAAATTCTACAAAAATTCACACATGAAGACTAAGCTAAGGGGAACAATATTTGTGAAGGAATTTATCATGAATCAATCAATTGAAGCTCAAAAAAAATCAAAAATCCTAATAGGCTAAAATTGCAAAATCGAAACCTAGGCAATTCTAGACCATTTTAAGTGAAACAAAGCTTGGAATCACACTTACCGGAGCTCAAGGAGAAGATAGAGACCAGCGGTGTCAAAAATGGTGATCGGAATCGGCTTGATCGACATTGAGAAGAGTTTCGGCTTCTCCGGCCAAAACAAGCTTCTCGACACCGGAAACGGGCTCTACTGGCGGCGGAACAGGCTGAGGACGATGGTGGCTCACTGGGAGGTACACCGACGGCAAGGGAACGACGTGGCAGCGACCAGAAAGTGGATGGGGATGATCGGGAAGAAGAAGAGGGAGGAGTGACAAAATTGTAATTTTTGTTAACTTTATTTTTTTGTTAAATAAATAAGTATATATATATATATATATATATATATATATATATATATATATATATATATATATATATATATATATATATCCCAACCATATATTATAATAATATAAATCCCCACACATATTAAATATACACCACACACATAATTTAATATATTAAATAATTTATACACTAAAAAAATAATTAAATAATATTAAACTAATAATAAATAATAAAAATTAAGGTAATTAATTAAACCCTAATTAAATTTAAATAAATACACATATATACTTTATTTTAACACTTTTAAAAATATATATGAGTTCATGCAAATGCATAAATCTACTTAAAATAATTAATAGTAAATTATTTACGTGAAAATTTTTTCAAAAATAGAATTCTCGGGAAAATTTTACGTAAAGTACTTAAAATAATATAAAACAATAAAAATTAGTTTTAATTAAATAACAAACTCATAAAATATCAATATTATATACCAAAAATTATTAACACTGCATATCTCGATACATTATTAAAATATTTAAAAACACGGGATATTACATGTAGTTATAGGGATCTTTACATAAATACCCAAAAAAGAGCCTTTATTTACCAAAATGCACCCATTTTTCATTTTTTACTAATATGCACAAAAACCAAAAAAATTTACCTCCATACAACCTATATATATAAGTGTGACCTGATCCAACCCTTCCCTCTAGCTTTTACATGTAAATCAGTGCCGCAACCCAGCCTCTCCTTCTTCTTGCTATTCAAAAAAATGAAATCATTTTTTCAACTCTGCATAAAAATCATCAAAACCAAGCTAAAAAACGATAATTCTTTAGATTCGAAACAATATTCTTCAAATCTGATTCAACATTAATTCAATCAATCAAGTGGAGGAGAAAGAATCACATATTGATGGTAAGATATCTAAATCCAATGCTTCGATTTTGATGTTCAATGCTTTATTTTGATATTTAACTACATGCAAATCACCTCATACATCTATTATTTCATTCAACATATTCAATTTTACAACAATTTTTTTTGTTCAATTAATTTATAAGCTTTATCATCAATTTTTGTCTCTTACTACTCAGATTCTTTATGTAATAAACTAAATATTTCTTTATATCAATATTGAGATTTGAGCAAATTTATAATATTTTTCTTTGATTTTGATACTCCCTTTATATTACAACATCTATATCTTCATATTATAATAATAATAAAAAAACAAATTTCACAATGTATAATATTCAAAAATAAAGAAATGATATACATTTAGCCAAAATTGTTTTTCTTGAAAAATATACATTGAAAATATACAACAATTATGTATATATGTTAACAAATTAGTATACTTTTAGTATATTTTTCATTTTTGATGCCTTTTTTTTAATTTGTAGAATGGAAAATTTATTAATCTTCATTCATTACAATGGAGAATGGAGTGACAACTTCATTTACAAAAATTTCCAAGTGACTGGAATACAAATTCAGAAATACTGCAGCTACCAAAAACTCATCAAAACAATTTCAGAACATCTTAAAATCCAAAATGAAGAAAATACTCTAGAAATCTCTTACCAAGTCAAAGAACAATATCCAGCACTACAAATTAAAGATGATTTGTCTAATGTTTTATATACAGTTGAAGAAAACTGAATCAAATAAAATAAAGTACCCCTCTGCATCATATTAAATTCCAAAGAGAGCAATTTTTATAAGACTACATCAACAATAATAACAACTTCAAAGCATCACTCAATAAGCAAAAAAGTAATAAGTACAACTTCAAATATTCTTCATTATGCAACACAAATTGGAAAGGAAAGCAGTCAAAATGAAGTCCAAAGCCCTTTTTATCTACATTTAATAAAGTGACACAAATTGCAAAGAAATTAAATAAGGACAAATGTATAAAGACAAAGAGATGCTGAAAATAGTCATGCATGTCTACGCAATTTCAAAGAATTTTCAATTCTAAGTCTTCAAATCATGCCCTAAAAATTACTAATTAGATTGCTTGGATGAAAATTGCATGTGGAAGATGAATGCATCAAGCTACAAGAAAACAACAAGGTTTCTCATCCAAGAATTCATCAACAAACACAACTATAACTTGGAAGTCACATTAAGGAATCATTGTTAAGCATCAAAAAAATTAATTGCATATTGCATCAAATCAAAATATAATAACATAAAATAGTGTATACTGTTGTTGTGTGATATCCATTAACTGCATGAAAGCTTGGAGGTCAAAGGAAAAAACTCTCAAATATATTCGAGGGAAACTAGAAGAATCATATTCATTACTGCCAAGTTTCTTGTATATGATATGAGACACAAACCCTGGATCAATTGTTGAGATAAAAACCAATGAAGACAACACATTTCTCTACTTTTTCATGGCACTTGATGCAAACATAAAAGGATGGTAGCTTTGTGTACCTGTCATTATCATAGATGGAACTTTCCTTAAATCAACATTTGGAGGAACACTTCATATAGTAGCAATGCAAGATGTAGCAAGTAAACTTTTCCCACTTGCTTTTGCTATTACTGATTAAAAAAATGATCAATCTTAGAAAATGGTTCTTCATTCAATTAAAAAAACATATGGGATGAGGGAAATACTATGCATAATGTCATATAGTCATGAGAGCATTCAATCAAAAATTAAAAATGTTTATCCTGAAGCATCTTATACATTCTGCATGTTTCATATCGTTAACAATATCAATGTAAACTTTTAAAAAATGCATCTCAAATAAAAGAACTATTTATGGGAGCTGTAATGTCTAACAAAATAGAAGACTTTGAGAGATATGTATTAGAAATATAGAAGTTGGATGTACATGTGAAGCACTACTTGGAAAGCATTGGATATGAAAAGTGGGCAAAAGTGCACTTTGTGAACAACAGATATCGTATAATGACATTGAACCTGTTGGGTTTCGTGATTCCATACATAATGAAAAAATAAAATTTGAATCACAAACTCGAACCCAGATCCAAGTAATTTGATTAATTGATTAAATCTAGGGTTTTTATTTTTTTTACCATAAACGTAGAAGAGGCAAGAAATCTAGAAGGAAGAGAGGAGGTTTACTCCAATGACACTCTACCTCTAGCTTTTAATTTTGCAATTCAAATTTAAGACATCTATAAAAGAATCCATCCTCCATAAGTGTCCACATGAGCAACCTTTGATTTTAAAAATGAATATTTATGTGCTAGCACATCCTCTTGATTTCTCATAAATCAAGAAATAAAAAGAACTTTATGTTTTGTTTTCTAAAAGAGAGAAAATGAATTTGGTGGTAGAATAATGAAAGTGTATAAAACCCTAAAGAATATAACATATTTATACACATTTAAATTAGGGTTTCACTTGCCAATTTACCTTTTGGTAATTTCTTACTTATTCTTATTCTGATTTTATTTAAAATTAAATTAGAAATTATATTCTATTTATTTAAGATAACCTTTACCTTAAATAAATAAATATTTGATTTATTTATTTCCATAGAGCTTATTTAGGCTTGTTAAACCCATATTCATTTGGACTTGTTTAAAGTGTGTGACCCTATAAGTTCACATGACATTGTCAGTAGGCCTTAAATCTCTATTTAGGCCTATAAGTCATAAGTGGCCTCTGACAAGATATTATGACTACCTAAGTCATGTGAAGTCAATAATTTGACATAACTTAATATATAGTGAATATTCTAGTCCCTTTGTCACATGATATCTTGATTGAATATAAGGCATATACTATTTCTTCCTTATAAAATTTAATCATATAATTTCTTGATTCTAAGTAGATTGAGAATGATAACTCTTTATCAATTTAATTTAGCATAGCCATGCATTTTCCTCAGTATATTTTATTAAAGGGCTCATAGATATCTTACTCATTTTAAATGAGGGACAAATTCCTTTTTAATCACTCACATTTCTCGCATAACTCATTTTATACCTAAAAACAACCTATTTTATCATCTGGTTAAAGATAATGTAAGATTATGTCAAAATATAAAATAGTTATGTAGAAATCCATAGTGATTTCAAGGTTAGAGGACTAAGCCAATATTACTGTGATGAGAATTACTTATGACAATTATCTATGTAGTATTCTCATTATGGGTCAATCCAACACTTAATTTCTCAAATAAGTACTTATGATTTGACTTAATATCTCATATTTATGATTAGTAAAACATAATCATCAATCAACACCATACTAACCATAATACATTGTTATGACTAAGGATAATTTGAATAGAACTCATATTTAATCTAAGGGTTTTACTATCAAGTCACATACTTGATGACCTTAGTAAGAATTGACTATTCAAGTAATTATCATAACACAAATTGATAATGAAAAATGCCTTTTTATTAAATAAAATAATAAAGTCAAAACATGGTCATACATGATTGACCTACTGCATATCACTAACAATCTCCCACTTGCACTAGGCCTAATATATATTAAAACTAATATTCATGGACCTAGTATGACTCTCATGCTTAGGCTATGGAAGAGGCTTAATCAATGGATCAGCAACATTATCATTTATAGGTACTCTACATATCTTCATGTCTCCTCTCTCAATGATTTTTCGAATGAGATGATGACACCTGAGTATGTGTTTGGATTTCTAATGTGATATGGACTCCTTAGCTTAAGCTATAGCTCCATTATTGTCAAAATGTAAGTTCACTAGATCTGATATACTTTGAATAACACTTAGTCCAGTTATGAACTTTTTGATCTAAATAGCCTCCTTAGTTGCTTTTAAGGCAGTTATATACTCAGCTTCTATTGTAGAATCAACAACGGTGTCTTGCTTGGAACTCCTCTAGCTCACTGCACCTCTATTCAAATAAAACACACAACCATATTGTGATAAAAAATAATCTTTGTTAGTTTTTAGAAGCTGGTATCTGTGTAACCATTTACAACTAGCTCATCTTCCTTATCACCATACAATAAAAATGCATCCTTAGTTCTTTTTAAGTACTTAAGGATATTTTTAACTGTTGTCTAATGACTTTCACCTGGGTCTAACTGGTATCTGCTCGTCGTGCTTAAGGCATATGAAACATCAGGTCGAGTACACAATATTACATACATGATAGATCTAATAGCATAAGCATATAAAATCTTACTCATGCGATCTTGCTCATATTGTGTCATAGGACACTGAGTCTTATTGAGACTAATTCCATGTGACATTGGCAAGAATCCTCTCTTAGAGTCTTGCAAGCTAAACCTGTTCAATACCTTATCAATGTAAGTGCTCTGACTTAGTCTAATAAGCCTTTTAGATCTATCTCTATAGATTTTGATGCCTAATATATAAGCGGCTTCACTCAAGTCTTTCATTAAGAAATAATTCTCTAGCCATGATTTAACATTTTGTAAAATAGGGATATCATTTCCAATGAGTAGTATGTCATCAACATGCAACACTAAAAACACAATTGTGCTCCCATTAAACTTCTTATAGACACAAGGTTCATATTCATTCTTAATGAATCCAAACTCTTTGACTGCTTCATCAAAATGAAGATTCTGACTTCGAGATGCTTGTTTTAGTCCATAATTGGACCTTTGAAGCTTGCATACCTTTCCAGAATTCTCAAGATTGACAAAATCCTCTAACTGTGTCATGTACACATCCTTAAGTAGGTTTTTATTAAGAAATGCTATTTTGACATCCATTTTCCATATCTCATAATCATAGTATATAGCTACAACAAGGAGAATTCGAATAGATTGCAGCATAGCAATTGGTGAAAAGGTTTCATCGTAGTCTATACTCAACTTCTGTTGTAGAATCAACAACAGTGTCTTGCTTGGAACTCCTACAACT
This sequence comes from Mallotus nudiflorus, assembly GCA_947683625.1. Classification (NCBI taxonomy): domain Eukaryota; kingdom Viridiplantae; phylum Streptophyta; class Magnoliopsida; order Malpighiales; family Euphorbiaceae; genus Mallotus; species Mallotus nudiflorus. Next base: position 8,840,975 of record CANTUR010000039.1, read on the forward strand.
CACTGCACCTCCATTCAAATAAAATACATAACCAGACTATGAGAAAAAATCATCTTTGTCAGTTTGGAAGCTGGCATTTGTGTAACCATTTACAACTAGCTCATTTTCCTTACCACCATACAGTAAAAATGCATCATTAGTTCTTCTCAAGTACTTAAGGATATCTTAAACTGTTGTCTAGTGACTTTCCCCTAGGTCTAAGTAGTATCTTCTCGTTGTGCTTAAGGCATATGAAACATCAAGTTGAGTACACAACATTGTATACATGATATACCCAATAGCATAAGCACATGGAATCTTACTCATGCGGTCTCACTCATCTTATGTCATAGGACACTGAGTCTTGCTGAGACTAATACTATGTGACATTAGCAAGAATCCTCTCTTAGAGTCTTACATGCTAAAACTATTTAATACCTTATCAATGTAAGTGCTTTGACTTAGGCCAATAAGCCTTTTAAATCTATCTCTATAGATTTTGATGCCTAATATATAAGTGGCTTCACCTAAGTCTTTCATTGAGATACAATTCCCTAGCCATGATTTAACATTTTATAAAATAGGGATATCATTTCCAATGAGTAAGATGTCATCAACATACAACACTAAAAACACAATTGCGCTCCCACTAACCTTCTTATAGACACAAGGTTCATATTCATTCTTAATGAAGCCAAACTCTTTGACTGCTTCATCAAAATGAATATTCCAACTTCGAGATGCTTGCTTTAGTCCATAAATGGACCTTTGAAGCTTACATACCCTTCTGAAATTCTCATGATTGACAAAATCCTTTGGATGTGTCATGTACACATCCTCAAGTAGGTTTCCATTAAGAAATGTTGTTATGGCATCCATTTTCCATATCTCATAATCATAGTATGCAACTACAACAAGGAGAATTCAAATAAATTTTAGCATAGCAATTGGTGAAAAGGTTTCATTATGGTCTATACCATGTGTTTGTTTGAATTGCAACCAGTCTTGCCTTGAAGGTATGCACTTTGCCATCCATGTCTGTTTTCTTTTTAAAAACCCATTTGCATGCAATAGTTTTTAAGCCATCAGTTAGGTCAATCAAGGTCCAAACTTTATTATCATATATGGATTGCATTTTTTATTTCATAGCTTTTAGCCATTTCTCAAAGTCAGGACTATTTATGGCCTCTTGATAGGATGTGGGCTCACTTTGATCCATAATCAACACATCATGATCATTAGTTATGAGAAATCCATATCTTAAAGGGATTTGACATGTCCTACTAGACCTCTTTCAGCCTTCTGGTACTTGTGCAGGTTCAACAGTTACTTGTTGGTCCAAATGTGGTTCCATACTTGGTATAATGCTATTTTGTGGGTCTTGAATTTCTTCAAGTTGGACTGTGCTCCCACTAGATCCTTTGGAAATAAATTCTCTTTCCAAAGATACACCATTTCGAGCAACAAACACTTTGTTCTCAAAAGCATTGTAGAAATAATATCCTTTAGTTTCTTTAGGATATCCTACAAAAAGGCATTTATCAAATTTGGGTGCTAGTTTATCTGAGATTTGATGCTTCACATAAGCACCACATCCCCAAATCTTAAGAAAAGACAAACTAGGAGGTTTTCCAGTCCACATCTCATATGGTGTCTTTCCAACTGCCTTTGTTGGAACTCTATTCAAAATGAATGCAGCAGTTTCTAAAGCATATCCCCAAAAAGAGATTGGAAGATTAGATTAACTCATCATTGATCGAACCATATCCAATAAAGTTTGATTTCTTCGTTTAGACACACCATTCCATTATGGTGTACCTAAAGGAGTCAATTATGAAATAATCCCATAATCTCTAAAATGATCTACAAATTCTTGGCTTAAATATTCACCATTTGATTAGATCTTAGTGTTTTAATATTTTTACCAAGTTGGTTTTGTACCTCATTCTTGAAAACTTTAAACTTTTCAAAAATTTCATACTTATGTTTCATTAAATAGACATAGCCATATCTACTGAAATCATCTATGAAAGAGATGAAGTACTGTAAAACTCCTCTAGAAGTTGAGCTTAATGGTCCACACACAAATAAATGTATAAGGCCCAATAAATTATTAACTCTCTCACCTTTTCCAATAAAAGGTGTTTTAGTCATTTTTCTTAATAAACAAGATTCAAATGTTTCAAATGATTCATAATCAAATGAATTCAAAAGCCCATTTTGGTGAAGCTTTGAAATGTGTTTCTCATATATGTGGCCCAAACAACAATGCTAGAGATAGGTAATGTTTAAATCATTAGATTTAAACTTCTTTGTATCAATGTTATAAATTGACTTTTTATTAGTGTCTTTAACATTTAGAACATAAAGACCAATGTGCGTGGAGCAAATCCATAGAAAATATTATCATGATAAATATTGCATTTATTATTCCTAATAATAAATTCAAAACCTTTCTTGTCCAAACAAGAAACAAAAATAATATTCCTACACATATGAGGCATATAATAACAATTTTCCAAATTTAAAACAAGTCCATTAGGCAAAGTTAACTCTTAAGTCCCTACATCTAAAGCAGCAACTCTTGCTCCATTGCCAACTTGTAGGTCCACTTCGCCTCTAGCCAATGATCTACTCCTTTTAGACCTTACACATTAGTACAAATGTGAGATCCTGATCTAGTATCTAATACCCAAGAATTAGAAGTAGATAAACTATTTTCTATAACATGAATACCTGAAGAGGTAGTTGCACTACCCTTATTCTTATTCAAATCATTCAAATATAGCTTGGAATTTCTTTTCCAATGACCTGGCTCATAGTAAAAAAAACATATTCCCTCCTTTGGTGGATTTGCTTAGGGTTCAGCTTTGAACTTGGGCTTGGGCTTTAGTTTTGGCTTCTGAAAACCTTTAGGAGCCTTGCCCTAGCCCTTTCCAACCTTTTTCATACTCTTTCCCTTATTGACCATTAGAATATCCTTAGTGGAATTCTTGATGTTTTTTTAGCAGTTTTAAGCATCCTATGGAACTCCAAAACAGTTTTGTCCATACTATGCATATTGAAATTCATGATGAAGCCATCATAAGCTTCAGACAAAGATTGGAGAATGATATTAATAGCCAATTCTTGTTCAATCTTGAGAGTAAGCTTGTCCAAGTGTTCAAGATGACCCTTTATCTTGAGAACATGAGGACTGATAGAGCCGCTATCAGTCAACTTGCAGGAGAGCAATGCCTTGATGGTATTGAACCTTTTGATTATAGCTTTCTCTTGGAACATTTCCTTGAGTTAGCCTATCATAATATAAGCCTTCATTTCCATCAGTTGCTTTTGAAGCTCAGACTCTATGCATCCAAGCATGAGACAAGTGACATTAAGTGAATCATTAAGATGCTTACTATAAGCATCCTTTTGTGTTCTATAAGCATTAGCCACTGGTTCCTCAGGGATGGGTTGATTAAGGATATATATATTGTAGATAATGACATCAAACATTGCACCTACCACATCATTGTGATCAATCCTTGAAAAGGATAAGCTAAATGAGACTAACTTTCTTAACTGGTACATAAACCTAAGAATTGTTCTTAGGAATATATATATATATATATATATATATATATAGTACATTCAATTTTATTATGAAAGAGGCATAAGAAAACTCCCACTAAATTTTCATAAATTATAAAACCCTCAAAAAAATTTCAACAATTAAAATTTCTTAGTGGGACAATATCCATATTTCACCCTACTTCAAGTAAGCTTTGGCTTATCACTTAAAGTGTGGCTATTTAGGTAGGTAACACTTTACCAATCACATCTTATGTAATTCTTGGATAATTATAGGATATCACATGTACTGGCATATCATATCAAATGCCCTAGGTCCAAAACCATTTTGATAACCTATTTAAGTCTAACAAACTTATACATATGGATTTACCATTATCCATCTGATCTTATTTAGATGTCTTTATACATAATGCTTTGGCATAACCTATATATAGCAATCCAAATCTTGATAAGTGTTGATTAATGAGAGGCATTTTAATGACTTAATATTAAATGAGGGTTTAATTAATTTTTATCTTATTTAGTTATTATTATATTCATCACATACATGGCATTACATAGTAATATAATAAGATAAATATGACATAGCATGGCCCATAACTAAGTTGATCTTCATAAGCCAATATGAAGATCAAAGGTCAAACCTAGGTGATAATACAAATACAAATTGAGCCTTCAATTTGGATCTCCATCTTCTGCCATGGACCTCCTCCTTGCGCTCCTACCTTGGATTTGCATCATAGGCCTCCAACTTGAATTTGCATATTAGGTCTTGATTTAAATTACATGTTGTAATTAAAGCTATTCTATTACTATCTAATAAAATAAAACAAAATAATTACAATAAATAAAACAACCCAAAGGCCGTATTTTTATAAAATTACAACCCAATAAAATAAAATCCAATCCCATTGGTTCAAGGGCCATGCTATGCACCATGCATTTAACAATAAACACATATTCCAAAACAATTTAATTTACAAATTAATTAAATTATTATATTAAAAAACAAAATGCATAACGAATCCATTCAGGGTCAAGGGGCAACGCCCCTTGTGAGGTCCTAGGGTTAGCGGCCCTAGCAAGGTCTGGGGGCAGTGCCCAGGGTGGTGGTATTGCTAGCCAGTTAGTGGGTGGGGGTCAAGGGGCAATGCCCCTTTACAGGGGTTCAGGGGCAGTGGCCCCGAAGGTAAATGATTTACCTTAACTCTTTGAATAAGTTGTTGCCAAAACCCTAAAACAACAATAATTTTTGTAATCAAATTACTGTTTGATTGATCTGTTCAAAACAAATCATTTTTACGTTTAACATTTAAATAGCTACCACCATTAACCCTATTTTAATCGTAAATCATATTACAAAATAATTAATCTATTCCAAATAGATTTATTCTATATAATTTGTTTAACACTTAAACATACTGCCCTTGATAGTAATCTGTATAATTAAAATATTCAAGTTTCATAATTAAATAGAAATTGAATTTGTTGTTCAAAAAGAATACTTATTTTGATTTCTTAAAATAGTATACATAACACATAAAATTATAATTCTATTCACTATTTAATCACATTAAATGATTATAAACATTAATGAAATTAATGTTTAATACTATTTTCATACATATTGTAATTAATCGTCATAAAATCAAAACTATTTGGATAAAATTTTTGAAAACTCCTTTTCAAAAACAAATCACTTAAACACATATATATTACATATACACATAATCAAATTAATCAAATTACAATTGGCTCTGATACCACTGTTGGGTTTTATGATTCTATATGTAGTGGAAAAATAAAATTTGAATCACAACTTGAACCTGGATCCAAGTAATTCGATTAATTGATTAAATCTAGGGTTTTCATTTTCTTACCACAAATGCAAAAGAGAAAAGAAATCTAGAAGGAAGAGGGGAAGTTTACTTTGGTGACACCCTACCTTGAGCTTTTAATTTAGCAGTTCAAATTTGAGATGTCTCTAAAAGAATCTGTCTTCCATAAGTGTCCACATGAACAACCCTTAATTTTGAAAATGAATATTTATGTGCTAGCATATCCTCTTGATTTCTCACAAATCAAGAAATAAAAAGAACTCTATGATTTATTTTCTAAAAGAGAGAAAATGAATTTGGTGGCAGAATAATGAGAGTGTATAAAACCCTAGAGAATATAACATATTTATAGACATTTAAATTAGGGTTTCATTTGCTAAACAACCTTTTAGTAATTTCTCACTTATTCTTATTATGATTTTATTTAAAATTTGATCAAAAATAATTTTCTATTTATTTGAGATAACTTTTACCTTAAATAAATAAATATTTTATTTATTTATTTTCACAGAGCTTATTTGGGCTTGTTAAACCCATATTCGTTTAAGGCTTGTTCAAAGTGCATGACCCTGTAGGTTCATATGACGATGGCAGTGGGCCTTAAATCTCTATTTAGTCCTATAAGTCATAAGTAGCCTCTAGCAAGACATTATGACTACCCAAGTCATGTGAAGTTAATAATCCAATATAACCCAATATACAGTGAATATTCTAGTCCTTTTGTCACATGATATCTATTGGGTTTTTTTATTCAAAAACACAACGAAAATTAAAAATTTTAATCACAACCCTAACCTGGATCCAAGTAATTCGATTAATTGATTTAACACTAGGTTTTCAAAGCTTACCACAAACATAGAAGAGGCAAGATTTCTGGAAGGCAGAGAGGAGGTTCACTTTGGTGACACCTTACCTCAAGCTTTTGATTTTGGTAGTTCGGATCAAGACATCTCCAAAAGAATTTGTCCTCTATAAGTATCCACATGAACATCCCTTGATTAAAACAAAAACTTTGTGTGCTAGCACTTCTCTTGATTTCTCACAAATCAAGAACAAAACACTCTGTGTTTTAGTTTTTCTAAGAGGAGAAAAACAAATTACAAGTGGTGGCTAATGATTGAGTTAGTAAAACCCTAGAGAATATAACATATTTATAGATCTCTAATTAGGGTTTCACTTACCAAAAAAACTTTTTGGTAATTTCTTAATTATTATTGTTATGATTTTATTTAAAATTAAATCAGAAATAATATTCTATTTATTTAAGATAACCTTAACCTTACATAAATAAACTATTTATTTATTTCCACAAAGCATATTTGGACTTCTCAAATCCATATCCATTTTTGGGCCTGTTCTAAGTGTGTGACCATGTAGGTTCACATGACATTAGTAGTGGGCCTTAAATCTCTATTTAGACCTCCAAGTCATAAGTGGCCTCTAACAAGACATCATGACTACCCAAGTCATGTGAAGTCAATAATCTGACATAACCTAATTTATAATAAATATTGTAATCCCTTTTTCACATGATATCTTGATTGAATATAAGGCATAGTTTCTATTATCCTTATATAATTCAATCATATTATTTCTTGACTCTAAGTAGACTGAGGATGATAACTCTTTATCAATTCACTTTAGCATGGCCATGCATTTTCCTCAATCTATTTTATCAAGGGCCCCATAGATATCTTTCTTAAATTAAATGAGGGACAAATTTCTTCTTAATCACTCACATTTCTCACATAACTCATTTCATATCCAACAATAATCTATTTAATTATCCTATTAAAGACAATGTTAGATTATGTCAAAATATATAATAGTTATGTAGAAATCTATGATGATTTCAAGGTCAAAAGACTAAATCAATATTATTATGATAAGAATTACTTATGACAATTATCTATGTGGTATTCTTATGATAGGTCAATCCAATACATTATTTCCCAAATAAGCACCTATGAGTTGACTTAATATCTCATATTCATGATCAATAAAACATAATCATCAATCAACATCATACTAGCCATAACATATTGTTATGACTAGGGATAATTTGAATAGAACTCATATTTAATCTAAGGGTTTTACTATCAAGTCACATACTTGATTTCCTTAGTGAGAATTAACTATTCAAGTAATTATTATAACACAAAATGATAATGAAAAATGCCTCTTTATTAAATAAAATGATAAAGTCAAAACATGGTCATACATGATTGACCTAGTGCATATCACGAACAATATCTTGATTGAATGTAAGGCATAGATTATGTCATCCTTATAGAATTGAATCATATAATCTCTTAATTCCAAGTAGATTGAGAATGATAACTCTTTATCAATTTAATTTAGCATGGCCATGCATTTTCCTCAGTTTATCTTATCAAGGGGAATGAGGGACAAATTCCTTCTCAATCACTCACATTTCTCATATAACTCATTTTATATCCAACAATAACCTATTTTATCATTCGGTTAAAGATAATGTAAGATTTTGTCAAAATATAAAATAGTTATGTAAAAATCTATAGTGATTTCAAGGTCAGAGGACTAAGACAATTATCTATGTAATATTCTCATGATGGGTCAATCTAGCACTTTATTTCTCAAATAAGTACCTATAAGTTGACTTAATATCTCATATTCATGATTAGTAAAACATAATCATAAATCAACACCATACTAACCACAAGCATTATTATGACTAGGGATAATTTGAATAGAACTCATATTTAATCTAAGGGTTTTACTATCAAGTCACATACTTGATTACCTTAGTAAGAATTAACTATTCAAGTAATTATCATAACACAAAATGATAATGAAAAATGCCTCTTTATTAAATAAAATGATAAAGTTAAAATATGGTCATACATGATTGACTTAGTGCATATCACTAATAGAATATTACTGAATCCAGTAATGCAATAATCAAATGTGCAAGAGAGCTTCTAGTCACTACTTTTCTAGAATACCAAAGATCATTGGTGCAAGAATGAACTTCAATAAATAGAAATATTGCAATAGCTACCTTTAAAAAACTTATAAAAAAACATGATAAAAAGCTCAATGAGAAATATGTTAAATCTCTGATACTTAAGGTAAGTTTTGTGTATTTTTGGTTAATGTTTCGTATATGATACATGTAATATGCAATAAATACTAATTGTTTAAACTTAAAAGCTCAAAGATAAATTCTCATTTTATGTTAATCAAAATTTATTTCCAGGTCCAAAGATCAAATGATGAATTATTCAATGTATTTCATGATTAAAATCTAGATATTATTGACCTCAAAGAGAATGTGCAACAAATTTCAACTTGACCAACTTCCATTTAAGCATGCAATAGAAATTTCGAGAGAGTTAAACTAAAAGCATTACACATATTTTTCACCCTAATAAACTATAGAAAAAAATACTAACCACATATAAAGCAACAGTGTATCCACTTCCTAGGCAAGAAACATTGAATGTATCGAATGAATTGACGAACATAGTTATCCTGCCTCCACTAGGAAGAATTCAATTTGGAAGACCTAAGAAAGGAGATGTAAAGCTCCATAGGGAATTAAAAAATGAAAATAGGTGTGGAAGATGTGGTATATATTGACATAAAAGAAAGACCTATAAAAATCCACCAAAAAAGGATGACAGTGTTGGTTTATTTTCAGTTTAAATGTATGAAAATTTTTTTTACATTCTTATTCGAATTCATCAAGAAAAATAAAAGCCTATATTAAAGAATATTATTCAAATATCCAATGTATTTTCAGTTTCAATTTTTTTTTTTCAATTTAAGTGCATAAAATTTTGAATATTATTAGTTTATTTTTCATATATATTTAGTATATGATACATTTCAAAACATTGTAAACGCAAAATTACTCAATACATAAATGAATTCTATTAAGAATCTCTATTAAAAAAATATTATTCAATTGATCAAAACACCGAAATATATAATCATAAAAAATGAAGAAAGAATACATATGAAAATTAATGTATAATATATTATGATACATTATCAGTATCTTTTTGGTATATTATACGTTTCCTATACACTTTAGAAAAAACAAAAAACCATGATTACAAAATTAAAATACAATAGAACTTTAACAAAATAACAATTATAAAGTAATAACATGTTAATATTAAACTTTAATATTCAAAATTTTAATACACTCTCAAGTATCGAACAAACCTATGATCAAACAACTTTTCCTTAAAACATTATAATCCTTAAACAAGCATCCAATAAACTAAAATCACCAAATAATAAATTCCTTCAAACATTCTACATAATTACATATTTTGAAGAATAATTAAAACCAATAAAACCAATACTGAAACTACTTTTCCTTTGCCTTTTTATTTTGGTTTCAACCTTCCTCGATAGTCAAATTCACTCGCAATATTACTTTATTCCTTTAACTTCCCATAAGAAAATAGACTAACAGCATAGTGAATTCTCATATCTTCAATATTCAAATATTTAGGAATCTCCAAATCATGCAATAAAAAAACTTAGCAAATGAAACAACGAGCACACCATAATCACTACAAAACATTAAAAAAATAATAAGAATCATAGCATAAAAGAAAAAATAAATTAGAAAAATAAAAAAATATACTTAGTTTCCTGATAATAAAGGTTATCAACCCAAGAAACACTAAATGGATCAATCAATTTCTTTAAAAAATATGTTCTAGCAGTAACATTAATATCAGCACACTTAGATAAAAAAAATCAACAACATCCAAAAACAAATGAAAAAGTATACTATAATAATTCATAACCTCTCATACCACATGATCATGAATTGCTCCTCTCATATAATCATAAACATATAAACACCTGTCTTTGAAACTCAAACATCCCAGAATCCAATACTTTTGTTTCTAAATGTGAATAGGAAACAAAACATGATCAACTTCAAACCATGGCTTGTTACAGAACATAAAATACCCAAGAATATATTCAGAAACACAATGATTAATACAAACAAGTGAATTATATTTCTTTTTAGTCATATATATGGCATATAAAACTTGAACCATTTGATCAAACAAATTATCACTACTTTTAAACTTTAAACAACTTTTAGGATAAATTTTTCCCTTCTTCCTTAGATAATAAAACAACACATCAATATGCTAGAAAACAAAAAAGAAAAAACATAAGCAAAAAATAATATAAAATAAACATAAAATAACAAAATTATTAATTGTATAAAGAGTATATGTTCAATATATTATTCGTCTATGAAACCATGACTAAACAAAAACTCATTTAAATTTTTTAAAAAATAAACTACAATTTAAATTGCAAAAACTTAAAAAACATAAATCAAACTTACAAATGATGTCAAAGAAAGACCACAATAATTCAAAGTATGAAACCAATTCTTCCTTGAAATAATAGTAAAGGAAGAAAATTTATTATCGTCATCAACATACAACTTTTTCCTAAAAAAAATAATATCAATAATTAAAAATATTGAAAAAATAACACAAATAAATAAAAAATAAAATTTAAATTTAAAAACAAGAAAACATACTTATTCTTTTTCTTCAAACCATAGATCAAACTCTCTCTGATTATCAAATTTCAAAGGTTCATTAATTCTCAAACTAAAAGGACCAATTCCTTTCATTATAGTCAAATTCATATAACTCTTACTTCCCTTTGCAGAGTCATCAGTTCAACCAAACTCATTCGAATATGGAGACTTTAAAAAAGATATAGGTTTCACTTGTCTTTTCTCAGACACATGACTAGCAAAATTGTCATCATCATCAACAAAAACATTCTAATCCTAAAATCAACAAAGTATATAAAAGTAAGATAAAAACCAAATAGAATCCAAATAGCAACAAGAATAAAACTAAATATAAATAATATATAATACAATAGAGTCCTTTAAAATAAAAAATAAAAACATCACCATACTTAATATAAATAATATAATCCTATAAAAAAAAGACAAAACATATAAAAAATTCAAAATAATGAAAATAAAATATAACATATAACATTTTAAAAAGCACCAACAACCAATTTTATAGTTGCATCAACCATATTAGCAATATCACCAGATTCATCTCAACCTAAAAACTAAATATTAAAAAATAATATCATAAACCAAAAATAAACTAAACAAAGACAAAAAGTATAAATATAAAATAAAAAAATTCACCTTATAAGAATTTTTGTTCATTTCACCAACTCTAGAATCACATTAAAAAATATCACTTTCCTTCACACTATCATCTCTATCACCTCTTTCCCTTCATCACTATTTTTTGAACTTTCACCAATAAATTTCTCATTTTTTGAACCATAACCAGAAGAAACAAAACCACCTTTACTACCAATAGTACGTGATAATTTAAAGCCCCCCCATGATTGCATCAAGGCTCAAATATGCCCTCCATCTTTTTTTTTTGCTTAAATAAATTAGGGTTTAATAAAAACTAACTTTTTTTGCCCCTTTCAGTCATTTTATACAAACGGCTTAAAACTCTGTTAACTTCAAACTTGAAAAAGCCCTAGAGGGGGGTGAATAGGGCTATTAAATAAAAATCAAAATTAAAAAATAGCACTTTGTAAGAATTGAAAGAATGATGAGAAGGAAGAATGAAGAACATAATGATTTAAGGAGTTCAGATTCAATAACAATCCTACATCTCCACCTAACTTATCCCTAAATTTAGATTTTCAATACCCACAATCTTATTCATAAGATTAAAATTACACAAGATTTTTATGGCTCACTCTTATAACCTTACAACATGAGTTTTCAAGGCTCACTCAAAAAATCAAATCCTAAGTGTTTCAATGGACAACACTTAAACTAATTCCTTTAGAAATAAATCTCACTCATTGCTAATCTATCCCAAGATTTAAAATGAAGTGAAATTTTATTTCTAGCACACAACCAACTCTCACAAGAGTTATAAACAAAGAGTGAATATTTAAGAATTTGAGAGGTTTAATGAATGTTAAATTAGAGAATTATAATAAACAAAAATGTCTTAACTTCCATTCAACTCTAAAGGTGTTTATAAAGATAAAAACTAAAAAAATATAGCTATTAAAGGTGAAAATAATGTGTCCAATGTCTATATTTTGAATCCAACGTTTATAATTTTGAATTATTGAAAGTAATGCTGTTAAATTATTGTACATGGGTTGAAACTGTGATTGGCTAATAGAGACGTTCAAATTTGCCTACACTTTCTTCATAAAAGTTGTAGATATTTGACTTAGATTTGTATATCATTCTGAATTACCTCAATTTATTTTCTGTAGCTCAAGAAATTTCCAAAATACTAAGAGCTATGCAATCTAAAATGGCAGACTATTGTCGAACAACTGTGCATGAATTAAAACCATGAGTTTTTATTGGAGTATTTCAAATTTTCCTATACTTTCTTTATAAAAGTTGTATATATTTTACTTAGCTTTCCATATCATTTTAAATCACCTTAATTGGACTTCTATAGCTCAATATATGTTCAAAATACTAAGAGTTGTGCAATCTAAAATGACAGCTAAATACGTTGATTTCAACTTAATATTTGCATACCCAAATGAATTTAAATTTTGATAAGTAAGCTCAGTCCAGAAAGCTCAAGATTTATAATTTAAATTTGAAGGAGGTAGCTTTCTCATTATAAATCTGTAAGGGTGTTAGAAGCCTGCTTGAAGCTCAAAGGTCAAATTAGACCAAGATATTTATACTTCATTTTAACTTCCAATAGAGTCCTAACTTATATACACTTAAACAAACAAATTAAATGCTTAAAATTAAGTTTCTTATGATAAAAAATTAAGATTGATTATTACTAAGGTCAACAAAACTCTTCTTGAATAAAAAAGCATTAAAGAGAAATCACTTAAGAAAAATTAAAATTGACTACTTAAGTAGAGTTAAAGTAACATCAACCTTTAAAATACTTAAGCAAAGCTGCGTAGCAATTCACTTTATCCTTTAAAATGAAAAATCTACCCATGAACAAATGTTGTTTAGCTTAGGTGTCAAATACCATGGGCACAACTAAACTCATATAATCTTTTTATTATCTTCTTCAATAACCATTTCTTTCACTAATCCCATATATTAAAACACACTAACCTAGGTACAAGTTATATTCTTAATTTTTTTCTTTCAATCTTTCTCTTGTACCTATCAAAGTTGAAAGCTTTTTTGAGTTATTTTACTTGCAAAGAACAAAGTCTACATCTAGTTTTTACATTACTTTCTATTTACTATACATTGTAGAAACTTAAAACTAGGCACCTCCTCCTTCTCCTATCTCTACTTTCCTTCGCTACCAACTCCACCACTGTTACCTACCATCATCACCTCTTCCACCAACCTTTCTTCCTATTAATAGACACCATCACATCAGTCCAACCACCTTGTCTATCTCTATAATCGCAGCGTCCAATACAAATTGTACTACCCAAATAGCCAAATTTTCTATAAACAAGCAACAATTGCATCTTATTTTTCATTGCATCAATTAAAGGATTATAACAAAAACAACCACAACAACAAATAAAATAACTAAGCTAAAAAATAAATTAATTAAAATGCAAGATATATGAAATAGTAGTGCATGTATTAGATCTAGGTCACCATCTCTTAGATAACATAATTTTATAGATGGATACACATCATTGCACTATGGAACGTCACCCAACTCATAGACTCAATGATAATATTAGCTCCATGAATCTTGTATTGTCAACACCTTCCTCTTTGTTTCTCTAGAAGTTCATACCTTAGTGCCTTAGTAATTCAATAGAGTTAGGAGTGTAAGGATCGCAAGGGACATCAATATCAAGAAAGTTAAATTCCCAGATGAAATGGATGTTATTACCAATGCTGAGATCAGGGACATAACCATTGGAGTCAGAAAGGGTAAGGCCAACTTGGATGAGATTCAAAGCATTAATGTTGTATTTAAGGATTTTAGAGTGATCAGAGGATGAGGGATTTAAGATTTCATTATTTTTATCAGGTTGAATTATCCTATTTTATTCAAAAAGAGTTAAAAGGATATTAAAGCCATTTTCACAACATCATTAAAAGGGGCCAAAAAAGCTATTTTTTGTTAAACCCTAATTTATTTGAACTAAGAAATAAATAGAGGGCATATTTTGCCCTTAGTGCAATAATAAGGGGCATAAATTAACCTTATCCCTTTTAAAAAAATAAAAAATAAATTTTAAATCAAAATACTTTAAAAAAATGTAACAAAACAATCACCTCCAAAACAACCACCAACATTTCCACCACCCTTTCCATCATCTTCATCCTCATTTCCATCTTTATCTTTAAAAAAAAAAAAATTTCAAAACTCTCGTATGAATCATCACCCTCTCCATCATCTGATGTATCCATTCTTTCCTTGAAATCTAATGCATGTACCAAAAAGTATACATTGCATTTAATATATATATATTATTCAAATTGTATACAATAAAAAACAATGATGTACCTCACCAACTAGGGCTATGCATAACTTAGCTAAATCAAAAAAATTGGCTAAACCCGAACTATGTGAGCCAACCGATGATGAACTAAAGAGTGAAGAAAATTAGCTTGGTTAAGGTAATGATGGAATTTTAATTTTTGGATTGCAGTTCGATTTATGAATTTATAAAATCGAACCACCCAAAAAATTGATTTCATAATATATATATATATATATATATATGACTTGTCTACTCCTCACCTAACCTTAAATATATAAGTGCTCTTCTAACCCATACCTATCCTTTGCACTGCCCTCATCCCTCTCCTCATTCTCGAACCTTCTCTTCTCCCTCTCTCTAGGCCCTTCCCTTCATCATCTCATCTCTTCTCTATAAACCCTAATGAAAACCTAGCCACCTCTCATGTAATTGACTAATTTACTTGAATACTCCTACCTCTAATCTCTTTGGACTCAGTTTCTTTTAACTTCTATCTTCTTATCTCTCTTATGTCCGTCTGTCTCACTGTCTGTGTTTTGTGAAAGTGAATGAAAATAAAACACCACATATACATACATTTCTTCTTAAAGTTATGTATGTTTTGATTTCTGTAACTATTTTTGAAATATTTTAAAAAAAAGGGTAATGTTTTGTTAGATCCATCAATTATTTTATTTTATTTTTGCATGTATTGTTTAAATTATTTACATAAAAAATGAAAATTTTTGTTTTTGCATAAATTTCTTTTGTGATTATATGAGATCTTAAATTTTTATTAGATTTTCTTAAATAAAATGTTTATATTTTTTAGATATATAAATTTTTATTTAATATCTTGAAAAATTATTTACATGCACGTGCTTATTTTATAAGATTTGGAAGTTTTACAAAATTTTGGTTACTATGATTCTTTAATAGGTATGATGAGAGGCTCTATAAGTTTATTAATGTCAATAGGGACAAAGACAAATTTGGTGTCTAAACTTTTTAAAATATAACAATAAGGTGTTTGAACTTTTTATAATTACAATTGAGTGTTGCAACCTGTATAAATATTATAGAATAGTGTATTTAGTAGGTAAATGCTAACATACAAAATCATGGCCCCACAATTTCAATTGAGTTGGAATTTAAAATAGGTAAACATGAGATGCACGTGAGTGGTATGTCCATTGCATATGAGAAAGTACAAAAAAGGACAATTAAAATCAAACCATAAAAAGTCCTATCACTCTAGAAGCTACAATTCACCAAGGAACACGTGAACAACAATTTTAAACATATTGGCTTACCTTCCTTTTTAGCCTTTGGACTTCCTTCAAAACCTCAGATGAGATCCTTCAGTTCCTCTATTAGTGTCATCTTCTTGCTCTTTCTATGAAATGAAAGTATAAACAAAAGGACTAAAAATCCACACCAAATGCATCATTTCAAACTAAAACAACATCATTCTTAATGAAATTACTTTGCTTTACATACTGTAAAATGCCATTAACAATGCAATGAACATAAAAACATAAACTTAAAATCAAAGATAGATAAAAAGTCTAACTCAAAAAATATTACAGAAGTAACAAATAGCAAGAAGACATAAACCATTGCAACTTATTAAGAAAACCTAATTGAATAATGAGTGAGTGGGCATTTTTATTTTGTTCTCAGAATATAAAAAATAAGTTATAAAATTGAAACTAATTAAAACCCAATTGAACTTTACTTTAAAAAAGATTGAATTTCAATCTGAAAACATAACCATTAACAAAAGATCAAAACCCATAATCACCAAAATTAGATTAACTAATAGGTACCCACTAAAACCTGAAGCTAAAGGAAACCCATAAAGAATCACAAAGTAGATAGTAACAAAAATGAAAAAAAAAACCACTACTCATAGTTCACTAGAATCAAGATTCATGCCCATATAAATATGGCTTATGTACCATAACTGATTAAAAGAGGCCATTGGAATAGAAGAAGGAGAAGAGGGTTTAAAGAAGATTCTTGATTTTTGAATGTAAGAACTGATCTTCTCTACTAATGGATTTGAAGTTGGTGTTGTTTTCTTAATGATTATCAATTGAAGAGAGGAAGGAAAAAAATGAGGAAGAGAAGAACAAATGCACAAATGATTATTATGTCTTTAATCACTTATAGGGCTATTATGGTCATTTCCTAATTAAACATCACATGGCTATCATGTGTCATTCTAAGTCAACAACTTCATCTAACTAGTCAGAAGCAATCTATGAGCAACTTGATTGTTACCTATTAAATACACTATTTTATAATATTTATATAGGTTACAACACTCAATTGAAATTATAAAAAGTTCAAACACTTAATTGTTAAATTTTAAAAAGTTCAGACACTAAATTTATCTTTATCCCATGTGAATATATGTCTCAATATGATTATATTTTTGAAGAGATATGTGAACAAAGTTAGTCTCTATGAGTCTAACTTCTTTATGACTTTCTAGGAGTGTGTTTGATTATTTATGAGTTTGTGAGTTCTGTATGCGAGTGTCTGATTTTAGTCTATGTGTTATTAAGTCAATTTATTATATGACCTATTTTGATTTGTTTCCACTCTAAAGTATACATGCAAAAAAAATGTGCAAAAAAATGGTGGAAACTGAGTGAAAGTATGTTTATAGTTTCTATAATGGTGGAAGCCTAGTTTTGTTTGGGGCGTGCAAAATCCACTTGAACTAAAAGAAGCCACCTAAGTAAGGTGTATTCATTACCTTTTTTTTATTTTTATATTAATATTTTAATTTTGATATTATCATGCATTTGTTAAATATACTACTGGTGCTTCTATATAGATGGCTACTCTAGTGGTAATCCTAATGGTAAAAATGAGGTGGAAGCATATAAAGAACCATAAAATGTTAAGTAGACCATTGAATAAAATGTTGAGCAGCCAAAAATAAAAAAGAAGAAGAGAAAAGCAACTGAGTCTAGAGCTACTCTGTGGGATCACTTTAAGCAAATTAAAGATGAGAATGACAATTTGAAAAAAGCTAAATGTCTATATTGTGCTACAAAGTTATAAAGTTAACCTAAAAAACATAATACCTCTTCTTTGTGAAATCATATCATTTACAGTTTAAAAACCCATACAGTAAATATAGTAGACAAGCTTTATTAACTTTTAAACCTAATAATAATGATGGCACTAATTTTAATGGTGTAATTGGTACCTAGAAGTTTGACAAAGAAGCAATTAGGAAGGCACTTTCATAGATGGTAGTTGTAGATGAACTTCCCTTTAAATGTGTTGAAGGAGAGGGATTTAAAAATTTCTTAAGTGTTGCCTATCCTAGGTTTAAGATGCCCTCTAGATGGACTGTGTCTAAGGATTGCTTTGATCTATACCTAGATGAGAGGCATAAATTAAAGAATTTTTTTAAATCTTATAGTCAAAGAGTCAATATCACCACTAACTCATGGACTTCAATTCAAAGAATTATCTATATGTGCATCACTACACATTTTTATTGATGATGAGTGGAAGCTTTAAAAGTGAATCATGTCTTTTGTTCCTATTACCTCACACAAGTGTGAATATATATCTAATTATTTGGAATTATGTTTGAATGAATGAGGGATTAAGAATGTGTTCACAGTAACAATAGATAATGCCTCCTCTAATGACATAACTTTGTCATTCTTTAAAAGGAAATTGCTTAATTAAAGTGGAAGCACTGTGCATTGCACACATATTTAACTTGGTTGTAAATGAAGGTATGAAATATGTGTCTATGTCTATGAAAAGAGTAAGAGAAGCTATTAAGTACATAAGAAACTCACCTGCTAGGTTGTGTAAGTTCAAAGAGAATAGTGAGTTAGTTGGCTTGGAAACTAAGTTTGCATTATCACTAGATGTGCCAACTAAGTGGAATTCAACTTACATAATATTGAAAATTGCCTGCATGTATGAAAAAGCATTTAAGAAATATGAAGAACTGGCTTTTTTAGCAGACTTAAGTGAAGTACTTGACTTTTTAGATTGGCAAGCTATGAATAAAGTGCTTGAATTATTGAAACATTTTTATGAAATGACATTGAGAATCTCTAGTTCTCAATATCTTACTTCTAGTACATTTTTTAGTGAAATATCTAATCGACATTGCATGTTAATAAAGTAGAAGGAATCTAGTGATAATTCTATTGTGTTGATGGACATTAACATGAAAGGGAAATTTGACAAATACTGGGGGGATCTTAAGAAAATGAATTTCTTGATATTTTTTACAAACATTTTAGATCCTAGAGAAAATTTGGAATACATTGATTGTCATTACCTCAAATGTATGGTGAAGTATGAGGTTGCACATTATTCAGTCTATTGAAGTTTGCATTATTTGACTTGTATGATGACTATGTAGCTTCATATAATCCTATTTCTATGACCGTAAGTGACTATCAGTCATATAGTAGCCTTATGGTTGATAGCAATCAATATGTTTCTAAAAATGAAGGAAAGCCACTTTTGGTGTTAAATGCTAAGTTTAAAAAGACATAAGATGGAGACTAGTAATAGTGGAAGCAAGAGGTATGAGCTTTAAATATATTTGAATGAGGAAATTATTGAGGTGGAAGAGAATTTTGATGTGTTGAGGTGGTGGAAACTAAATTCAGAGAGATTCCCAACCCTTTCACGATTGGCTCATTATGTGTTAGCTATCCCAATCTCCATTGTTGCTTCTAAATCAGCTTTTGGCACTAGCAGATGACTTTTAGATGTATTTAGGAGTTTATTGACTCTTAAATTGGTGGAAGCACTTATATGCACATAAGATTAGTTGTGTTTGGTTTCAAAGCCAAATGCTAAGTTTAAGAGACATAAGATGGAGAATAGTAGTGGTGGAAGCAAGAGGTATAAGCTTGAAATATATTTGAATGAGGCAATTATTGAGGTGGAAGGCAATTTTGATGTGTTGAGGTGGTGGAAACTGAATTCAGAGAGATTCCCAACCCTTTCACGATTGGCTCATGATGTGTTGGTTGTCCCAATCTCCACTATTGCTTTTGAATAAGCTTTTGGCACTAGCAGATGAATTTTAGATGTATTTAGGAGTTCATTGACTCTTAAATTGGTGGAAGCACTTATCTGCACACAAGATTAGTTGCATTTGGCTTCAAAGCCAATTTCAATTGGAGAGGCTATTGATGAGCTTGAACAATTTGAAAAGGTTAATTTTTTTCAAGTTTCAAACTATTTCTATTTTTTATAATGTAGTTCAGTTTATAAATTATATCTAATGCCTTTTCTTTTCTTATAGATTTACCCTTGGTTGGTGTTGGCCCATCATCACATGTAGACTGACTTTGATTTTCCATAACATTCACTAAAATAGCCCATCATTCACTAATTTTTTATTATGTTTGATGTGTTTCTATTTGACTATTTTTGTTTGTTTGTTGTGACCAACGCTTGCATCTATTTAGTGTCTTTCATTAGCAACATCATTTTTGTGCCTGTTTTTTTATTTAGTACCTTTGTTGCTTTTATATGGCCATCAATAGGTGCAGGTGTTATCATTGCACACCTGTCTGTAAGGCTACGATGAAAGTTTCCACCTCTTGTTTTCTAATTTGCAAAAGATTCCATTACTATGTTTCTTTGGTGACTGCTTTTTGTAAGATGCCAGAAATGTAGCTATGATCCTTATGTGACTTCAAAATAACAATCTAAGCCTCTTCTTAGACTCCTATGTTATACTTCACTTGATTATGTTATGTTATACTCTTATATGTCTGTTATATGTCATTGCTTTACTGACTTTCTTATTGTAGAAATATAGTTACTACTCCACTACTTACTCTCTACTCCTTTTGTTTAGTGAATCACTTTGTTTCACACTCTTATGAACTTTACACTTAATGTTGCAGGAAGTATACAATTTAAACCTTACTTTTAATGTGATGCTTACTTGAATTTTGAGGTAGTATTTATGTGCTTCCACTTTTTATTATCTGATCAAAGGATGAATGATATCTGTAGATTTTGTGTTTTGGTGGCATTTTGTTTTGCTACTGCCCTAAACTAAGCCCTCATTTTTCTAATGATTTAACCAAATACACTCCAAGCCTCAAAATCCAATTTCTTTTTCAATATTAAAAACTAATTTTAGCTTCTTTAATATGTAGGATAGATTGAAGGCCTTCATTTTTTTAAGGCTCTTATTTTTGGCAAGCTGCATTTTATGTCTAACTAGTTTTCATTGTTCCATGTAATTTTTTTTATAAAGTTATGTAAATGAAATAGGCCATATTTTTTGTAAGGGCCTTAGATAGAAAAATGTGTTCTGGTTTGTAAACATTTATAGACTAAGCCCAGTTATTTAATGAAATATATAATTTTATTTTCATTAGGCTTTAATTATATTACCAAATTTGTAGGCCCAATTGAAAAGCCCAATCTAAAAATTGAACCGCCCCCTTCTAAACTATTTTTCCCATATGAACTGTCAGTTGTAACATGTTTGTTATTGTAGTTTGGGTAATGATTTAACAAAGTAAAAATCGATCAATTTTAGGCCTCCAGCACCTAAACCACCTAATACACAACCCTATCACCAACACTAACCCCATCCACATTAAGATCAAATTTTTTCATCAATATCTTCAAACAAGAAAATACATTTTCAAAATTCTTCTTCATGTCACCTTTCAAGTCATTCAATTGCTTAGAAATGGACTCCTGCTTCTTTATAACTCTTTCAAATTCAATGGAAAATTCACCAGTAAATTGTGAAGAGGAACCACGCTTAATAAATGATTAAGGATCAACAACTTGATCACCAATATCCTCAGCATCAACATTAGTAGAATTCCCTTTCCCTTTGTAAAAAAAAAACCCAAAAACCACTTCTTCCTTTCATCACCTTGAGGAGAAATATTTTTCAAATTTAACTAACAAAAAACAAACAATTAAACAAATCAATAAAAAAAAGAATCACAATTCCTTCATGACTGACTCTGAAAAGACAGTCCACATTAGCACCTTATAACTAGGAGTACTATTACAACTCTAATTCAAAATTTATGGTATTTTACCACCACTAAAGAAATAAATTTTGCTAGAATGAAATGGGATACGTTTATAGAACCATACTTGCAAAATATAAGGAAAACCATTCAGTCTATAAAAGAAACCATCATGAACCTTATTTCCTTTGTTAGTTACTCTCCTTTTCAAAAATTCAAAAGTCATATCAAAGACATCTTTACCATATTCATATTCATTTTAGAAATTAGATTCTACAATATCCAATGCCTTTCAACTAACCATTTTACTATTGGGAGATGAAAATAAAAACAATTTAATAAAAACCAACACTGCAATCTTAATACAATCCTTATCATTTTCCCAACGGTTTGAAAAAAAAAAACTCCTAAACAAATTGTTTAATAATTTTTTCAACCCACCTAAAAAACTTCTCAACCAACCTATTCTTCTCACATGAAACAAACAAATTCCTAGAATCTCTTACACATTTTAACCTACTAATAAGTGCAAACTCTTCAATACTAAACTTCAATCTTTTCCAGAAACACCAAACCACAATTCATTAATTTTAGGTTGTTTCAACTATTTCAATAGTAAATAATGAAGCAACTAACATTGCATCTCAAACTTAGGTAAATTAAGAAAATACCCAAAATAGGAAGATCAAAACAAAGTAAGTTGATGTTCATTTAAAACTTGTTTCAAATGAATAATAACATCATAAGACAAAGAGCACCTAATCTTTGTAAAGAAATATTCATCTCTATTTATCAAAGGATCCCAATCCTAAAAAATAAAAAAATTAAAATAATAAAAAAGATCAAAAATAGAAAAAAATGAACATACCTTCAAAGAACCATCACCACCACCAGGATTTTTTTCTTCAACTTCTACTTTTGACTTCTTCAATCTCTCCTTTCCATCATCTAAAACCCTAGAACCCTTTTTCCTACTAGCCAAACCACTAATATCAACACTACCAGACCCACTAGAGGAAATAACAACATCAACACCATGAGACCCATCCCTTTTAACCCCCTTTTTTGTAGACTTGCAAATCATCTTCCTTGCCATTTTAATAGATTTAGACTTATTCAACTTCAAAGCATTAATTGTTTTAATTTATTCAAAATGAGTTTCAACCATTTAAACATTAACGAGAAAGAAAATACACTTGTATAAAACAAAGGGAAATAGTTATTCAAAATCAACAATGGAAGTTTTTATGGTAGTTACTTCCCAAAGAAAATGATGCACGAAAAGGTAGCATAAAGAATTTAAAAGAAAACCTCAAAAACTGTAAAGAAAATTGACCTACAAGAAAAAGGGGCAAAAAGGAAAACTAAAAATAAAAAAGGGACACACAAGAAAATAAGCGGGGGCATAAAGGTAAAAAATGAAAAGTATGTACATTTTAGTTAATAAGTCTAAAAATAGGGCATTTTTGGTAAATTCTCTTAGTTATTTGCTTAATTTGGGCTCTTATTTCAAAGTTATATGAATTTATCTATTTAACTATATAAATTGTATCAAGTATACTCCATTTTAGTTTAAAGATCCAATTATATCTTAAAAAATTACTTTGAACTCCTTATAAAATAATTTATTTATTAAAATCATTTTCTCTTTTTTAACATAAAAATAAGACTTAAAAGAATTTTCTTAAATTTTAATCATACTACTTTCCAAATAAACTCAAAAATTAATTTTGAAATATTTTCATAAGATTTTAACCTTCTAACATTATTTTATACCTAAAGCCTCCGTATTTTAATTTTTCTAAAATTTACTCCTCAACCTTCAATTGTATTATCACAAAAACTAGTATGAAATATATATGAAAAAAGAATTAAAGATACTAAAAACATTAAATAACAGTACAAAGATAATTTGATTTTTTAAAACAAAATAAAAAAATTCCTTGAAAAATTCCTTATAAATTGAGTTATTATATACTCTTAAAAATTAAAGATACTAAAAATATTAAATAATATAAAGACAATTTATTTTTTTTTGGAAAAATAAGAAATTTCTTAAAGCTCGCAACACAAAAAAACACAACTTACAAATTGTTTTATTATATACTTTAATATTAATAGAAGAAAATATAAAAGAATTTTTTTACTGTCACTATAAAAACATTATTTTATAAAAAAAATGAAATCTTCTTTATATTCTTAATTAACACTTTCGGTATTTCCAATATTCTCTTTTTTCTTTCTTAATTTTCACACTATGTCTCAATTGTCTGTGTTATCCATGTTTAAGACCATATAGTAAAAATATATTCTCACAAAGGTCTCTCAAAAGTGTGTTTTTATATAGCAAAGTTCACAAAGGTTGCATTTGTTTGGATTTAAATTCTTCCAAATTTTTTATCTCATGCCATGTGTTTTTTTATCAGGAATTCCCAATGTCATGTCTTGAAAAGTTGGCACCTGCACACCAAGAATACATGCCTACAACAATTTTAGTTTCATTGAATAACTATATCTTTAGTACTCATTCATCTTATCCATGCCAACTTTATCTACAGAAACAATTCCATCTCCTATTTTAACACAGTCACCTACTCCACCTTATCCACCCAACCCGTCCTCATATCCAAAGATTACCACACCTACCTTATCCTTATCAAGTCCCCTATCTACCAATAGCTCACCATCAGGTACCTTTATCACAACTTCACAATCTTCAGGATTATCCTTAATTGTTGACTTATCCA
Source organism: Mallotus nudiflorus (assembly GCA_947683625.1). Taxonomy (NCBI): domain Eukaryota; kingdom Viridiplantae; phylum Streptophyta; class Magnoliopsida; order Malpighiales; family Euphorbiaceae; genus Mallotus; species Mallotus nudiflorus. Next base: position 8,865,611 of record CANTUR010000039.1, read on the forward strand.
ATTATTCAGTTAATGCAAATCAAGGCAGAACACATGTCATGGTTACATGTCCTCAAGCTAATTCACCAAAGCCAAAAGCCTTTAATCTTCACCTGATCATGAACCATATACATATAAACAAGCTGCTTAATTTTTTTAAATGCAATGAGTAATGGTGTAGGAATATAATGCTTTAATCAAGAATAATACTTAAAACTTAGTCCTTCCACAAGTTAGTCAAAAACCACTTGAGTGCAAGTGGTCTACAAAATAAATGATGTGAGTCAAATATTACATATTTTTAGCACATTTATATTTAATTTAAATATTTTTTTTTTTGAAAATATGAACTTATTTGTTGATTTTTTATGAATTAGTAATAGCTTGGAGCACAAGTTTTATAAGAGACTCCATTGATGCCAAAGCAGGTGGGTTCATGATGAGGAAGATAGTAAATAAATTTAAATAGTTGCTAGGAAGGATAGCACATGACAACTACTTATGGCCCTCTAAGTGTGCTAATCCACCAAAACAAATGGGCATAATAGAACTTAACACAATGACAGCCCTTTAAGCTCAAATCTGCATTCATAAAGTAACTTGAAAATCTAACTCATAAACCTAATTCAGCCCCTAGATAGTTATTAGGTGAGTCTTATAATTTATTAGGCTATTCTAATAATGATTTTAGTGTTTGTGATGTAGGTATAATGGGAGATGGTTACATAGAGCAAGTAAATTGTGTTAGGAATCAATTTCAAGGAAGGCAAGTAAACAACCCATACTTTAATATATACAATCCAAAGTGCTAAATCACCTAAATTTTTCATGGAGTAACAATAATAATATGGCTGCACCAACCTTTCCTAACAACAATAATTTAATAAGACAATAAACACCCTCTGGATTTCAGAATCCATAACAAGATATGATGGCTTCAGTGGAGAATAAACTAGATAAATTCTTACATGCTATCATTAATAAGTTATCTAGCCAAGAGGAAAATCAAAAGGGATGGAAGCTAAATTTGATCAAATTATAAAGAACCATTCCTCTTCAATCCAAAACATTGAGGTTTAGCTAGGCCAGCTTGCTAATGTAGTGGGGACAAGAGCACAAGGTAACCTCCTAAGCACTATATAGTCTAACCTAAGGGAGTTAAAGGCTATTACTTTACGAAGTCGTAAGGAATTAAAATCTTAGGTTGAGGAAAAAGAAGATGATTAGTATGTCATAGTTAAATATATGCTAAAAGAGGAGCAAGCAAATTATAAGACAAAGAAAAATGAGGCTTTGATTTTGATACCACTAGCCTATGAACCAAAAATTCCATTTCCTCAAAGGCTGAAGAAATATAAAGACGAAGAGCAATTTTCCAAATTTTTAAAGAATTTTAAGAGATTGTAGATCAATATCCCTTTTGCCAAAGCACTTCTACAGATGCCCAATTATGCTAAATTTTTTAAGGACCTGATTATAAAGAAATGCATATGGGATAATCATGAGATAGTACCTTTAATAGAGACATGTAGTTCGATTATCTTAAGAATAATTCCTCCCAAATTAAGATACCTAAGGATTTTTACTATTCCTTACATTGTTAACATTAGTGAATTTCCTAGATGTCTTTATGATTTAGGAGTAAGTATTAATCTGATGCCCCTTTCTATTTTCAAAAATTTAGGCTTGGGAGATGTGGAGCCCACCAACATGTCACTACAATTGTAGACCACTCAATTAAGAAGCTATATGGAGTGATTGAAAATGTGTTGATGAAAGTATACAAGTTTATATTTCTTGTTAACTTTGTTGTTTCAGATTTTAAGGCAGATAGAACTTGTCCTTTAATTTTAGGTTAACCTTTCTTAAATACTAGTAAAGCTTTGATTGATGTGTATAAGGGTAAGTTGACTTTAATGGTAGGAGATGAGAAAATTGATTTTTTCATGTCAAAATTAATGAAGTACCCTTTAAGGGATGAGACTTGTATGAAAATTATTAGCATTGATGAGTGTGTAAAAGAGGTGAATTTGTCCTTAGGTGAGAGTGAGGATGATTAGCAAATATATGTGTAGTTAAAGAGTGGAACAAGAACAAGAGTCTACATTCATAAAACCTAAACTTTTGGTGAGAAGTAATAATCCCACACCTCTTTCCATTGAAAACCCATCAAAACTTGAACTAAAACCATTACCTAGCCATTTAAGGTATGCATTTTTGAGAGAAGAGGATGATAGATATCTAATGTAAAAGGAATTAGTTCCTCTTTTTTCATGCATAAGATTTAAAAAGAGGAGGGGCATAAACCCACTGCTAAGAGACAAAGGGGATTGAACCTAAACATGAAAGAAGTAATGAAAAAGGAGAATGTAAAAATTTTAGAAGAATACATAATTTATCCTATTTTTAATAGTGAGTGGGTAAGTCCAATACAATGTGTGCCTAAAAAGAGTGGGATGACATTAGTAGAGAATTTATTTCAAATAGGATAATTATTGGGTGGCGAGTGTGTATTGATTATAGGAAGTTAAATAAGGCCACTAGGAAATATCACTTTCTCCTTCCTTTTATTAATTAAATGTTGGAAAGAATTGTAGGTCACACTTTTATTATTTTCTTCATTGCTATACTGGGTATAACCAAATCTTCATATTTCTTGAGGATCAAGAAAAGACTATACGTACATATCCTTATAGCACATTTGCCTATTAAGGAATGTCATTTGGATTGTGTAATGCTCCTACAACTTTTCAAAGGTGTATGATGACAATATTCTTTGATCTAGTAGAGGATATCATGGAGGTATTTATGGATGATTTTTCTATTTTTGGTGATTCATTTGATTTGTGTTTAGCTAACCTTGAAAGGGTGCTTAAACATTATGAGGAGACTAACCTAGTTCGTAATTAGGAGAAATGCCACTTTATGGTTGATGAAGATATAGTATTAGGGCATAAAATATCAAGCAAAGGAATCAAGGTAAATAGAACCAAGATAGAAATCATTGAGAAGTTACCACCTTCTACATCAATAAAGGGAGTAAGAGGTTTTTTAGGCCATGCCAGTTTTTATCGACACTTTATTAAGGATTTTTCACTTACTGCCAAACCTTTAACTAATTTATCAATTAAAGATGTGCCTTTTGAGTTTGATGATGCTTGTTTGAGTGCTATTAATAGGTTGAAAAGGCACTAACTTTAACCCTAATCATTACACATTCATATTGGTCCCTACCTTTTAAGATTATGTTTGATGAAAGTGATCATACAATAGGAGCTATTTTGGGCTAAAGAAAAGATAGAAGACTTCATGTCATTTATTATGCTAGTAGAACTTTGGAAGAAGCACAATTAAAATATAGTACAACAGAGAAAGAGATGTTGGCAGTGGTCTTTATTGTAGATAAGTTATGTGTATATTTTCTTAGCTCCAAGGTTATCATTTATATTAACCATTCAGCCATCAGATACCTTCCTACTAAGAAATATGCCAAGCCTCGACTTATTCGATGGGTACTACTACTACAAGAATTTGATTTTGAGATTAGAGATAAAAGGAATTAAAAAATGTTGTTGCAAACCATTTGTCTAGATTGGAGAGACATGAAGATGACAGTGAACAACCATCCATTGATGGTAGTTTCCCTATTGAGTTTATTCTAGCTTTACAACACGTTTTCCTCCTTATTTTATTGACTTTACCAATTATTTGGCAGGTGATGTTTTTCCTTGTGACCTTTCTTATCAGTAAAAGAAGAGGTTTTTGAATGAAGTTAGACAATATTTATAGGAGGATCCTTTCATTTATAAAATTAGGGGAGATAGGTTGATTAGGTGTTGCATTCCTGATTTATAAGTGCATGACGTTCTCTCTCAATGTCAAGACTCAATTTATGGAGGTCATTATAGTGCAACAAAAATAACTACTAAAGTGTTAGTGTGTGGATTATTTTCGCCTACTTTATTTAAAGATGCTAGATAGTATGTGCTCCATTGTAATAGATGTCAGTGCATAGGAAAAATTTCCAAAACGTATGAGATGCCACTTTCATCAATTTAAGAAGTTAAGATTTTTTATATATGAGGCGTGGATTTCATAGGCCCCTTTCCAGCCTTTTGTGGGAATTGATTAATCCTTATGGAAGTTGATTATATCTCTAAAAGGGCTTTTGGGGTTCCTCAAGCCATTATTATTAATGGAGGCTCACATTTTTGCAATAAAAAATTTAAGTCTTTGCTTAAATAATAAGGGGTACATCATAGGATGGTAACTCTATATCATCCCTAGATGAGTGGACAAGTGGAGGTGGCCAATCATAAGCTTAAAAAGATACTAAAGAAGATAGTTATAACTTTAAGAAAAGATTAAGCCATGAATTTATATAATGCATTATGGGCATATTGTACAACCTTCAGAGCGGCTATTAGTCTCTCACCGTATAGGCTAGTTTTGGAAAAGCCTATCACCTTCCTGTTAAGTTAGAGCATCAAGATTATTAGGCAATCAAATTACTAAATTTTGATATGAAAGTTATGGGTGTAAAGAGATTGTTACAACTAAATAAGATTGACGAGATTAGATTACAAGCTTATGAAAATGCCAAGTTGTTCAAAGAGTAAACAAAGAAGTGGCATGATGCTCATATCCTTAAAAAGGTTTTCAAGGTAAGTGATTTTGTGTTGTTATATAACTCTAGATTGTGTTTATTTCTAGGAAACTTGAAATCAAGGTGGAGTGGTCCATTTGAAGTGGTGCATGTTTTTCTGCATGGAGCACTAAAGTTGATGAACACTACAAGTGAGATGTTTAAAGCCAACATTGATGCAAGGTATATTATGGTCGCTTAATGCCTCAAGAGAAGGCTATTCCCACTTTATAGTCACAACCCTAATAATTAAAATTAAGGGGAGTTGGTCAAGCTAATGACCTTAATAGAACTATTCATTTTCTTTAAATGTATTTAATTTAAGTTTTGTCCTTTAGTTTAAGTTTAATTTAGCTTTAAGCTTTTATTTTCTTTTTTTTTACTTATTGTACATTGTTTGTCCATGTTTAATACTCACATTGAGGGCAATGTGAAGATTAAGTATGGGGGAAGGATTTAGCATTTGCATGTGATAAGCATTTTGTTAGATTTTATTTTTATGTTTAATTTTGTTTTAATTTCTTTTGGTAGACTTTTAAGAAGTGTAGTTATTGAATGTTGCATGTAAACACTTGAATTTTTGTAATCTATCATTATGATGAGCTAGATACATTGGATATGATTTTCTTGAATATGTGTGATAATCTCCTTTTAATGCTTAATTTATGTTTTTCAAGCTAGATTGATAACTTGTGGTTAAGGACTTTTGATACTTTAATGAACTTAATGGTTACTTTTCTTTTGAGTGATCAAATTTTATAATTTGATATTTGAGAAAGATGTTTACAAATAGAACTTAATTTTGATCTTTAGTTTACTTTTTGTGTTTAAAACATAATATGGTTGCTCTATATATATATATATATATATATATATATATATATATATATATATATATATATATATATATATATATATATATATATATATATATATATATATATATATATATATATATATATATATATATATATATAATTTCTCTTATCTTAAGCAACTAAAATATTAGTTTTTAAATATTTATATGCTCCAAAACTACTCCAATGCTCTAAAAAAGAGTATGAGTATTCACAGGACCCATTCAGCAGCATCCATGCTTAGTAGTGCAGGAATAGTGTGTTAGTACATGTGGTATGCCCTATAGGCCAATCACATATTTTGAAAATGTAAATTATCCCAAATGGCAATAAAATAATATTCTACTATCTAAAGTGTTTATTTAATTAAATATTTATCCATTAGCATCATGTTAAATAAATTTATTATCAAGAGTTGATAATATGAGCTACAAATTTATTTAGTACATATGTTATAAGATGTTCATAGTCGATAAATTAATATTTACGTAATATTAATTTGACTATCACCTCTATCTATTTTCCATGATTAGTATATAATACTAATAGTGGGAGTTAGTGAATCTTATATGATGGGTGGATCGAAAAGTGACATTAGATTTATGATTGTGTGGATATTCACTTATAGTCAACAATCACAATCTAGGTCATAATGGTGCATATAGTCCTTTTACTTGAGGTGACATGGTCATCCACATTTAAGTGGTTAGGGTTTATCACTATTTACATGCTTATGTTAATCACGCATGGGTATATGGCGTGTGATGGCTCTAATTAGTTAAATGTAGGGATAAGTGTTTAGCAAATATGGTATTCATTTTTTGGTTTGAACTGGGATAAGATCCTATGCTATCTAAGCTTGTTCTTGATGAATATGATCCTAGCCAGGACAAACATAACATAGCTTGAAAGAGTTTTAGTGATAGAAAAGTATTTCTAGTATGTGTTATGTTTTATCAAGAATTATAACTTGAGATGAGGTCATATGATATAGCTATTAGAGTTTGACTAAAAAATGACTCTAGGCTATATAGAGATCTTCTAATGAACGAATTTTAGTGCATAGTAATTATCACCAAAGGGTTCGTGTAAATCAATACATGCATTCATTTCTAATTCGATAGTTGTGATATCAATGCTAGTAGTGGCTCACAACTTATGAGAACTAAATGTATATAATTGGGATTTTCACATTTAGATTTGAAAGAAGTTCCAAATTAAATCAAGTGTTAATATTATCTTCTCATTGCCAATTAGACATGAACCTAGTAAGTCACACCTAAAAGAGTTTCACCAAATCATCATCAATGTTAATCTAATTATTGATTAAAGTGTTTAATTGAATAATTAAGATTAATGGAATTAGATTTATGCTTTAAGAAATGATTCTAGCATATCATGAAATCTAATTCAAGAAAGGGTTTAATTATTAATTTATACTTAATTAATATGTGATATTAATTAAGGTATTAAATTAATAATATATGTTGCTTCTATTAGGACTTGGATTAATGGCCTAAGTTATTTGGGCCTAGGCCCAAAAGAGTTTTGGACAAAAGATTAATCTAAGATGTTGAGAAAGCCCATGAACATAATCTAAGCCCACTTGTCTAATGGATTGGGCTTAGGCCAAGTGTTGGCCTAATTACCAAGCCTAAGTCCATATAAAACATATGGTAAAATTTGTCATATTAGGCACACATTATCTTTAATATGTAAATTGTTGACCATGGTAAATTTGGCATATTGGGCACACATTATCTTTAATGTGTAAATTGTTGACTTTGGAAAAAGAAAGACTAGGTTGCATTAATGAGTGTAGAGAGTGAATGTAGATAAATACATAAGATGTATTCTCTACATACTTGTACATTAATCACTTATACAAGTTGTATACTTATCATGATGAGTTGTATACTTGTGATGTAAGAGATTATGTTATGAGGTTTTGCTTCCTCTATATATATATACATAACCTAAGATATGTTTCTACGGTTAGATAGTTAAAAACACACCACAAGTAGAAACAACATATACATAAACAAAAAAAAACCCTAAGTGTTCTTACAAAGATTAAATTAGTGCAAGATTTGTAAGGGTCAATTTAGAGGACAACTTGCAACTAATCAAATCAAAGCAAGAATGTGACTTGGCGGAACTTTGGTGTTTTAAGCTAGAGGCCCTACATTTGGGAGGCTAGATCAAGTGTTGAACCTACAACATCAAAATCTTATAGATAACTATTATGGTTTACATCAAACTAGGAGTTTGTAAGTTCTCTTAAACTTAAAATTTCCTAAGTTTATGTATATATATATTGTTTTGATATTTAGCTATATTTAAAATTCAAAATAGATCCGTGGGAATGGAATTCTTCATGTCATAAAGGGTTATACAAGTGAAATTTTTGAAATTTCACCCTACCTAGGCTTGTGCTCACTACACTTATCCTTTTAAGTGGTATTAGAGCTCCTTTTTGCAGTTTAATCATTATAAATTTATTGATAATTGCAAGTGTTATTATTATATTTGATGTTCATTGTAAATGTTATGGCGTAAAATCCATAAAAATATGTGATTTTATCCTTTTGACAGCTAGTCACATGACTTGTGACATGGTCATGTCTAGGCCGTGTTAGGTATATGGACAATATATTTTCTTGTTTTGTATGCTTTACAAATTGATTATAACATGCAAGAGTTGTATTTTACTTGATATTTGCTTGTCATACATGCAAGTAATGATCATGAAGTTAGATTACATCCTATAGTTTGTAATAATAATTAATTTTATTATTTTAGAATGTAATTAAATGTTAATTTCATAGACTTAGGATGTAATATTTTCCTTGGTATGCTAAGGATTGAATGTAAATCACAAAAGCTGTGAAATAAAGCTTGAAGTGTTCAAGAATGGTAACCAATTCAACCTTTGGTGAATAGATCAAGGCCCTTACAGAAGCTAACAGGGATTTTCATGATTTAAAGTATTTTCTTAGCCTTTGCCCGCTTTGTAACTTATTTTAAGAGTTAGAATAATTTTAGGAAAGGCCCATGATCACTCCTTATTTGTGCATCTATTATGCATGTTCTATGTATATATATGATATATATGTTATAACATGCAATATGCATATGTGATATGTATATATATATATATATATATATATATATATATATGTAAAGATGCCATGCAATAAATGTATATGATATATATATAATTTTCTAATGTGCAAAGTGAGACCTTAATTAAAGACCCAAAATATTCTAACCTAAATTTAGTTCTAAGCTCTCCATTGGAGTAATAACTTGCATGGTTTTGGGATTTTTTTCATCGGCTATGGATACATAGGGGTGTACATAAGGCCCAATAGATTCATATAGTGTTATTATGGGTGCATGGATACACTATGGGCCAAGAAAGGCAAATAGGAGTACCAGAGGTTTGTAGTGTTCAAATCCATACATGTCACTAATCCAATGGTATGAACCTAACTAATGCCAAAGCCTAAGATTAGTAATGTCTACCTGAGGCTCATAATATTAAGAGCCTAAATGATGGAACTTCACATGAGATATGATGGACAATAGTTGTCCAATTAGTGAGAATCAATATTCTAAGAATGGCAATGTGTACTTGAGAGATATTAATGACCCATTAAGAATTCCATCACCCATTAGAAATCCATTCAACAATTTCGTTTCCTACTTTAGAAGTGTAGGATTCACCAAGTTAGTGGGAGGCCAATATGATTAAAGACCAAATCTAATGGTAATAATAACAATGTTGTATAACTAATTAATCTTGTTACCTTTACACAAACCTAATAATATAAGACCATCAAACTTACTTTTAATCATGCTCGACCAACATAGGCTCATGGGCCCTAATTTTATAGATTGGCTAAGGAATCTAAAAGTTGTTTTAGCTTCGAAAAAATACTATATGTATTAAAATAATGCCCACTTGGTTCCCTTCCCAAAAATGCTTCCCAAGAGGAGTGTGATACTCGATAAAAATGGAAGGATGATGATTTGTAAGCACATTGCATCATGTGGGCTTCCTTGAGTGCTAAAATAAATCGGCAACATGAAAAGTACCCTAGTGCAAAGGAAACCCTACTTCACCTATAAGAGTTATTTGGTGAACATAATAGGACTACTAGATATAAGATACCAAAGTGGCTTTTTTGTGCTAAGATGAAGGAGGGTAGGATGTGCGAGTTCATGCAAACTCCATTATTATAGCTATAGAGCAGCTAAAAAGTCTAGACTTTAGGGTAAACCATTGCTAACTCTAAGTGGATTTGATCCTTCAATCCATTTTTAAATCTTTTAGGCAAACCATTGCCAACTTCCATATGAATAAAATAAAGTGCACCCTTATGGAGTTTTTTTTAACATGCTTGTGATAGCCTAAAAGGCTATCCAAGGAAGCAAAGGGAAGGGGGTTGCACTTATTGCCTCTTCTAGTGGGACTAAGAAAAGAAGCAATAAGAAAAAGAAAGGCAAGACAAGTGTTGTCAAGACCACAGGTGGCATAGCCAAGAATAAGGGCAAGGCAATTATAAGGGAAGAACAAAGTAAAGGAAAATATTTCCATTGCTAAGGTAAAGGACATTAGAAGAGGAATTGTCCTAAGTTCCTTAAGTCTCTCAAGACAAAAGGAAAGGACAAAAAAGGAGAAGGTGAGACTTTCTTTAATCTATTTGTCTTTAAATGTTCTAAGAGCTTATCAAATGCATAGGTATTGGATACCGGTGCTAGTTCTCATTTTTGTTCATCCTTGTAGAATCTAGCAAATGAAAGAAGGTTAACGCCTAATGAAGTGACCTTAAAGCTTGGAAATGGAGCAACTGTTGTGGCCAAAGCCATAGGATCCACTTCTATTGTTTCATATTTGTTATTGGATTATGTATTGTATGTACCTAATGCCTATAAAAATGTTGTCTCTATTTCTAGTTTAACTAGAAAGGGTTATGAATTCCATTTTAAAAAAGACATTTATAACATTTACTTTGGAAGTGAAATGGTAGGCAAGGGCTATTTAATACATGGTATATATTATATTGATAATATGTCCAATAATAGTAAGCCTCAAATTAATGTTAGTAATGTAAATGCAATGCTAATTGAGAATGCCTCTAACTCCAAATATCCATGGCACTTGAGATTATGTCACATTACAAAGGATAGGATCAACGAGTTGGAAAGGATGTGAATCTTAAGCAATCTTGAATCTACATCCAATCTGACTTGTGAAGCTTGTCTTTAAGGCAAGATGACTATATCACCATTTGTTAGACAAATGGCAAGAGCCAAGGATATATTGGAGATCATACATAGTGATGTATGTGGACGATTTACTAAAATGGCTAGGGTGGTTTCTACTACTTTATAAACTTTATATATGATCTATCAAGGTATGGGCACTTATTTTTTATAAAACACAAAAGTGAATCCTTTGAAAATTTTAAGGAATTCAAAGCCTAGGTAGAGAACCAAACTAGGATAAGTATTAAAACTCTAAGATTATATTAAGGAGGTGAATACTTAAGTACCAAGTTCATTGAGTTCCTTAAGGAACATGACATTATGTCACAACTCAAACCACCCGGAACACCTCTATTAAATGGTGTGTCCAAGAGATGAAATCATACTTTATTAGACATGGTATATTCAATAATGAACTAAACTGATCTCCTTATTTCATTTTGGGGTTATGCATTCCAAATGGCCTCCTACATCCTTAATCGTGTTCCATCAAAATCTATTTCTACTACACCATATGAGATGTGGCATGGTAGAGCACCAAGTTTTAAACATATTAAGATTTGGGGATGTCCAGCTTTTATCAAAAAGCTAAAATTAGACAAGTTGGATGTAAAATCAATTAAAGGAAGGTTTATTAGGTATCCTAAAGATAATTTAGGGTACTACTTTTATCTTCCTACTAAATAAGTTATTGTTATAAGTAGAGATGTTATTTTCCTTAAGAAAGAGTTTCTTAAAGAAGGTGGCAAAGCAAGGAAGATAATGTTAGATGAGGAATCATCTAAAAAAGCCTAACAAATTGATCATATGGATATTGATCATCCCAAGCAGCCTATTCTAATTAAGAATGTCATTACATTGACTCCTACAAGGTCTAGTAAGGTATCTCATCCATTAGAGAGATATAGTTTTCTATATGATATTCAAGAGTTGCATATTCATCAAGGAAGCAATCATAATGATGATCCTGCAACATATGAAGAAGGTTTATTAGATAAAGATTCTTTTAAATGGCTTGAAGCAATGAAAGCCAAAATGGATTCCATGTATACAAACCAAGTTTGGACACTTGTTGATCCACTTAAAGGTATTGTACATATATGTTGTCAATGGGTCTTCAAGAAAAAGATTGGTGCAGGTTAAAAGGTTGATACATATAAAGCAAGGCTGGTAGTGAAAGGGTTTCGCTAAAGGCAAGGGGTTGACTATGAAAAGACCTTGCCAGTAGTCATTCTTAAATCCATTCAGATTCTTCTAGCTATAAATGCACACTTTGATTATGAGGTTTAGCAAATGGATGTCAAAACTACCTTTCTCAATGGTTATATTAAGGAAGAGATTTATATGGAGCAACCTAAGGGTTTTGAATTTGAGGATAACTCAAAAGTGTGTAAGCTTAATAGATTTATCTATGGTCTAAATCAAGCTTTAGGGAGTTGGAATGTCATTTTGATAAGGCCATCCATTCTTATAGTTTCATTAAGAATGATGATGAGCAATGTGTTTACAAGAAAGTTCATGGGAGCTAACTCACTTTCCTAGTCGTGTATATGGATGACATTTTACTAATTAGAAATAATGTTGGAATTATGAATTTTATGAAAGTATGGCTATCTAAAACCTTCTAGATTAAGGACATAGGGGAGGCAACCTATATTCTTAGGATTTAAGTCTATAGAGATAGATCGAAGAGAATGATAGGTTTATCCTAAATTCTTTACTTGGAAAAGGTGTTGAAGAGGTTCAACATGCTTTGATTCAAATAGAGAATTATTACCATTTAGGCATGGTATCCATCTATACAAGGGTATGTCACCTAAAACACCTGAAGAGATAGAGCAAATGGCTAAAGTTCCTTATGCTTCAGCCATAGGAAGCTATATTGTGTACTAGGCCTAATATTGCCTATACTATTAGTGTGACTAGCAAGTTTCAATCTAATCCAAGTTTAGAACACTGGATAGCTATTAAGGCAATCTTTATGTACTTAAGAAGGACTAAAGATTTGATCTTAACTTATAGAGGAGGTGATCTTCATATAGGTGGTTTCATAAATTCTAATTTTTAATCAGATGTGGATGATAGAAAGTCTATCTTTAGGGTTTTTTTCATTTCTAATAGAGGAGCAATGAGCTAGAAGAGTTCCAAGCAAAGTGTCATTGTTGATTCCATTATAGAAGCCGAGTATATAACTGCATTGGATGCTACTACTGAAGCTATTTGGATTAAGAAGTTCATTATCGAACTAGGAGTTATTCCTTTAATTAAATCCCAAATTCCTCTTTATTGTGACAATAATGGAGCCATTGCTTTAGCAAAAGACTTAAGGTCTCACTAGAGATCCAAACATATAGAAAGGTGCTTCCATATTATTAGAGAACTTGTTGGGAAAGGCAATATGCTCATACAAAAGGTAGCTTCAGCTGATAATGTGGTTGATCCACTTACTAAAACACTAATGCAACTATAGTTGGATCAACATCTTGAGAAGAAGGGTCTAAGATATTGCAATGATTGGCTCTAGTGTGAGTGGGAGATTGTTAGTATAGGTGGTATGCCCTAGAGGCCAGTCACATATTTTGATAATGTAAATTATCCCAAAAGGTAATAAAATAATATTATATTATCTAAAGTGTTTATTCAATTGAATATTTATCCATTAGCATCATGTTAAATAAATTTATTATCAAGAGTTAATAATATGAGCTATAAATTTGTTTAGTACATATGTTATAAAATGTTCATAGTTGGTAAATCGATATTTGGGTAATATTAATTTGACTATCACCTCTATCTATTTTCCTCGATTAGTATGTGATACTAATAGTGGGAGTTAGTGAGTATCATGCTACTTGATATGAGATATCATAATAATTATGTGGATATTCATGTGATGTGTGTATCAAACAGTGACGTTATATTTGTGATTGTGTGGATATTCACTTATAGTTAACAATCACAATCTAAGTAATAATAATGCATATAGTCATTCAACCTGAGGTGACCATCCATATTTAAATGGTTATAGTTTGTTACTGCTTACATGCTTATGTTAATCACACATAGGTATATGGTATGTGATGGCTCTAATAAGTTAAATATAGGGATGAGTGTTTAGCTAAGATGGTATTCATTGCCTAAAGTGAACTGGTATAAGATCCTATGCTATCTAAGTTTGTTCTTTATGAATAAGTTTATGGCCAGGACAAACATGACATAGTTTAAAAGAGTTTCAGTGCTAGAAAAGTGTTTCTCGTATTTGTTATGTTTGATCAAGAATTATAACTTGAGATGAGGCCATATGATATAGCTATTAGAGTTTGATTAAACCATGACTCTAGGCTATATCAGGATATTCTAATAAAGGGATTTTAGTGCATGGTAATTATAACCATAGGGTTCATATGAATCAATACATGCATTCATTTCTAATTGGGTAGTTGTAATATCAATGCTAGGGGTCACTCACAACTTATAAGAACTAAATGTGTATAATTGAGATTTTCACATTGAGATTTGAAAGAAATTTCAAATAATATCATGTGTTGATATTATCTTCTCATTACCAATTAGACATAAGCCTAGTAAGTCACACCTAAAAGAGTTTCACTAAATCATAAACAATATTAATCTAATTATTGATTAAAGTATTTAATCAAATTATTAAGATTAATGGAATTGGATTTATGCTTTAAGCAATGATTCTAGCATATCATGAAATCTAATTCAAGAAAGGTTTAATTATTAATTTATACTTAATTAATATCATATATTGATTAAGGTATTAAATTAATAATATATATTGTTTCTATTTGGACTTTGATTAATGGCCCAAGTTATTTGGGCCTAGGCCCAAAAGAGTTTTAGACCAAAGATTAAGCTAAGAAGTTGAGAAAGCCCATGAATATAATCTAAGCCCATGTGTTTAATGGATTTAGCTTGGGCCAATTGTTAGCCCAATTACCAAGCCCAAGTCCATATAAAAGGATATGGTCAAATTTTTCATGTTAGGCACACATTATCTCTAATGTATAAATTGTTGACCATGGTAAATTTGGCATATTAGGCACACATTATCTTTAATGTGTAAATTGTTGACTTTGGCAAAAGAAAGATTAGGTTGCATTGATAAGTGTATAGAATGAATGTGGACAAATACGTGAGATGTATTCTCTACATACTTGTACACTAATCACTTATATAAGTTGTATACTTATCATAATGAGTTGTACAATTGTGATGTAAGAGATTATGTCATGAGGTTTTGCTTTCTCTACATATATATACATAACCTAAGATATGTTTCTAAGGTTAAATGGTTAGAGACACACCACAAGTAAAAATAACATATACATAAACAAAAAGACTGAGTGTTCTTGTAAAGATTAAATTAGTGCAAGATTTGTAAGGGTCAAGTGAGAGGACAACATGCAACTGATTAAACCAAAGCAAGAATTTTAAAGAAGGGAGGTTGAGGAGGATTCTAGAGGAGAACACCATTGAAAAACACATAAAAAGAACCCTATAAGATCAAACAAACCATAAGAAATTGGAGATTCAAGATTCAAGATTAATCATATCTATTTTCTTCTCATTATTCTATTTCTTATACTTTTTATTATGGGTTTTTCTTGTGAATTTTTGGGGATTAATAATATTATATTAGGCTAAACTTTTCTTTATTAGGGATTAAAAATTTGAATATGATATAAGTTGTCAATTTAATATATTTATTAGTTATTGCATATTGTGTTTATTATTATAAATTTTTATTATTTCTTGATCACTAATAACATGAATTTAATTAGAGTTATGCACTGAGAGATGGTAATTCTAATGGACATATAAATACAAGTTTAACTTAGCTCAAAATTATAGATAAATTGAGTTGATTAAATTCCCTTTTGAGTTGTGTTTCATTATTCATGATTTTGATGTTTAGGTGTTTAGATTGCAATGATAATTGAGTGTTTATTACCTTGATTGATAATTGTGAATTTAAATTAATTAATGCTTGAGAGAGATTGATTAATTCTTTAGGAAAACTTGAAATAAGCATGGCTAATTGAGTAGTAAATTTAGCTAGCGTAGTGATTATAAGGTGATTTAATTCCTAGCGATTTTCATAAATATAATTTGTTTATTAATTTTGTTGAATTATTTCTCTATCTTTGAAGTAGATTTCTTGAATTTGCAATTTCAATTAATTTTACATACATTTATTTTAGCCTTAGACAATAAGAGGTTGGTAAATAAGTGATTAGATCAAAATCTTTGTGGGATGATATTTTTATACTACTTATTGATACTATGCACTTATGGTAGACAGAATAAGCTTTTGGCGCCGTTGTTAGGGATTTTGATATAAAATCATAATTGATATGATATTTGTTAGATTAAGGCACTAATTATTTATAAGATCATACTTATTTTATCTTATACTAGTGTTACAATCTCTTAGTTGCAAAGGTTCTCAAATCGAAAGTTCCTTATACTACTACACTAATGGCTTAGTTAAGGCATATTGCTTGCTTTACATTGATGATCTTCTACTCACAGGTGATGACAATAATTTTTTATCAAATATTATTACTTCTCTACAGTGTCATTTTCCTTTAAAGGACCCTGGCCAACATATCTATATTCTAGGACTATAAGCAAATATGACTAATAATGGGCTCTATCTCACACAATCCAAATATCTTTTTTAATTTGTTGGATAGAACCAACATGTCTCATGCGAATACCATTATCACTCTTGGTTGCACCAAAAAATCTTTGGTCACCTTGGGCAAAACGTTTAACAATCCCATGTTGTAATGATGCTCAGTGGATAACCTACAATATGTTTGTTTAATAAGGCTAGACATCACTTTCTCATTCAATTGTGTTTCACTATACATGCATTCTCCTACTACAAATCATTGGATTACATTAAAGTGTATCCTGAGATATCTTTTGGGCACACAAAATTTTAGGTTGTTTATTAAGATATATACTTCGATAACTACTTTGGAAACTATTTTTACTTATAGTGACATAGATTAGGGCAATTCTAAGGACAACAAAAAAATCCACCGCCGTTTTTGGTATTGTGCTATATAGTGTCATTTTGAGCAAGAGCTACTTAGAGCTAGGCACAAAGTGAGGAAAATTACCAAAGATTAAACGGGTTGCAAAAATAAATAGTGGCATTTTTGTAATTAAATGTGAAATAAGCAGCTAAATTGGAAGTTGTTCGTAGAACAGTGCAATTTGCAACCGAGCTTTATATATATATATATATATATATATATATATATATATATATATATATATATATATATATATATATATATATATATATATATATATATATATATATACATACACACATATACATATATATATATATTATTGGTTCTAGTTTTGGTTATTTGGTTCAGTATAATTCGAAGTGGTTTGGGACAGATCTCAGTTTAAAGAATTTAAATTCTTTTGACCCATCCCAATAAATATTTTTAGGACAATTTGGTTCAAAAAAAGGTTAAATGGTTAATGAAAATTTTCGGTTATAGAGATTTTTGGTTCAGTTTGTTTGGGACGGTTTAGGTTTTTCAATACCCATGCTCAGCCCTAGTCCTTTGACCTACCAATAGTCGTCTAATATAAGTTAAATCCCCAAAGTTGGTGAACAACAAATCATCAAATATGCTTTGTAATTCACTATTTCAAGAGACACTTACAAGCAAATTTATATAGCAAATAATTTCTATGTATTTTGATTCAAAATATGTTAGTAATAATAATAGTTATTGAAATTTACTAATTTTTCAATAATCATGCATAAAAAATGCAATGGAAATATTTTAACACAAATTAATAAAATTAAAATGATAAATAAATCTGTTAAAATATATTTGAACAAGGTTGCCAGGGGTGAAAGTATGCAAATAAGCTTTTGTTCTATGACTCCTCCTTTTGCCCTTTACAAGCTTATCAAGCAGCATTCAACCATATATATAATATAAGGAAATATTTTTTAAAAAAAGAAAAACATAATGTGAGATACTAATCTTTTAAAAATACATCAGACCCAATCAATATGACAATTAATTTGTTCTATTTAACTTCATAATACTAATTTCCAAATAGGGATTATCAACCTTATGACCAGTTGATGTGCAAAGAGGAATTATCAACTCAAAACTAGCCTAACATAAATTTTTTCATCTGTCATATTTGAAGATAAAGGGAAAAAAATTCTATTAAGTTAAAGAAATGTTTCTACCATTATTCTTACTATTATGAGCATTACAAGAGAGTATAAGAATAGGGAAAAAATTTTCCACTCTTGATTCATTCTATGAATTTCAATCTTACTTATATAGTGTATCTAAATTAGGAAAGTAAAAGAGTCCCTACCAAAGAAGGTAGAAAAGTGTTAGTTTTCTCTGTGTCAATAGTCTACTTATTTTCATTCTTTAGGGGGGTGACTAGTCTTTAGACCAATAACCACCCCCTCTCAGTTCATTACTCTCCTTTACTTAGTTCTAGATTTCAATTCTATCTATACTAGTAATGGATCTATAATTTTGTTAGTAGTTTGTTTTGTGGTTTTTGTGCAACCTCAAATTCCCTACAGTGTTGCCTCAATCACCGTCACCATCATGGCTAGTGTTCAATATCGATATCGATGCTTCCACAACATCTAACTGAAAGGAAAGAGCCTTAGTAACTCAAAGCACAAATCTCCTTATAATGTGTTTTGTAGATTTGGCTCGTTTGCTCTCCAACATTAACGATATATCCAAGTCTGTTATTGGGTTGATGAGTTCTTTGAAACTTATTCTTGAGCTTTTCTCTTGTCATCCATGGCTGCTGAAGTTGCCGTTACTGCTGCTGTTGCAGAATCTCACTCTTTCCCTTAGCAAATCCAGGGTTTTACTAAGGAAGAAGATGTTGATGGGTTATGCACTTAGTTCTTGGAGTGGGCTGTTAATGCTTTTATTTATTGTTGGGCCCCTATTGCCCCTAATGTTCTATCCTTTTATTATCTAATGAAGCTTTCTTTAGTAAGAAATAAAATATGCATCCTCATGAATAGGCCAAATGTTAAAAGATGTGAAGAGTAAGGTTCGAACTCTTATCTCCCTTCCTTATAGTAAGAAATAAAAAAATAAAATAGACAACATTTATTTAATGTAATTTAGATGACTATAATTCAAAGAATTCTATAAATGTAAATAATTATAAATTAAATATGAATTTCATTAAATAGAAGACATTTTATTTATAAAAAATAATTTAGTGATTCACTTTTTTTTTTTAAACACATCATCAGAGGTTCAAATCATGACGATGACTCAATTTCAGGAAGCAAATTCCAACTATAGTACTAAAAATTCAAGCTGAGAGAGCAATTTTTTTCTCAGCTCAAAGGCACATTCTCTAGCTGATTGGTACTCCTTTGTTTCCTTATACTTTGACTGAAGTAGTTGAGCCCTGGATTTAAATAGTTCATTTAACAGATAGGGTGGAGAAGGGTCAATGGTTATCTTTTCCAATGCCACAGCATTTCTGTGCAAGTGCATAAACAACTCAACTTCTGTTGCACTTCCAACAAATCCAACCAACTTCACAATCTTAAGGCAGGGATAAAGATGCTCCTCTATTTCAATTTTTGCATCTTTAGATGATTTCTCTCCATGGCATACCTGAAACCAAATTCGTTAGCATTTATATTAGAATTCAGATCGAAGACAATTGAATATAAGGATCCGATTATCCATTGACTCACTGTTATCATAAGCTTCTGCAAAGAACTACAAGCTCGCATTAGCAGAGCGAGGATAGAGAGGTCCCCCGAATCAAGAGTTGAAACTTTGAGTTCGAGATTCTTAAGATTGGTTAGTTTAGGAACTTGTTGCTGCGCTGTGATAATAAGATTCTGCAAATTTCAACAGATATTAATGACAAGTGATTCCATAGATTTCTGAAAAGCAAAGATGTGAATGGGTGGATGGGTGCGTGCATGTGTGTAGTCCAACTTACAATGGGACCGGGGAAATTCAAACTAAGTGTCTCCAGTTGTGATAGAAAACCTGAATTCTCGAGCACATTGTTCACAATGAATTTGAAAAAGCTTGCTACAACTCTGACCTCGACAAGCTTGGGGACATTCCTAAAATGGACAACTTCAGGTCCAGAATACATAAAGGAAACCAGATTTGCAGCAGAAATCTCAAGGTTTTCAAAGTTTCTACAGCACCAGAGCTCTAAATTCTTGAGATTGAGTGTTGGACCTGAAATGTTAAAGCTTATTAGAGAGGTTGAGTTCTTTACGCTCAGTGCTTCAAGAAATGGGGAATGAGCTAGCAAGTACTCAAGAGTATCACCACTCACATCCACGCACTTCAAATGGAGTGCTGTTAAAGAACTCAAGCTTAAAGTGTTAAAAAAATGAGGAGGAAAAACATAGCGCCTCGACAGACTGGTGGTTCGTAAATCTGTGAAATCCAGCTCAAGTTTCTTAACCTTCTTTTCCACTGCAAATTTAATCCAATCATCCACACCAGATTCACAGCCGACATCGAACACAATTCTGAATCCATTCAACGTTGGAGCTTGGTGTAATCCCAAAACATGATTAACCCAACTAATGAATCTTTTTCTTTCATCTCGAAGCGATTTCACTTCAGACCCCAATGGAAATCTAATTTCTTCTAAAGAAAGTGATGCATCAAAGTCTAGAGTACCAGAAAAGAAGGTCCACAACGATCTCCATCTTGTGGAAAGGATGCTAGTTCGGGCAGCTTCTTTCATAGGCAAGAAAGATAGGATTGACACAAGAATATGGCTAGGCAATTTACTAATGCCATCACTTCGGTTTAGTGTTTCTTCATCTGTTAAGAAAATGGAACAAGTCCTCAAATTAGCAGCTGCTAATTTACACACAGTACAACTAAAGATGATTGATTACATTAACCGCAATAAGAGAATGAGAATAATAAGATACACTGACCTGACTGAGACATGTTGTTGGTTTTGAAGTCCGATTGTATTTTAGCTCTGGAAGGAACAAAACTGCAGCAGAAAACAATCTTGCAGTATATTGGGTATGGTTGTGAAAGAAATATCTCTATTAAGACTCCTTCTATGATGACAAAACTTTTTATAGTAAAAACGAGGACTTGACCACTCCTGAAAGGGCATATCTTTTGGGGAAGTTGCTACTCGGACTCCATGAATATTGTAACCAACATATACATGAATCTGTGATACATATGCGAAGTATTTTATTTTGAGCATTAAAAATAAAATATACATTTTTGTCTTATACATCTAGCCGTATACAATGTATATAAGCAAGAATTTTCCTTTAATTTAATATTTAATTAAATGGAATATATATATATATATATATATATATATATAGACACACACATTACTGAATGTAATACTGTGAGAATAGATTTAATTCTGTGTTTTTTGGTTTTAATTCATTTTCATGAGAATCTTGTATTACGTGGGGTGCGGATGGTGGATAAATGTGTTCAAAAACACATCTACGGTTTGAGATTTGATATATAATTGTATTGACTATCTAGATCTTATATAAGGAAAAGCATATAATATGTAGCCTCTATTTTCAGTCAATTCAAACACCAACAATTAATGAGATTATGGAATCAGGCCGTTAATTGGCCGATTAGATATGACTGAGCTTTAGACATTACATCCGCGGATTAGATATGTCTAGACCTTCAAAACCTACCGGTTACTTAGTTCTTAGATTAAATTACATTTTACTCTGTATTTTATTGTATTATATTATTTTATTTTTGATATTTAAAAAATTATTTATTTATTTTTTATATTTATCTTTTTGTGTACTATTTTATTCTTAAAGAAAGATTAATGAGTGTTAAAAAAATAAATGTCAATGATGAATAAATATTTTTTTCAAATGTCATAAGTAAATAAATATTTTTTAAAATATTAAGGATAAAGTAGTGCAATGCAATAAAATACAGGAGAAAATATTATTTACCTTTCTTCTTATGCCCAACATAAAAGCAATTGAAAATGATTTTTTAATATGATGTTTTAATATATTAATAGTCGACATGAAAATTGTAAAATACATATGTAATTTCTTGTATTTATATTTTTTAATTTGTCTCAATTTTTAAAATGATAATATAAATAAGAGTTATTCTTTAATATAAACGTGTATATCTATATAAATAAAATTATAATCATTATATTAATATTTAAATGTATTGATATAATGATAATTAATTTTTGTAATTAAATAAAAATTAATCCAATAAGTAAAACTTTTAGTATTATATGAAGTGTTTAAATGGTTAAAAAAAAGTGTTTAAATGGTTTTTCCATGTTAAAATTAAACTATTTAGATATTTGAACTAGATGAAAACTCAAGTGTTGACACGTAATAATTTTTAGTAAGTTGAAGTTTTCACATGGTCAATTTATAAGTTGGCGGAATAAACTAATAAGATATGTTAAATTTTAAGAGCTCCAAATGTCTTAAGCTTAAAAATTTTAATAAATTTATATATTGCCCTTAAATATCAAAGAAGAAACCACAAACTCTAAATATAAAACCATTTAACCACAAAAATATATTTATATATTTTTTCTAAATTAAATTATAGGAGGTTGATATAAAAAAAAAAACAACAACGGAAGACATGTGTTTTTAAAAAATTTATTTATTAGTGATTTTTAGTATTTATTAGAATTTAACACAATATATAAGAAAAGAAAAGATAAATTAATTAAATTGTAATCACTTTTACTTTTAAAAAAAAAAAATAAAGAAGGAAAAAATTCGGGTGTATCCCATTGATTGATTGGCCACTCTACGAGTGGGAGCGGTGTTTTAGTTTCATTAAAATGAAAATGCGATGGAAAGTTTACGATGTACGTAACAGAAGTTCAAATAAACCAGTTAAATTTTATCAATTTTTTTCAATTTTATTAAAAATTTTATTTTATTATCAAATAAAATTTATTTTTAAATAAATTTTAAATTCATTTAGACCAAATATATTTAGCAAAAATTGATTTAGTTTCAAATAATTTTACAAAATTAAAAAGTTAAAATTTAAAATAAATTTTTTAAAATTTTATGAATGTTATTTGAACTATAGGTTCAATTTAATTAATGGGTTATAAAATGAAAACTTGTAAATAATCTGATGTAACTAAGTGATAACATTGAAATAATATTTGATGATGTTGCTTTCCAAATCTTAAGGTTTAGAGTGGTTGTCCACCTTTGAACATGCATGTGGTCGCTTTTGGTCTAATGCATGCTTACCATTCAAATTTGAACAGAAGAATGCATTTTTTTTTTTTTTCTTATTTTTTTCAACTTAATTTGTTGAACAAGTATGGCCACTGGTGGAACGAAATTTGACGGCGGTTAAAAAATAAAAAAAAGTTAACATCAACAACAACTTGCATGACAATAAACCAAATGCTATAATATATATTAGGATAAATCAGCCCCTGAACTTTTAACTTTTACTTCATTAAGTCTATAAACATTTATTTTGTTTTGTTAAGCCCTAAATTTTTTATTTTTATTTTGATTAAGAATAAATTTGACAGAAGTAATTATTTTAAGTTTAATTTTAAGAACGGCATTAGTTAAATGTGCAGGTCAGATGTTATGATGCTGACGAGGAGAAAAGGGAGGGCAAAAGCAAAGTTAGGATTTTAAACCCCTAAATTGGGAAAAGGGTTTTTAACCTCTCTTCTTCTTCTTATTCAATGAGACATGAATAACATGTAGGAAAACACAATGGCGATCAATTGGTGGTGGAGATGGCAAGTGTTGATAGTGCAAGGCCTAGCAATCATAGGAGCGACACTTATGAAGCCATTATTCAATCGGTTTACGAATCCACTGTTGCTTACTGCAACTATGGAAATCATGCTCGATTGATGATCTCAAGAACTTTTGAGGAAACTTTTCTAAAGTGCCTTTTAAGGAATTTGTTTTTTTTCATTGGAAATTTTAAATATGATATTAATTTTTTATGGCAAAACAAATTAATACTATATTTACTAAAATTATGACAAAAAATTCAGGAAATAAAAATATTTTTATTAAAATTGTATCCAAGATAGTAGGATATAATTAGTTTTTTGGTTGTTGAACTATACCAAATTTTTATGTCACAGTACGTGCAAAATATATATATATAAAATTTTTTAGCTCTTATATGGTTCAATTTCACTAAAAAAATTCATTTCATTTGAAAATGAATAATTAAGTATATACGGTTTAAATAAATAATTTATAAACTTCATTTGTTTGTAAAAAATATCCTTTTAAATATGAAGATGTTTTTAAAAATAAAAATAAAGAGAAATATTTTAATTATTTAAAAGTATAAACTTAAAATTTATATAATTTATTTGTAAATTCGAACAATTTTATAAAATTTTATTTAATTATAATAAAATTCATAACTTTAAAAATTTCAAATTGTATATAAAATTCATTTAAATTAAATAAATATTTTTTAAATTTACAAATAAATATTATAAAATTCATTTATACCAAACATTGTTAATATTACATAAGCACAAAGTAAATTGAGAAGCGCCTGCCATATCTAATCCGTTATACGATATTGTTGGCGTTTGAATCACCGAAAATAGAGAGGGGACATACATTGGTCATAGGGAAAAGGTCTAATTTAGCCCCTAATGTATGGTGTGAGGCTCAATTAAGTTCATAATCTATTTTTTGGCTAAAAAACATACCTGATGTTATTCAATACAGTCATTTAGCCCCTTTTAAAAGGTTTGACATCTATAAAAATTATAAATTAGTCCTTGAAATTATTTTCTATCAAAATATTTCATGTTTTAAATTTTAATAGACAAAATTAACCTTAATTTTTCATTAACAGTATAATATTAAGGAAATTATTTTATTTAATTATCAATTTCTCTAAATTAAACTATTAGTATAATCTAAATTAACAATAAAATAAAAATCAAAGTGAAATAAACTTTTTTTTAACACACACATATATATACGAGCTAAATAGAGCTAACCTCTGGCACTTGGCTTTCTTCGATGAATATTAGCTTAGTTGCGGCCGGTTTGGCTTCCTCAAAAATTAACATTGGCAAATAATTTTTTATATATTAAAAAATAAAAAATAAAAAATAAAAACAAAAATTATTTATCTTAACTGAACTAACACTTAAAAATTTCAATGTTAAACATTTTATTAAAAGTATATCATTAGAAATAAGAGCAAAGACTCTTAATGTTATACTATTTATATGCTTATTTTCATTTAAATAATTTAAAATGAAGCAATCAAACACACATACATAATACTTCAATTAAATTTTAATTTTTAAATTTAATTATTATAGACTACACTTCTAATTTAATTTCTAAAAATTGATAATTAGGTAGAATATTTTTCATAAAAATTATATAATTAGCAAAAAAATTAAGGACAATTTTATCTATTAAAATTTATAACTTGAAATATTTTGATACAAACAATTTTAGGGACTAGTTAATAATTTTTATAGATGTCAAATCTTTGAAAAGGGGCTGAATGACATGATTGAAAAACATCAGGTGCGTTATTGAGCCAAAAAAAAGATCAGGGGCTTAATTGAGCCTTGTACATTAAGGGCAAAATTGGACCTTTTCCCTATTGATCATATATATATATATATATATATATATATATACACACACACAATAAAAAACTTATTTTTTTTCTTAATGTATAATTTTAATTTATTGTTTGTATATTTAAAAATTTCTTTAGATTTGTTTAGGCTCATTTCAGTTTACAAACAACTAGTGAACACCAGTGGTATAACGAGTTCTTCTTGATTATAAATAAATCAAACTCAAACTAGTTAAAACTCAGGTCAATTATACCCCTAATGGCAGTATCTATACTAGGGGTGAGCACGGGTTGGGAAAATTCAGGGATTTAAAATCTCCATAATCATAATATATTTCAAAAATTTTAAAAATAAAATTTTTAGTACCAATACCTAATTTAAAAATTTTCATATTAGTACCATCCTATTTTTCAAGACAATTTTATATGAAGATTCGCTTCTATTGAAATGGATCAGTATCAAACGATCCAAAATAGAAATTTAAAAATTTATGTAATAGATAAATTTATATTATTAATTAAAATTATATTTATTATTTAGAAATCAAAACAACATAATTTTTTATAAAAGATATATTGTGTTGGTTATAAATTATGTTGTTTTGATTTCTAAATAATAAATATAATTTTAATTATATATATATATATATATAATTAAAATTATATTTATTATTTAGAAATCAAAACAACATAATATATATATTTGTCATGATCTAAACCCAGGCACATGTGATTGACCGAAATTTGTAGCATGTCTTAAAAGAAAAACGCATAATATCTCACTTTAAAACCTCACAATAAAATAATTAAATCATAATACACATTATCAAACTAATTTTTCTCAATTTAATTAAATCATAACATCATAGTGCATAAAATAAATAAGCATCATCAGTTATATAAAACAGTATCTCAATACATAATATCCAAATTTAAAATATGCAATTATACAGTTCTCTACTACGGTACACAAATGTTGATACAAATACAACTACATAGACCTACATAAAATAGCTAGTGAAGAAGCTACATGGCGTAGAGAAGTAGGTCTAACAGAAGACTCCCAAACTCCTAAAAAAATAAATTGAGGCAAGTTAGATCTCATTGAGTAAGTTGAGAAAGAAATGAATGCGGTTTGAAAATCTCCTTTAAAATAAGTTTTTATAAAAATATAATATATTTATAATTTATTCAATTCATTTGATATACATATAGAAATTCATTTTTCAAAATGAAATGAATAAATATTTAAATGCCTTTTCAAAATATTTTAGTATAAAAACTAGGTAGAACCCGAGTTCTCAATTTTAATAGCCACTCGACTCACTTATATCTAAGAGTCAAATCCCGAAAGCAAAACATCACCATGATGCATAGCCGCAGTCATACCATTTAATCCAATGTCACTGGTGGTGTCCGAGAATAAAGAATCACCAGACCATCGGCCTCAGTAATTTAATAAAAAAAATCCAAATTTTATTAGCGGTGTCCGAGAGTAAAGCATCACCTGACATTCGGCCTCATTATTTAATCAATAAAATCAAATATCAAATTACTGGCAGTGTCCAAGAGCAAAGCATCACTGGACCTTCGACTCAATAATATAATTAAATATTTTACCAGTGCACACACGATCTTGATGAAGCCCATCAGACAGTCCATTCTACTGTAGTTTATTTAATATAAATAAAGATAAATAAAACAAGGAAAATCACAATAAATGAAAACAAAGTAACCCAAATATAATTTAAATCATGCATCATTATTTAAAAGTAATGACTAGAATCTCACAAATATATAACTCATCAAAATTTATTATGATTTAAATTGAAAGACCCGACACTCAAATCAAATATTAACTTACAAGATGAAGACGCTCCTCTAATATGTCATGTCCAACCTTGATTGGTAGACGCAACCAGAGGGGTGGCTAAAAGATAGAAAATGAAATGACAATCAGAAAATAGAAATCCTAATTTCTAGAATTTCTAAGGAATACTCGACTCAGAATTTAAATATTAGGACTAACCTGATGTCATGTCTTACGAGAAATCTACCCAAAATTCGGCAAAGTCTCCTCTGTAAAACGGACATCCCTCTACCAAAGTAGAGTTAATCCTACAAACAAATACACTTCTAAATTCACACAAGCTCAACACCTCGGGTTGGGACCCCGAACAACTCAAATCCTCAACCGAGGTTCACAATCCATCAAAAATAAATAATTTAATAATAAATATTTAAAATCATTAAAATCCCTAAAATACCCAAAATGCCACAATTTAATTTATTTAAATAATAAAACATTAAAACTAACTATTTTCCAAATTAGACAATAAAATCTCAATAATTTATATAATATTAATAAAATTCAATTTTACAATTATTCATCATAAAATAGTCAAATTCACATTTAATTATTTAAATAGTTTAAATATATTATAAAATTAATTAAAAACCCATTTAATCACAAAATAATAAATAATTTATCATTTGAATATAATTTTAAAAAATTTGAATTAATTAGTTAAAAATAGTAATTAATTTATAAAAATTGTTCTAATATTATATAAATTTCTAAAACCATTTAAAATATAATTTAACTATATTTTCAACAAAATTACATAATTAGCCCAAAATTCCAATATTCACATAAACATAATAATTCCTCAAAAATAATATAAATTTACTAAAAATAATTTTATTAATACAAAAATTACTAACTTATTATACTAACACTAATTGCTCAAATTTCCAACCAAAAATAATTAATTAACATCATTAACAAAAATTACAATTTATATTATTAAAATATTTAAAATACCCATAATTAAAATTAACTAAAATAATTTAAAATCAACTAAGTACATATAGATCAACTCAAAAATTAACCAAATATTAAAAATAAATTAAGAAAAAGTTATATTAAGTAACTAAAAATTAAAATAAACACAATATCTAACAAACAACTAACAAATAACTAAAAAACAACGCAAAATCAACCCAACAAAATCAACTAAACTAACCTAAAACTCACCTAAAGTAGAAATCTAGGACAAGGGAGGGTTGTTGTTGATGATGTTGTTGTCGTTGTTGTTGTTGTTGTTGTTGAGACAACAAGAAGAAGAAAGAAGCAGGCGGTGGTGTGTTGTTAGAAAAGAAGAAAGCAGTGAGAGAGGGTAGGAAGAAATGGGACATCAGGGAGGAAAGAAATGGGAATGGCGTGGGATGGGGAAAAAAGGGAAAAAGTGGGGTTGATAGGTTTTTAATATATTATATATATACACCCACTCAACACACATACATAAACATATAATACAATCATAATAATAACTCTAGTTAAAAAAAATAATGCTATGTAAATAATACTAATAAATAATAATAATGCTACATAAATAAAAAAAATGAGATGGAAATAATAAATAAATTAATAGTTTCCAAATAGAATTTTAAATTTAGTAATTAAATATAGTAATTTAATGTAATAATAATAACAACATATGATAAAAATTATTAATAACTTTACAAACCTCGATATTTAATTATATAAAATAATTTTTTAAAAAAAATTGGGTTATTACAATATTCTAATAATATTATTTACCTCATTACCTTCAATAAAATCAATAAGATTAAATTAATTAATAACTATAATAATTATTAAATTATTAAATATAATAATAGCAATATATTCTAATTAATAAAGATAACATATCTTCTCCTATTTTTAATTGTAAGATCATTGCTTACTTTAATCAAAACGACGCATTTTTGGACAAAAATACATCATTTTGATTATCTATAATATATGTTTATATATTGTTATGTAGCAAAATAATATTATTTAATAAGTTATTATTAATTGTATCATTAATTGTAAATAATATCAATAAGATTATATTACTTAATAACAACAATAATTAATAAGTTATTAAATATAATAATATTATTTAGCTCAATAATTTTAGATAACATCAATAAGATTATATTACTTATTAAAAATGATAATTCATTATTTATTGAATATGATAATAACAACATATTTTCATTAAAAATTAAAAAATTTAAAATTTAAATATAATGGGCATTTCACATTTTTACTTATTATCGATAATAATAATAATTTTATTATTTCTCATATTTTAAGTTTATATATATATATATATATATATATATATATATATATATATATATATATATATATATATATATATATATACATTTTTAATGAATTATCATTTTTAGTAAGTAATCTAATCATATAATTGGTATCTAAAATTAATGAGCTAAATAATAATATTATATTTAATAACTTATTAATTATTATTGTTATTAACTAATATAGTCTTATTGATAATATTTAAAATTAATTAGCTAAATAATATTATTATAATTATTATTTGGCTATATATATATATATATATATATATATATATATATATATATGTATGTATATATATATTATTGTTCGTAATTTTTAAAATTTCTCTAGATTTATTTAGGCTCATTTAAATTTATGAACAACTCGTGAACACCTAATGGTATAACAAGTTCGGCTCGATTATAAATAAACCAAGCCCAACTAGTTAAAACTTGACTCGGGTTGATTATACCTCTAATGACAGTATTTGTACTAAGGGTGAGTACAAGTCTGGAAAATCTGGGGGTTTAAAATTGTCACGACCCGGACCCGAGGGCATGTGACCGGCACTAAGGAATGGGAAGGCATAAGGCCCTCGAAACCCGTAGTAAGCCTTAAAGAAAAGATAAACAACTCCTTACAATTTAAAACTTATTTTAAAATAGAACACATTATCAAACTGATTTTTCTTGTAAATAAAACAAATTCAAGTGTTTGATAAAAATATGCTTCAGTGTTACATATTATAAATCAAACTTAAATCTTTCTACATAAGCGTGGTTCATACAAATCAATACACAAATATACTTAAACCATATAATTCTTAGTACATATACTACTACAGCATCCTAGAATAATACAACAGTACAGCTTACAATGACCTACATAAAATAGTCGGTGATGAAGAAATCCGGCGTGGAGGTAATTTGAGGTCAAACTCCCAAGCTCTTAAAAAAAAAGTTGAGGGGAATCAGACCTCACAGAGTAAGTCAATAAAAGAGTTGTACGGTTTGAAAACCTTTTTGAAAACTATGTAATTATAGTGAAAATAATTTATAATGTAAAGGTATAGCTTTTGAAAAATCTCGGTAGAACCCTAAACCTAAAAATCTAAATGGCCAACTAGGCCCATTTGTTCCAATCAGACTGCCGGTCCCCGAGAGCAAAGGCATCAACCGAGGCACTAAGTCACAGTCATTCACTTGGTCCAATTATATGGCCCTGGCGGTCCCCGAGAGCATAGGCATCAACCGAGGCACCCATCCCAGTCCATTATTAACCTTATAATCATTGGCGATCCCCGAGAGCATAGGCTTCCACCGAGGCACCCGTCCCATTTTAACATTCACTAGTCATATATATATATTTTGAATCCATCTCTCAATCTCTACCATGTGCACATAGTCCTGGTGAAGCCCACCAGGTAGCTTGTTCTACTAAAAGTTCTCAAAATCGACTTTTAAATAAATAAATTGCGTTTTAAGTCTTAAATAACAGCATTAAATTAAATAAATCATATAATCAATATTAAAAATATGAGCGCATGCATTCGTTAATTAAAACACACGCACAGATCATTCTATCGATGTACAAGATGAATGCGAAGGCTGACAACCACGCGTCTGCCTCGATCTCATGGCTTCTGCTCCAATATGCTTTAGAAAGAAATTAACAATTCGATTTTAAAACATAACTATGGAATTGAAATCATAAATCAACAAAATAATAAAATTCAAGGATGACTCGAGGAAGACTAGACAAGACTCGATAGACAGGATATAACCTAACTAACGATAGAAATTATTACGAATCTCACGTTTTATGAGAAAATCCACCAAAATTTTGGCAAAGTCTCCTTTGTAAAATAGACAACTCTCTACCAAAGGTAGAGCCAAACCTGCATAGAAAATGCACTTCTAATAACCATAGACATACACACTCGAGTCGGACTCCCAAAACTACAGTTAACCCCGACCGAGATCACAACTCAACAGAACATCAAAAATGATATCGGTTATTTCCCAAAATACATATTACACATACATATATACTAAAAATATAAAATCTCAATTAAAAAATTAAACCACTCAATTTGCATTTCATTATCAAAATATAATTATAACCTAAATTAAAACCCTTATACTCAACTTTTATTACCAAAATAATGTATTATAAATATATATAATATTTGGGATTAATATTCAAAATTAACACTATTTAATTAAAAAATATCAATTAATTTATAAAAATTGACTAAACCTCTTAAATAATGATAAAATTAACTAAAATATATATTTAACTATAATTAGCATAAAATTACGTTTTACCCCTAAATACATAAATTACATAATTTATTATTAGTACAAAAAAAATTCCTTAAAATTATTTAATCATCTAAAAAATTATTTTTCTCAAAATTAACTTCTTAATATAATTAAAACATAATATCAACTAATAATTTCTTTTAAAAATAAATAAATACATAATTTAACCTACTAATCACATTTGACATAAACTCAAAAATATTTATAAAAATAGTTTAAAAATCACAAAAATTATAATTTGAATTCTAAAATTAATAACATTTAATAATAACCTCAATTATTAAAATTTTATAATTTTTTACAAATAATTTTTGAAATTAATAAAAATATTAATTAAATACCCTAAATTTAGAAAAACTTATAATTAACACCAAAATTTCTAAAACCTTAAAAAAAACAATCGCAAACATTACAAATATAAAATCTTAATTACTCTAATTTCACTAATTAAACCAAAGAAAAAAAATCCAAAAAATCCAAATAAAAAATTAAATAAAATTATACAAAATTATGCAAATTAAGGAAAATTTAGAAAAATATTTTAAAATTCAAATTTGAATAAATAAAGGGCATAACTCAACATTTAACTAAGAACAACTCAAGATCAACACCCAATTCCATTCAATAACCAGAAAACAACCTAAAAACAACCTAGAGCAACTCACCTTCAACCTCCAATTCCGACGCCAGAGGTCAGTTGCAGCGGTGGTTTTCGGCTTGGACAGACGCTAGAGAAGATGAGGGAAGCTAGGGAAGCTTTGGTGGTGCCGGATCAGCTCGGATCGAAGGAGACCGAAGGAAGAAGAAGAGAAGCAGCCGCAGCAGCACCACTTGGAAGCTCCCTCTCACGGTGACGATGAAGTTTGGTGGTGGAGAAGGAGATGGCACAGTGAGAAAGAAGAAAGAGACAGTGACAGGTGGGGATGGGGAGTTGTAGAAGCTCGGGTCTTCGGGAGGTAAGCTCTTCTCTCTTCTATTTTTGTTTTGTTCTTTGTTTTCTTTTGTTATTTAACTATATATATATATATATATATATATATATATATAACCTTACACATATATATGTAATATTTATATATATATACATATAGGTTTTAGCAACACACACACATAAATAATAATTTAACCCTACTTATATATATATATCTATAAATATACATATATCTATTTATATGCACATATACACACACACATATATATATATACTTAGTAACATACATAAAATAACCATGAATTCATGTAGTTTTTAAAATAATAATAATAATAATAATAATAATATATGTCATTTCTTAAATAATGATAATTAACAAAATAATTAACAATTATATAATATAATCTAAAAGTATTTATTAACAATTCAAATATAAAATTACTTTATTCAATTAAAATGTAAGGTATTACAGTCTTCCCTCCTTATATGAATTCGTCCCCGAATTCAAGAAAAGAAAGAATAAAAGAATTACAAGGCTAAAAGGGAAAAAGATACGGGAAAGAAACTCGCATCCCAGCTTCAGTTTCCTAAGTGCAATCCTCAGTAGAATGGTCACTCCATAGCACCTTCACCATCGGTATCTCCTTAGTCCATAACTGTCGGACTTGGCGATCCACAATCGCCACTAGGTACTCCTCATAAGTCAGATCGTCGCTAAGCTCTACGGCTTGAGGTTGTAACACATGAGATGGATCAGGGACGTATTTCCTCGACATGGATACATGAAATACAGGATGAATTCTTGATAGTTCTGGTGGTAACACCAGCCTATACACCACTTCACCCACTCTAGACCAAATCTCAAACGGTCTAATGTATCTAGGAGCTAGCTTACCCTTCTTGCCAAATCTCATAACTCCTTTCATTGGAGACACCTTTAGGAACACCGTGTCTCCAGCCATGAAGGATACATCCTTCCTTCTAGGGTCAACATAGCTCTTCTGTCTGTTGAAGGCTATCTTCAATCACTGCTGTATAATGGGGACTTTATTTGAAGTCACTTGCACCAACTCTGGTCCCGTTAACTACCTTTCACCAATCTCCCAACACAAAGGTGATCTACACTTTCTACCATATAGTGCCTCATATGGAGCCATCTCGATGCTAGCATGATAGCTATTATTGTAAGTAAAATCAATCAATGGCAAGTGCAAATCCCACTGTCCTCCAAAATCCATTACACACATCTTTAGCATATCTTCTAACATCTGGATGGTTCTCTCTGACTGACCATCTGTCTAAGGGTGGAAGGCCGTACTGAAATCCAATCTGGTACCCAAGGCCTTGTGTAACTCTTGCCAAAAGACTGAGGTGAATGTGGCTCCTCTATCCGATACTATGCTCACAGGTACTCCATGTAGACAAACAATCCTATTAACATAAAGTCTCGCCAGTCTATTAGTAGAGTACATCTTCTTTATTGGTAGAAAGTGTGCTGACTTAGTTAGCCTATCAACAATCACCCATATTGCATCATAACCTCTAGTAGTCCGAGGTAGCCCAAACACAAAGTCCATAACTATCATGTCCCATTTCCATTCGGGAATTGGCATAGGCTGCAACAATCCTGAGGGTCTCTGATCTTCAAGCTTCACTTGTTGATAAGTCCGACATCTAGACACAAACTATGTAATGTCCCTCTTCATTCCATTCCACCAATATGTATCCTTCAAGTTATGATACATCTTGGTAGAACCTGGATGAACACTATATGCAGAAAAAATATGCTTCTTCCATAATTTCCTTTCTCAAGTCATCAACATCTGGCACACAAATCCTAGTGCCTAACCGTAACACACCTTCCCTGTCAATCATAAAATCCCTTGATTGCCCTTGTTGTACTTCATATATAATCCTCTGCAACTGTGGGTCTCTATACTGAGCTGCCTTAACTCGATCTAAGTACATCGATCGTACACTGAATTGAGCTAAAAGGCACTTTTGGGTAACTTTCATCTGCAACCCTTGATCAATCAACCCATGCAACTCCTTGATAATGGACCTTCTCTCTGAGCTAATATGGGCAAGACTACCCGCTGATTTCCTGCTCAAAGCATCAGCAACAACATTCGCCTTACCTGGATGGTATAAAATGGAGCAATCATAATCTTTTAAGGAGTTCCATCCATCTTCTCTGCCTCAAATTCAAGTCCCTCTACTGAAAGATATATTTCAAGCTCTTATGATCAGTGTATATCTCACATGTCACCCCATACAAGTAATGCCTCCATATTTTCAAAGCAAACACAACGGCTGCCATTTCCAAGTTATGAGTAGGATAGTTTTGCTCATGCTTCTTCAACTGCCTCGAAGCATAAGCAATCACTTGGCCATTTTGCATCAATACACAGCCCAATCCTACTCTGGAAGCATCATAATACACTGTATATCCTTCATTTCCAAAAGGAAAAGTCAGAATTGGAGCTGACGTCAATAAATCCTTTAATAACTGAAAGTGCTCTTCGCATCTATCTGTCCACACAAACTTAGCACTCTTCTGGGTCAACCTTGTCAAAGGTGCGGCAATTTTAGAGAAATCCTTCACAAATCTCCTGTAATAGCTGGCTAGACCTAGGAAACTCCGTACTTCTCTAACTATAGTCGGCCTCGGCCACTCTGTAATAGCTTCTATCTTCTTAGGGTCCACTTGTATACCATCCCTAGAAACCACGTGGCCTAAAAATGCCACTTGATTCAACCAGAACTCACACTTTGAAAACTTGGCATACAACCTGTGCTCCCTTAAAGTCTGAAGCACCCTTCTCAGATGCATAACATGCTCAGCTTCACTCTTGGAATAAACCAATATATCATCAATGAAGACTATTACAAACCGGTCTAAGTATGGCCTGAATACTCGATTCATCAAGTCCATAAAGGTTGTTGGAGCATTAGTCAACCCAAAGGACATTACTAAGGACTTATAATGGTCATATCTCATCCGAAATGCTGTCTTGGGCTCATCACCTCTTCTGATCCTCAACTAGTGATACCCAAATCTCAAGTCTATCTTAGAGAAGCATGTAGCACCTTGAAGCTGATCAAACAGGTCATCGATCCTTGGAAGTGGATACTTATTCTTAATGGTGACCTTATTCAACTACCTATAATCGATATAAAGTCGAAGCCTACCATCTTTCTTCTTCACAAACAACATCGGAGCACCCCAAGGCGATGTAATGGGCCTTATAAAACCCTTGTCAAGTAACTCCTGTAATTGCTCCTTCAGCTCCTGTAATTCTACTGGTGCCATTATGTAGGGTGGCATAGAAATAGGATATGTACCAGGTATGACATCGATACAGAACTCTATCTCTCTGTCTGGTGGTAATCTTGGTAATTCTTCAGGAAAGACATCTAGAAATTCACACACCACTGGCACCTGTTCAATCGCCCCATTCACTTGATCAACATCTCTTACCATTGCCAAGTAACCCTAACAACCCCTTCTAAGCATCTTCCGGGCTATAATGGCAGAAATGAGATTATGAGGCATGGAGCTCTTTTCACCTTTGAAATAAAATTCTTCTTCGTTTGGAATTCTGAACACCACTTCTTTCTCTCGATAATTCACAAAGGCATAATACCTCAATAACCAATCCATACCCAAAATGATGTCGAATTCCAACATATCAAGCAACACCAAGTTCGCCAATAATTCTCTGCCATCAACTAACACCGGACACGAAGGAAAGAAGACATTTGTCTCCAACTTGTCACTAAGAGGAGTCAACATAAATAGAGGAAAGGACAACCGGGAAGGCTACCATTCGATTCTCGAAATGAACACAGGAGAAATGAATGAATGTGAAGCACCGGGGTCAAATAATACTCTAGCATCACATGCACAAATTGAGAGAATACCTGCTACCACTGCATTCGAAGTCTGAGCATCCTGTGGTGTCAAAGTAAATACTCGAGCTTGGCTATGACCTGCCTGCTAAGATGTCGAGGGCTGCATGAACCCGCGACCACTAGGCCTACCAACTGAACCTCAGCCCTACTGACCCATAAGCTGTGGCGATCTCTGCTGTGGCTGTACTAGTGCTCGATACTGCTGAGGCATCAGATAGTAGGGCTGAGCCACTGATGATGACGAACCTTGAGCATACTGTGGCTGGTATCCGGAGCGAGGACAAGCTCTAGTAAGATGACCAACCTATCCATATCTAAAGCAAGCGCCCAACAACAGATGACACGGGGCCTGATGGAATCGTCCACAACTCACGCAAGCACTGGCTCCAAACCCAGAACTACTCTGCCCGGAACTCTACCCACTACTACTGCTGCTGACTCCAATATTGAATCTATGACCCCTACCACTCCTTCTATTCATGGCATAACCATGGCGACCAACTTGGTGGGTCCTGGACCTCCTACCACCCTGCTGAGAACTACCCGCAGCCTGCTGACTCGAACTACAGATGTGAAATGCTGGCTGCTGGTATCCGGGAGCTATACCAAATCCACTGCCCCCAGCCATATAAGGATCTATTATGGTGCCTTGGTGGATATGTCGCCTCTCAATCAAACGGGCCTCCTCAATCACACTCTCTAGGGTGCGGTCCTCGGTACGCATACCAATAAAAGTGGGTCCCAATCTAGTAACATACAGCTCCATTGCTATGTAAGGGTCCCTCCTGATATCCTCTGCATGCCGAGATAGCCTATTAAATTCTCTGGTATAGTCCTCCACGGACCTATCCCCTCTAGTGATGTGGAGCAACTACCACCTGTAGGCATCTCTGGTGGCTGGAGGACAGAAAAATCTTAAGAAGTGGTCCTTAAACTCTGGCCAAGTCAGCTCGTGCATAGATGGCTGAATCAATTGCATAAACCAGTCCTGAGCTGTCGCTTGAACTGACAACTCCATAATCATTATCCTCTGATAATCTGTGTGTCCTGTCCTGGTACGTGCCTCAATAGCATTAATGAAGTCTAAGGCATCACCCGTACCATCAAAAGAAACTCTACCGATCTGGGAGTAAAGAAGTGTTACCTCAGTATCTGTCATCCCCTGATTCCTCTACTGTAGCATCTACTGTACAAGGGGCATCGCCTGATTCAATGCTGTAAGACCCTGATTAATCCCTACCAGTCCAGCTACAAAGGCTGTGGGGTCTACGGTTGGGGCTTCAGGCTTGACTAGCTGTTGATCAGGAATCTCAATTGCAGCTACCCTGGCTCGACCTCTGCCTCTGCCTCTGCCCCTATGACGTGGAGCAGGAGGGGGAGCCTCATCGTGCACAGACTGCTCATCAAGTCTAAGGGTCGGATCGATAACCGGGTCGGTACGCACACGTCTCATTCTGAAAAAGACAAGGAAAAAATCAAATTCAAAACAGGGTAAGAATATTTAACGCAACGCAGAATTAAAAACAAGAACATCTCAAAGACAATTACCAACCCTAAAGCTGCAGTAGTTACATAGAAAGATAGACAAGGACCATTAACCGAACTTATGCCCTGATACCAACTTTGTCATGACCCGAACCCGAGGGCATGTGACCGGCATTAGGGAATGGGAAGGCATAAGGCCCCCGAAACCCGTAGTAAGCCTTAAAGAAAAGATAAACAACTCCTTACAATTTAAAACTTTATTTTAAAATAGAACACATTATCAAACTGATTTTTCTTATAAATAAAACAAATTCAAGTGTTTAATAAAAATATGCTTTAGCATTACATATTATAAATCAAACTTAAATCTTTATACATAAGAGTGGTTCAAACAAATCAATACATAAATATACTTAAACCATACAATTCTTAGTACATATACTACTGCAGCATCCTAGAATAATACAACAGTACAGCTTACAATGACCTATATAAAATAGTCGGTGATGAAGAAATCCAGCGTGGAGGTAATTTAAGGTCGAACTCCCAAGCTCCTGAAAAAAAAGTTGAGGGGAATCAGACCTCACTGAGTAATTCAATAAAAGAGCTGTACGATTTGAAAACCTTTTTGAAAACTATGTAATTATAGTGAAAATAATTTATAATGTAAAGGTATAGCTTTTGAAAAATCTCGGTAGAACCCTAAATACAAAAATCTAAATGGCCAACTGGGCCCACTTGTTCCAATCAGACTGCCAGTCCCTGAGAGTAAAGGCATCAACCGAGGCACCAAGTCACAGTCATTCACTTGGTCCAATTATATGGCCCTGGTGGTCCCCGAGAGCATAGGCATCAACCAAGGCACCTATCCCAGTCCATTATTAACCTTACAATCACTGGCGGTCCCCAAGAGCATAGGCTTCCACCGAGGCACCCATCCCATTTTAAAATTCACTAGTCATATATATATATTTTGGATCCATCTCTCAATCTCTATCATGTGCACATAGTCATAGTGAAGCCCACCAGGTAGCCCATTCTACCAAAATTTCTCAAAATCGACTTTTAAATAAATAAAATGCATTTTAAGTCTTAAATAACAGCATTAAATTAATTAAATCATATAATCAATATTAAAAATATGAGCGCATGCATTCATTAATTAAAACACATGCACAGATCATTCTATCGACTTACAAAATGAATGCGAAGGCTGACGACCACGCGTCTGCCTCGATCTCACGGCTTCTGCTCCAATATGCTTTAGAAAGAAATTAACAATTCGATTTTAAAACATAACTATGGAATTGAAATCATAAATCAACAAAATAATAAAATTCCAGGCTGACTCGAGGAAGACTAGACAAGACTCGATAGACAGGATAGAACCTAACTAACGGTAGAAATTATTACGAATCTCACATTTTACGAGAAAATCCACCAAAATTTTCACAGAGTCTCCTCTGTAAAACGGACAACTCTCTACCAAGGGTAGAGCCAAACCTACATAGAAAACACACTTCTAATAACCACAGACATACACACTCAAGTCGGGCTCCCAAAACTACACTTAACCCCGACTGAGATCACAACTCAACAGAACATCAAAAATGATATCGATTATTTCCCAAAATACATATTACACATACATATATACTAAAAATATAAAATCTCAATTAAAAAATTAAACCACTCAATTTGCATTTCATTGTCAAAATATAATTATAACCTAAATTAAAACCCTTATACTCAACTTTTATTACCAAAATAATGTATTATAAATATATATAATATTTTGGATTAATATTCAAAATTAACACTACTTAATTAAAAAATATCAATTAATTTATAAAAATTGTCTAAACCTCTTAAATAATGATAAAATTAACTAAAATATATATTTAACTATAATTAGTGTAAAATTACGTTTTTACCCCTAAATACATAAATTACATAATTTATTATTAGTACAAAAAAATTCCTTAAAATTATTCAATCATCTAAAAAATTATTTTTCTCAAAATTAACTTCTTAATATAATTAAAACATAATATCAACTAATAATTTCTTTTAAAAATAAATAAATACATAATTTAACCTACTAATCACATTTGACATAAACTCAAAAATATTTATAAAAATAGTTTAAAAATCACAAAAATTATAATTTGAGTTCTAAAATTAATAACATTTAATAATAACCTCAATTATTAAAATTTTATAATTTTTTACAAATAATTTTTGAAATTAATAAAAATATTAATTAAATACCCTAAATTTACAAAAACTTATAATTAACATCAAAATTTCTAAAACCTTCAAAAAAAAACAATCCCAAACATTACAAATATAAAATTTTAATTACTCTAATTTCACTAATTAAACCAAAGAAAAAAAATCCAATAAATTCAAATAAAAAAATTAAATAAAATTATACAAAATTATGTAAATTAAGGAAAATTCAGAAAAATACTTTAAAATTCAAATTTGAATAAATAAAGGGCATAACTCAACATTTAACTAAGAACAACTCAAGATCAACACCCAATTCCATTCAATAACCAGAAAACAACCTAAAAACAATCCAGAGCAACTCACCTTCAACCTCCAATTCCGACGCCGGAGGTGAGTTACAGCGGTGGTTTCCGGCTTGGACAGACGCCAGAGAAGATGAGGGAAGCTGGGGAAGCTTTGGTGGCGCCGGATCAGCTCGGATCGAAGGAGACCGAAGGAAGAAGAAGAGAAGCAACTGCAGCAGCACCACTTGGAAGCTCCCTCTCACGGCGGCGATGGAGTT
The DNA here is from genome assembly GCA_947683625.1 of Mallotus nudiflorus. Lineage (NCBI taxonomy): Eukaryota > Viridiplantae > Streptophyta > Magnoliopsida > Malpighiales > Euphorbiaceae > Mallotus > Mallotus nudiflorus. The sequence continues at coordinate 8,906,646 of CANTUR010000039.1, forward strand.
TGGTGGTGGAGAAGGAGATGGCACAGTGAGGAAGAAGAAAGAGACAGTGACAGGTGGGGATGGGGAGTTGTAGAAGCTCGGGTCTTCGGGAGGTAAGCTCTTCTCTCTTCTGTTTTTGTTTTGTTCTTTGTTTTCTTTTGTTATTTAACTATATATATATATATATATATATATATATATATATATATATATATATATATATATATATATATATACATACATATATATATACATATATCTATTTATATGCACATGTACACACACACATATATATATACTCAGTAACATACATAAAACAACCATGAATTCATGTAGTTTTTATAATAATAATAATAATAATAATAATAATAATAATAATAATAATATATGTCATTTCTTAAATAATGATAATTAATAAAATAATTAACAATTATATAATATAATCTAAAAGTATTTATTAACAATTCAAATATAAAATTACTTTATTCAATTAAAACGTAAGGTATTACAAAAATCTCTGAAACCATAACATATTTTGAGAATTTTAAAAATAAAATTTTATGTACTAGTTCCTAATTGAAAAATTTACATACCAATGCCATTACATTTTTCGGGACAGTTCGATACAAAAATTCAATACTATTCAAACGGATCGTTATGATATAGTCCAAAATGAAAATTCCGAAATTTATGTAATAGATATTTTTATATTATTAATTAAAATTATATTTTTATTTACAAATCAAAACAACATAATTTTAGAAAAAGATATATTGTGTTATATATATATATATATATATATATATATATATATCATTACTTTTAAATAATATTAATAAGATTAAATTAATTAATAAATTAGTAAATATAATAATAGCAATATAATGTAATTAATAAAGATGACCTATTTTCTCTTATTTTTAATTGTAAGGTCATTGCTTACTTCAATCAAAACGACATAATTTTGGACAAAATTATGTATTTTTGGTTATTTATAATATATGTCTATATATTATTTTGTAGCTAAATAATAATTATAATAATATTATTTAACTCATTAATTTTAAATAATATCAATAAGATTATATTAGTTAATAACAATAATAATTAATAAGTTATTAAACATAATAATATTTTTTAGCTCATTAATTTTAAATAAAATCAGTAAGATTAGATTACTTATTAAACATGATAATTCATTAGTTATCAAATATGATAATAACAATTTATTTTAATTAAAAATTAAAAATATGAAATTATACAATGTTAATTTTCTTATTTGCATATTTTTACTTTAAATTGAAATGTAATGGGTATTTCACATTTTTACTTGTTGTTGATTATAATAATAATTTTCTTATCTCTTATATTTTAATTTTAAAGTGTGTTGTAATGAACATTCCACATTCTTATTTGTTAATTAAATTATTTGAAACTATGCAATGTGAATTTTTTATTTTTATATTTTAATTTCAAATTGTAATATAGTAGACATTTCATATTTTTACTTGTTAATTGAGTAATAGTGGTACTTAGAAGTATTAATACTAGTACTAGTACTAGTACTAACAATGATAATAATATTAATAATAATAAAATTAATAAAATATTTTGTTAACAATTTATTTGTTATATTTTATCGCAAAAACATTTCAATTTTTATCATATATTATTATACATATGTATACTACATGACAATATGATGTATATAATGTATATTGCTTGACAATATGATTTATATAATTAAGTTACTACTTACTACTATTTATTAATATCTATATATTACTTATTAAATTAATATTCTATACTATATTTGGTTTTCAATTTGGTACAGTTCTAATATGGTTCGATACGGTTCTAAGTTCGATTATTTGTAAATATCCAGTACTGTACCAAATTTGTCATAAAATTTGGTTCGTTTTTGTTCAAGATTAAAATTATTTGGTTTGATATGTTTTTAATGTCTTTCAGTTTAAAATTTTAGTTTGATTCAATATTTTCTCTATCCCATGCTAAGCCCTAATCTATCCTTGAGCACATGACAATATCTTTTACTATCCTTTTAACTACATTAAAAAAATTTAGGAAGAACAAATTCTTCATTTTTACTATAAAAAGTTATACAATTAGAGAAGGAGGCTCAATTGAGATCTCTCTTTGGCAATCCCTTACTAAGCTTTTCATAACTAATGTGCTATCAATCTTCAAAACTAACATGATCTCTCAATTAGAGTTATAAGCAGGTGAATGTTTATTATTCTAATTCTATTTACATTACGTTGATTGCTTGTATCATTGATTATTTAGCCAATTCCATATTCTCTTGTGCTATTATATGGCAAGATTAAAACAAACTTATCCCAAAGATGGAATTAGTGAATTGCCAAATGATATTCTTATATCAGTCTTATCTTGCTTGAATATGGAAGAAGCTGTACAAACTAGCATCCTTTCCAACAAATGGAGATCTTTGTAGACCTTTTTTTTTGTACTCTGGACTTGACTTTGATGCATCACTTATTTTAGAAGAAATTAGATTCCCAATGAGTTTTGGAGTTTGATATTTTCCAGCAAAAAGGAAAAATTTTATTACTTGGGTTAATCATGTTCTTAGAATACACCAAGCTCCTATTTTAAAAGGATTGAGAATTGTGTTTGATGTCGATTGTGAACGTGTTATGGATAGTGCTGATACCCAAAGTTTTGGCAATTCCCCTTAAAATCTAATAATGAAGGATTCCTATCCTATCAGGCAAACAGGGGGATAATTTCTTTGAAAGTTCTCTCGAGCATGCTTAGACAGAGAAGAAACTCGAAAGGAACACAAAAGATACCAAACATATTCCAAAAAGCAACCAAAATCTCAAGAGAGTTGAGTGGGCCTAAAAAAAGACTAAAAGTAGGGGAAAAGCATATGTGGATGAGTCAACCCATAAGCTTGGATTGATGACCCATAAGTGTGGGTTTTTAACTTGAGCCTATGGGTCAAAATGACCACATTATCCTTGCGTATGTTAAAGAATGCACTCAGTGGGTTCTAGACCCAAGAGCATGGGTCCCATATATGATTGATAAAAATTCAAATTTTACTATTTTGGAATAGGAGAGTGGCACATTTCCTAAGGTAGAAATTTTCCTGATGACTCTAAAGAGAAAAAGTTACTGTTTTGGATGAATTTTTCTCTCTTCTTCTATAATGACCTAAATATTTTTATATGTATTTATATTAAAAGTTTGATTATTCATGAAATTTAATTTGAAAATTTTTAACATCGAATTTTATTTTAATAATATTATTATTATTTCGAGATTAATTAGTGTTAATGGTGTTTTTCTTAATGAAGGTTTAATATTATATATATATATATATATATATATATATATATATATATATATATATATATATATATATATATATATATATATATAATTTTTTAATTTTTAATTATTATATTTTTTTCCTTTTCTTAAAAAAAAGTTGATAGAAACATTTTGGGCCAACTCTTCTTCTTCCTTACCAATTCTTTTTTCTTCCTTTCCTTTCTTCCTTCCACTATACCCACTGCACTTCTGCCACTAGCACCAGCCCAGCACCACCACAACACACCGGTAGTAGCCTAGCCCCTTAATGACTCATCGGCAGTAGCCCTGTCTTTTCCTTTTTCCCATTTTACTCTCATTTAGCTGGATTTATTTTAAACTCCGGTGAAGATTCCGACGTCGGATCATCTTGATTCCGGTGACTATAGATTTCTCATCTTCTAAGCTTTAATAATCTATCCTCAAATCATCAATCTATTGTCCGAATCATTATAGATCGAGAGAACTCCGAGATACGAGCTATAGCACCTGGGCAGTAGAGAATGCGTCGCCCAACATGCTCAACCCGTGAGTTAATTTTATGAAATGTGTGTTGTGCTTGTTTTTATTATATTTTCAAATAATTAAATATAATAAAGAAATGATTATATAATTAAATTATGAATATATTCATAATGCCTACGTATTATCATTTATTATTTATTTACTAGTATAAAATCGAAAGCATGATTAAAGGAAATTATTTTGTGATGTTTATTTAATTATTACTTAATCGTCATAACTCAAAATAGGGGGCCATGATCGGCGCTAGGGAACGAGAATTCTTTCGAATCCGGAACCCATAGAAAGCCTTAAAAATAAAAGCATGTAATATAATAAAATAAATAAAATATTTGTACAGTGAAAATTAAATATTGAATATAAAATAATAATTCCTCAACTCATTTAAATAACATAAAATCCATCTCATATATATATAAGAAAATCTTTTCGTACAAATTTTTGGTTTAATATTCTGAAATTTAAATCTCATACGTATATAATTATAAATACAACTCACAACAGACTAAAGTACAACAACTACTGTAGTGTCTAGAATACAAAATAAACTCAAGTAAGCAGTTTACATAATAAGGCCAGAGCGAAAGAAATCCGACGTACAGGCTTGCTGCTGAGGTCTGAGGACGAAGACTCTCTTGAAAAATATCAACGGAGGGGAGTCAGACCTCACTGAGTGAATTGTTATAATATATATACATGCATAACTAAATGTCAAATGCAGACACTCAATAGAATATATATAATAAATATATATACAGGCAAATACACATAGATGCTGAAATCACTTTATATATAATATTGAAAAATATCAGTTTATGAAGGATCAAATAGAACCTTAAATGATCACAACCTCAAATAATAATAGTCAACACTCTAGCCATACAGACTCACTTAGTTCCAAATAAATTCACTTATTCCATTTGGACAGTAGACTGGCCTCGAGACACTAAGTCAACCGAGCTCTAGCAGTCTGACTGTCAGTGTGATTGGCCCCGAGACACTTGGTCAACCAAGCTTTAGCAATCACACTCTTAAATCACATCTCACATCAATCAGATCAATCAACAAGTCATAATCCACTAATAAGTTAGTAATTTAACCTAAATTCTATCATCGTACCGGTACATACTCGGTCCTAGTGCTGCCCACTAGGTAGCACGTTCTATTGATATCCTTTATTAAAATAAACTCATACATTCAGAAAATAAATAATGCATGATATCAAATTAAATGGCAATATAAACCACACATAGATATTAGAAATATACCTAAAATAAACTAAGTGTATTTCGAATATATATATATATATATATATAAGATAAATTCAATTCAATTACAAAATAAACCTAAAATAAACCATATATATACTTAAAAACAATTTAGGTATAAATCAAGAATAAAACATGCATTTATTTCAAAGTATACCGAAAATATACTAAAAATATACCTAAAATATACTAATCATTTACTAAAGCAATTTATGCATAAATCATGCAATTAAAACATATATTTTTAAAACATGCAACCTAAATACACACACACACACACACACACACACACACACACACACACATATATATATATATATATATAAAATAACAACTCACAATTGTGCGCTCCACGAGACGGGTTCGATGGGCCTGGTCCACTAGTCCTCGGTCTCGATGCAACTAACAATCAAATCACAACATGAAATCAGAATAAATCTAACTTAACTTCTAAAGACTCAATCTAGAATTCTAGACATATACAGAGAATAAGAATTTGACTGAATGTCACGTTTTACCAGAATTCTACCAAAAATTCGGCAGAACCTTCTCTGTAAAATGGACATCTCTCTACTTAAAAAGTAGAGTCAGTCCTGTAAGAAAAATACACACTTCGAATATAGAATCATCAAAACCCCTCGGTTGGACCTCAAACTGCAATTACCACCGACCGAGGTTCACAATTCTCAAGATATACACAAAATATATTAAAATTCCATGAATACCAAAAATACCCTTTTAATACCCAAATATAACAATTTAAATATTTAAACACTAAAAATAATTATTTAACTAACAATTACTTAAAAACCCTAATATTAATATAATATTATTAAAAATCGATAATAACTCGATAAATTCACAAATATTAATAGAAATTCATTTTATAAATTCAAATTACATAATTAGCCCAAAAACATATTAAAAATTACTAAAAGCCCATTTATTTACAAAAATAGTATATTATATATAATTTGAAAATAATTTTTGAAAAACAGTTTTAATTAGTTAAAAATAGTAAATAATTTGTAAAAATCATTTATATACCTCAAATAATTATTAAAACCAATTTAACTTAATATTCAACTAAAATTTCTAGCAAATTACCAAAATACCCCTAATATATAATAATTCACATAATATACTATAATTATTAAAAAATTCACTAAAAATTATATATTTACTCTAAAATTATTTTCTCAACATATAATTCAATAAAATCAATAATTATACTCAATTAACCAACTAATTTAAACAAAATACATATATAACCTATATTTCTAAAAATCACATAAACTAAATAAAATTATATTAATTACACAAAAATTATAAATTAAATTCTAAAATTAATTCCAACCTCCAAAAATAGTAAAAATCACAATTTCACAATTTATCTAATTAATTTATGAAAATTAGAAAATAATAATAAAATAATAAAAAATTCACAAAAATCAAAATAAATTCCAAAAATTCCACAAAAATTCTAGAGTGTAGATTGAACTAGTAGAATCAACTTTCTTTAAGGAATTAAGCTTGAATATCAAAAATTGAAGTTCAAAAAAATCAAGAAACAAAAGAGGCCGAAATTGAAAACTAGCTCACCACCTAACCAAATCGAATTTTCAGGCAAAAGGAAGCTTGGATTTACACTCACCGACAAGAAAGGAAGAGAACGGGACCAACAGTGTCAAAAACGGTGGCCAGAAAGTCAATGAACGGAGGTGAGGTTGATTTTCGGCCAAAACGTGATCTTCAGCTTCACCGGCGCCGGAGGGGACGATAGGAGGCAACAGAGCTACTGGAGAAGATGGTGACACACCATGAGGCACTTTAATGGCCCCTGATCGGCGTTGCAGAGGTGAGGGGGGTGAGGGGGGCGTCGGGGGTGTAAGGGTGAGGAAGAAGAAGTTGTTATATATATATATCATGCATGAAACCATACAATTTAATAAAAAAAATAACATGAATCAATAAAATATTATTTAAATATTATTTTCCAAAATAATAGGTTTCGGGAAAATTTTTACATGAAAAACTTTAAACAAGCGTAAATAACATTAATTAGTAACAAAATAATTAAATAGTCAAATATATATTAAAATTATTAATAATGCATATCCCGATACAATATAAAAATATTTAAAAAAATTGGGTTATTACAGTCTTCCCCCCTTATAAGAATTCATCCCCGAATTCCATAAGAAGAAATACAAATTAAGGAGGAAAGAGATAATGGTAAGAAGCTCGCATCTCAACTTCAGTCTCCTATGTATGCTCCTCTACCCTATTGCTGCGCCACAAAACCTTGACCATCAGAATCTGCTTTGAACACAATTGTCAAACTTGATAGTCAACGATCGCCACAGGTTCTTCTAGGAATGTTAGGTCTTCATTCACTTCCACACTGTCGGGCTGCAACATGTATGAAGGGTCTGAGACATACTTCCTCAGCATCGAGATATGAAATACCGGATGCACTTGAGACATACTCGAAGGCAAAGCCAACTTATATGCAACAGTGCCAACTCTCTCCAGAATCTCGAACGGTCCTATATATCTCGATGCTAGCTTACCCTTCCTGCCAAATCTCATAGCACCCTTCATCGGAGACACCTTTAGAAACACATAGTCTCCAACTTGGAACTCCACATCTCTACGCCTAGGATCCGCATAGCTCTTCTGTCTGCTAACTGCGGTCTCTAATCTGCCCTTGATCACAATAACTTTCTTTGCAGCATCCTAAACCATCTCAGGTCTAGTTAAAGCTCTCTCTCCAATCTCATCCCAACTCAGAGGGGATCTACACTTCCTTTTGTACAAAGCCTCATATAGTGCCATTCCAATATTGTTATGATAGCTGTTATTATATGCAAACTCTACGAGTGGCAAATGATTATCCCATCTACCTCCTAAATCCAAAACACACATCCTCAACATATCTTCCAGTGTTTGGATCGTCCTTTTAGATTGACCATATATCTGAGGATGAAAAGCAATACTAAAGTCCAACCTAGTGCCCATCGCTTCCCGCAACTTCTGCCAAAAATGAGAGGTAAACACTGAACCTTTATCTGACATAATGGACACAGGTACTCCATGAAGGCACACAATATGCTTCACATACAGCTTTGCCAATCTAGCTACAAAATAAGTGGCTTTTATAGGCAAGAAATGTGTAGACTTGGTCAACCTATCCACAATCACCCAGATGGAATCGTATCCATCCTTAGAATGAGGTAAACCAACCAAAAAATCCATAGCTATCCTTTCCCACTTCCACTCAGGAATAGGAAGAGGCTGAAGCTTCTTAGAAGGCTTATGATGCACAGCTTTCACTTACTGACACATCAAGCACTTAGCAATATAATCAGCAACATCCTTCTTCAGTCCATCCCACCAGTACAAGTCTCTAATACTGTGGTACATCTTAGTGACACCTGGATGTACGCTATAGGCTGTAGAATGTGCTTCCTCAAGGATCTCTTCTCTCAAATTATCCACATCATGAAGACATAATCTACCACTAATCCACAAAACACCATCATCATCGAGTGTAAAATCAGTAAACTTCCCTACTCGGACATTCTCTGCAAGCTCCTCCAGAATAAGATCTCGGCTCTGAGCTACCTTAATCCTATCTCTTAGTATAGATTGCACCTTAAATTGAGCTAGCAGTCCACTTGATATACTAATCTTCAGCATCAGACCTTGATCCACTAATAGATGCAACTCCTAGATCAACGGTCTCCTCTCACACTGATATGAGCAAGATTGCTTGAGGACTTCCTACTCAAGGCATCTGCTACCATATTAGCCTTGCCTAAGTGATATAAAATCTCACAGTCATAGTCTTTCAATAGTTCTAACCATCTCCTCTACCTCAGATTCAGATCTCTCTGCTAGAAAATGTACTTAAGGCTCTTGTGATCAGTAAAAATCTTATAAGTCACCTCGCACAGATAATGTCTCCAGATCTTGAGAGTAAAGATCACTGCAGCCATCTCTAGGTCGTGGGTAGGATAGTTCTGTTCATGCTTCTTCAACTACCTCAAAGCATAGGCTATTACCCTACAATTCTACATTAACACACAACCTAGGCTAACTCTAGAGGCATCACAATACACTGTGAACTTGTCTTCTCCATTAGGTAAAACTAATACTGGGGCTATGGTCAACTTTTCCTTCAGCAACTAAAAACTGTTCTCATAAGCTTCAAACCACTCAAATCTTACATTCTTTTGAGTCAAGCAAGTCATAGGAGTTGCAATTTTGGAAAAATCTTGTACAAACCTCCTATAATACTCAGCTAAACCTAGAAAACTCTGAATCTTTGTAACTGAATTAGGTCTAGGCCACTCAGACATTGCCTCAATCTTTTGTGGATCAACCTAGATAAGTTCTTTTGACACTACATGTCCAAGAAAAGCAACACTCTCCATCCAGAAATTACACTTTGAGAATTTAGCATAAAGCTGATGTTCTCTCAGTGTCTGTAGTACAGTCCTCAAGTGATATACATGTTCCTCCATACTCCTTGAATACACCAGTATATCATCGATGAAGACTACCATAAACTGATCCACATATGGTCTGAATACCCTATTCATCAGGTCCATAAAAGCTGCTGGTGCGTTAGTCAAGCCAAAAGACATCACCAGAAACTCATAATGGCCATATCAAGTGCAGAATGCAGTTTTAAGAACATCAGCTTCACTAATCCGCAACTGATGATAACCCGACCTTAAATCAATCTTAGAAAAGAACTGTGCACCCTGTAGCTGATCAAACAAGTCATCTATCCTCGAAAGAGGATACTTGTTCTTCATTGTCACCTTGTTCAACTCTTTATAGTCAATGCACAGTCTCAGGGTACCATCCTTCTTCTTCACAAACAGGACTGGTGCACCCCAAGGAGAAACACTAGGTCTAATGAAACCCTTATCTAAAAACTCTTACAACTGTTCCTTCAACTCTTTCAACTCTACAGGAGCAATTATGTAGGGTGGCATAGATATAGGACTAGTGCCTGGAACCACATCTACTTAATCTCTCTGTGAGGTGGTAAACCTGGTAACTCCTCGGGAAAAACATCAGGAAACTCACAGGCAACAGGAACATCTATGAGTGACAACTTCTCCATTGAAGTATCCCTGACCAACGCCAAATATCCTTAACAACCCTTCCTCAGCAACTTCCTAGCCGTAATAGCAAAGATGAGATTCTGAGGTGCTGAACTCCTATCACCCACAAACTTAAATTCTTCTTCACTAGGAATTCTAAAAGTCACCTCTTTACTCTGATAATCTACCATGACATAGTACTGAGATAACCAATCCATACCTAGAATAACATCGAACTCCATCACATTCAATAGAATCAAATCAGTAGATAATTCTCTACCTCTAACAAGAATTGGATAACCAGAAAGAACAACATCGGTGTCCAAGTAGCGACAAACAAAGGAAAAGCCATCCTTGAAGCTTGCCAACAAGACTTAGAAGCAAAAATAGGAGAAATGAATGAATGCGTGGCACCCAGATCAAACAAAACTCATGCATCCAGGTAATAGACAGAAATAATACCTGCCACAACTGCATTAGATGCCTGAGCATCCTGCTGAGTGAGATGAAAGACTCTGGCCTGTCCTCGACCTCCCTGCTGGCTAGTAGAAGCCTGACCAACACCTCTGGCACCTCCTCTAGTACCTCTACCACGACCCTACTGGGGAATAATCTGGGTAGAACTCTAATGCTGGGCTTGAGGCAACTGAAAAGGAATAGGTACAGCACTAGCAATCGACTGTTAAGGAAATTACGGAATATACGACTGTTGATACCTAGAATAAGGACACAATCTAGCAAAATGTCCCATTTGCCCGCATCTGAAACACGTCAGTGGTGTCATATAACATGGTCCTTGATGGACTCTATCACAGGTTTGACATACACTAGCAACTGACCCAGAACTACGACCACTACTACTGCTCGAAGCACCTGAGCCAAGTCTGAATGGTCTACGCTGACCTCCATAACCATGTCTACTCCTTTGATGTACCCGCTGCTGCTGTCTATGAGTCTACTGGGCTAGACCCCTCTACTGACTACTCTGTCCAATCTGAAAACTCGAGTATGGAGTAGTCTGGAATCCACCTGACTGAACACCCAGCTGGTAATATTCACGCATAGCTCCTTGCATGACTAGCCTCAGCTCAATCTCCTTGGCCAACTCAATCATTGACTCCAGAGTAAGGCCCGCTGTAGGCATACCAACAAATACAAACCCAATCTAGTGACGTATATGGTGACTGCGAAGTACTAGTCTCGCATTAGATCCTCTACATATCTGCCAAGTCGAAGGAACTCTTGAGTATACTCCTCAACAGATCTGTCACCTCGGGTAATGTTGGTCAATCGGAGTTGATAACTCATACGAAGTGTTTCTGGGTAGAATCTCCTCATGAATCGCTCTCTGAACTAAGCCCAAGTCATCGTCATCATATACGACTGTATCATTTGAATAAACCAATCCAGGGCTAGTCCCTCAACAGAAAGCTCGACTATCATAATCCGCTGGTACTCGATGTGAGCTTCGATTGCATGTAGAAAATCTAATGAATCAGATGTCCCATCGAAGGCGATCCTACTGAATCTAGCATAGAATAGAGCTACCTCAGGGTCAGACATACCCTGCTGATAGGCAAGTTGAACAGGCTGAACTACTGGAGGTACAGGAACATCCTCGTACTCAGGCTCTACAAGCTCCTCATCCTGTATCTCTCTCTATCTACGGTGACCTGCCGCTTCTCGAGGTCTACCTTTGCCATGACCTCTGTGCCTAACTGGCGGCTCAGGAGGTAAAACCTCATCTTGAAAGGACTCATCATCCTTGCCCTCAATGACCGGTGAAGCAACACGCGCTCGCCTCCTCATTCTGAATAGACAAACAAAAGGATTCAAACAAGATAAACAATGGAGGATAACATAGAAAACTAAATCAAAGAATACTTATCAAGACATACTCAAACCTAATTCACTGTAGTAGTTTCAAAGAAAACATAACACTAAAAACTAGGGCCATAACTCACACAACTAATGCCCTGACACAACACTCTGCTCTGATACCAACTTTGTCACGATCCAAAATAGGGGGCCATGACTGGTGCTAGGGAATGGGAATTCTTTTGAATCTGGAACTCGTAGTAAGCCTTAAAAATAAAAGCATGTAATATAATAAAATAAATAAAATATTTGTACAACAGAAATTAAATATCAAATATGAAATAATAATTCCTCAACTCATTTAAATAACATAAAATCCATCTCATATATATATAAGAAAATATTTCCGTACAAATTTTCAATTTAATATTCTGAAATTTAAATCTCATACGTATATAATTATAAATACAACTCACAACAGATTAAAGTACAATAACTACTGCAGTGTCTAGAATACAAAATAAACTCAAGTAAGCAGTTTACATAATAAGGCCGGAGCGAAAGAAATCCGACGTACAGGCTTGCTGTTGAGGTCTGAGGACAAAGACTCTCTTGAAAAATATCAACGAAGGGGAGTCAGACCTCACTGAGTGAATTGTTATAATATATATATATATATATATATATATATATATATATATATATATATGCATAACTAAATGTCAAATGCGGACACTCAATAGAATATATATAATAAATATATATACAGGTAAATACACACAGATGCTGAAATCACTTTATATATAATATTGAAAAATATCAGTTTATGAAGGATCAAATAGAACCCTAAATGATCGCAACCTTAAATAATAATAGTCAACACTCTAGCTGTATAGGCTCACTTCGTTCCAAATAAATTAACTTATTCCATTTGGACAGTAGGCTGGCCCCGAGACACTAAGTCAACCGAGCTCCAGCAGTCTGACTGTCAGTGTGATTGGCCCCGAGACATTTGGTCAACCGAGCTCCATCAATCACACTCTTAAATCACATCTCACATCAATCAGATGAATCAACAAGTCATAATCCACCAATAGGTTAGTAATTTAATCTAAATTCTATCTTCGTACTGGTATGTACTTGGTCCTAGTGCTGCCCACTAGGTAGCACATTCAATTGATATCCTTTATTAAAATAAAATCATACCTTCAGAAAATAAATAATGCATGATATCAAATTAAATGGCAATAAAAACCATACATATATACTACAAATATACCTAAAATAAACTAAGTATATTTCGAGTATATATATAAATATAAGATAAATTCAATTCAATTATAAAATAAACCATATATATACTTAAAAACAATTTAGGTATAAATCAAGAATAAAACATGCATTTATTTTAAAGTATTCCAAAAATATACTAAAAACATACCTAAAATATACTAATAATTTACTAAAGCAATTTATGCATAAATCATGCAATTAAAACATATATTTTTAAAACATGCAACCTAAATACGCGTATATATAAAATAACAACTCGCAGTTGTGTGCTCCATGAGACGGGTCCGATGGGCCTAGTCCATTAGGCCTTGGTCTCGACGCAACTAACAATCAAATCACAACACGAAATCAGAACAAATCTAACTTAACTTCTAGAGACTCGATCTAGAATTCTAGACACAGACAGAGAATAAGAATTCGACCGAATGTCACGTTTTACCAGAATTTTACCAAAAATTCGGTAAAACCTTCTCTGTAAAACGGACATCTCTCTACTTGAAAAGTAGAGCCGGTCCTGTAAGAAAAATACACACTTCGAATATAGACTCATCAAAACCCCTCGGTCGGACCTCAAACTGCAATTCCTACCGACCGAGGTTCACAATTCTCAAGATATACACAAAATATATTAAAATTCCATAAATACCGAAAATACACTTTTAATACCAAAATATAACAATTTAAATATTTAAATACTAAAAATAATTATTTAACTAACAATTACTTAAAAACCCTAATATTAATATAATATTATTAAAAATTGATAATAACTCGATAAATTCACAAATATTAATAGAAATTCATTTTATAAATCCAAATTATTTAATTAGCCCAAAAACATATTAAAAATTACTAAAAACCCATTTATTTACAAAAATAGTATATTATATATAATTTGAAAATAGTTTTTGAAAAATAGTTTTAATTAGTTAAAAATAGTAAATAATTTGTAAAAATCATTTATATACCTCAAATAATTATTAAAACCAATTTAACTTAATATTCAACTAAAATTTCTAGTAAATTACCAAAATACCCCTAATATATAATAATTCACATAATATGCTATAATTATTCAAAATTTCACTAAAAATTATATAATTACTCTAAAATTATTTTCTCAACATATAATTCAATAAAATCAATAATTATACTCAATTAACCAATTAATTTTAACAAAATACATATATAACCTATATTTCTAAAATTCACATAAACTAAATAAAATTATATTAATTACACAAAAATTATAAATTAAATTCTAAAATTAATTCCAACCTCCAAAAATAATAAAAATCAAAATTTCACAATTTATCTAATTAATTTATGAAAATTAGAAAATAATAATAAAATAATAAAAAATTCACAAAAACCAAAATAAATTCCAAAAATTCCACAAAAATTCCAGAGTGTAAATTAAGCTAGTAGAATCAACTTTTGTAATGGAATCAAACTTGAATATCAAAAATCAAAGTTTAAAAAAATCAAGAAACAAAAGAGGCCGAAATTGAAAACTAGCTCACCACCCAACCAAATCGAATTTTCAGGCAAAAGGAAGCTTGGATTTACACTCACCGACAAGAAAGGAAGAGAACGGGATTGGCGGTGTCAAAAACGGTGGCCAGAAAGTCGATGAACGGAGGTGAGGTTAATTTTCGGCCAAAACGTGATCTTTAGCTTCATCGGCACTGGAGGGGATGCCAGGAGGCAATGGAGCTGTTGGAGAAGACGGTGACACACCGGGAGGCACTATGATGACCTCTGATCGGCATTGCAGAGGTGAGGGGGGTGAGGGGGGCGTCGGGGGTGTGAGGGTGAGGAAGAAGAAGTTATTTTATTATATATATATATATATATATATATATATATATATATATATATATATATATATATATATATATATATATATATATATATATATAATAGTGATCATGCTTGAAACCATACAATTTAATAAAAAAAATAACATTAATCAAAAAAATATTATTTAAATATTATTTCCCAAAATAATAGGTTTCGGGAAAATTTTTACGTGGAAAACTTTAAATAAACATAAATAACATTAATTATTAATAAAATAACTAAATAGTCAAATATATATTAAAATTATTAATACTGCATATCCCGATACAATATATAAATATTTAAAAAAACTCAGGTTATTACATTAATCATTTGATTATTCATTATTTAATGATTTATTTATTTATTTTATTTATAATTTAAATTGATTTGAGGATAATAGTAGAACGTGCTACTTAGTGGGTGTCACTAGGACCACATACGCATGGGTGAGATCTTGGTATATGTTTATATTGTGAAATAGGCTTAGTGATGCGTGTGCTCTCAGGCAAGTGTAAATTATTAGAGCTTGGTAGAGCTAGTGCTTTTGGGCTGAAAAAGGGGATGTAACTCGATTGAGCTTGCTCTTAGGATGACAGTCACTTGGATTAAAAAGAGCCGAAAGGCTATTAGATTTAAGGTTTAGGTGTTCTACTAAACTGTCACGACCTGAACCTAAGGGCACATGACTAGCACTAGGGAATGGGAAAGCTTAAAGTTAACAAAACCCATAGTAAGCCTTAAAAGAAAAATGCAGAACAATTTACTTTTAAAACTTTACAATGCAATAATTAAATCATGATGCACATTATTAAACTGATTTTTCTTAATTTCAATCAACCATTCCATCATTATGCATAATATAAACATCATCACCTATACAAAATAGTATCTCAGTACATTAATTATAAATTCATAATATCCAAATTAAAGTATGCAATTATATAATTTCTCTACTGCGGTACACGGATACTAATACAAACATAACTATATAGACCTACATAAAATAGCCAGTAAGGAAGCTACTCGATGTAGGGAAGTAGGCCTAGTGGAAGACTCCCAAACTCCTGAAAAAAATAAGTTGAGGGGAGTCTAACCTCATTGAGTAAGCTAATAAAAGAAATGAATGCGGTTTGAAAATCTCGTTTAAAATAAGTTTTTATGAAAATATAATATATTTATAATTTTCTTTAATTCATTTGATATACATATAAGAAATTCATTTTTCAAAAGGAATTTTTAAATGCTTTTAAAACTTTATAGTATAAAAACTAGGTAAAACCCTAGTCCTCAATTCTAATAGCAAATTGGCTCACTTATATCCAAGACTATTGAATCCCGAAAGCAAAGCATCACTAGGATGCACAACTGCAATCACGTCACTTAATCTGATATCATTGGCGGTGTTCAAGAGTAAGGCATCACTCGACCTTTGGCCCCAGTATTTAATCAATATAATCAAATATCATTTTACTGGTGGTGTCCTAGAGCAAAGCATCACCAGACCTTTAACCCAAGTAATATAATCAATATAATCCAATATTTTTACCAGTGTGCACACAGTCTTGATGAAACCCATCAAGTATTATATTCTACCATAGTTTATTTAAAGTAAATGAAAATAAATAAAATAAGGAAAATTACAATAATTAAAAATAAAATTAAAAAACTATAAAATTAAATCATGCAATATCATATAAAGAATATATACTTGAATTCTCATAAATTTAAATTCATCATAACTTTATGAATTTAATTTGAAAACTTGACATGCAAATTGAATATTAACGTACTAGATGGATGCACACCTCTACTACGTCATGTCCATCCTTAACTGGTAGGCATGATTGAAGAAAGCAAAAACCCTAACTTCTAGAATTTCTAAGGAAGACTCGACTCAAAATTCAAAACTTAGGATTGACCCGATATCATGTTTTAAGAGAAATCTACCAAAAATTCGACAGAGTCTCCTTTGTAAAATGGACATCCCTCTGTAGAAGTAGAGTTAATCCTGCAAGCAAACACACTTCTAAACTTCATAATAGCTCAACACCTCGAGTTGGGACCTCAAACTACTCAATTCTCAACCGAGGTTCACAATACGCGATAAAAATGAATATTAAATAAAAATATATTAAAATCCTTAAAAATCCACAAAAATAATTAAAATGCTACAATATAATTTACTTAAACCTCAAAACACTATGTTATAAGCCGAATATTTTAAATTATTTTATTTATATAAATATTGAGGTTTTCAACGATATTAATTATCTTATTTTCTATTGTTATTATTGACATATTAAATTATTATATTTAAGTACTAAATTTAAAATTCTATTGAGAACTATTAATATTATATTAATATTAATATTAATATTAATATTATTTTATTTTTATGCACATACTTTATTATTTTAATGATCCTAATATTTTGTTCATAGCATTACTATTGTTGACTATTATTATTTATCTTATTATTTTATCTAGAGATATATTAATAATATTATTATTATTATTTATAATTATTACTTATACTACCATATATATATATATGACTTTAAAGTCATATACATACATACATACCTACATACACATATATATAAATGCTTTTTAGACCAAAAAGTTTGTCAAAAGGCCTTTTCCACGGGTAAAAAAAAAATTTTCTTATTTCTTCCTTAAATTCTCTTCTCTTCTTCTTCCCTTACTACCCTCTTCTTTCTGCTTGCAACAGACCAATTCTTCCCATCACTGTGCCTCCACGTGCACTACCAGCAACCTTCACCATCCTCCTAGCTTCTGTTGACGTCGGTGCAAAGACAGTAGCAACAGGAGCAGCAATAAGAACAACAGCAGTAGCCTTCTTCCTCTTGATCTTGGCTTAGTTTAGGTGAGTTTTAGGTTAGTCAGTTTGATGTGTTGTAGTTGTTTGTTAGTTGATTTTAGTTAGTTTTTAGGTTGATTTTTTTTATTTTGTTAATTATAAATTATTTGTTTAATTTTGCAGAATTTATTTTAATTATATGGTTAATTTTTGGATTGATCTATACACATATTGATTAATCTAAATAATTTGGGGGTTGATTTTGGTTAAGAGTATGTATAAAAAATGATTTAGATAAATTAATTTGATTTTATGGAATTTTTTATATTTATTTGGATATTTTAAGTTTTATGTATATTTTGTTAATGTTATTAATTAATTATTTTTGATTGCATATTTGAGTAATTAGTGATTAGTATATTAAGTTAATAATTTTTATGTAAATAAAATTATTTTTAGTAAATTGATATTATTCTTGAGGAGTTATTATGTTTATGTGAGTATTGAAATTTTGGGGAGTAATTATGTAATTGGGTTGAAAATATAGTTATATTATATTTTAAATGGTTTTAGAATTTTATAGAGTATTAGAATACATTTTATAAATTAATTACTATTTTTAACTAATTAATTCTAATTTTTGAAAATTATTTTCAATATTAAATTGTTTATTGTTTTGTGATTTAAATGAGTCTTTAATTAATATTATAGTATATTTAAACTATGTGGGCAATTAAAGTTTGAATTTGACTATATTATGTAGTATATTTGGAAAGTTGGATTTTTATTAATATTATATTATTATTTGGGTTTTTATTAAATTATTGTGAAAATAAATATATTTAGTGTTTTGAGAATTGAATAAATTATATTATGATTTATTATTAATTTTTATAGTTTTTAGTGATTTTATTATATTAATATTTAATATTTGCTTAATTGTATTTTTGTGAACCTCGATTGGGAAATGTGTAGTTTGGAGTCCTAACCCGAGATATTGAGCTACTGTGGAATTTTAAAGTGTGTTTACATGTAGGATTGACTCTACTTCGATAGAGGGATGTTCGTTTTATAAAGAAAACTCTACCGAATTTTTGATAGATTTCTCGTAAAACATGACACTGGGTCAATCCTAAACGTGTTATTTTGAGTTCGAGTCTAGTCTTACTTAGAAATTCTAGAAGTTAGGGTTCTATTTTCTGGTTGTCGTTTTCTTTTTTTGTCTTTTAGCCGTCCCTCTAGTCGTGTCTACTAGTCGGGGTCGGACACGACGTGCCAGAGGAGCACCTTTATCTTGTAAGTTAATATTTGATTTAAGTGTCATGTCTTTTAATTTAAATCATACTAAATTCTTATGAATTTAATTTTATGAGATTCTAGTTGGCATTTTTTTATGATATTGCATGATTTAATTTATAGTTGATTTATTTTATTATTATTTATCATAATTTTCCTTATTTTATTTATTTTTAATTATTTTAAATAAACCATGGTAGAACAGGCTACCTGATGGGTTTCATCAGGACTGTGTGCACATCGATAAAATATGTGATTATATTAATTATATTACTCGGGCGGATGGTCTAGTGATGCTTTGCTCTCGAACATCGCTAGAATAATTTGGATTAATATTTATTAAATCACTGGAGCTGATGGTCTAGTGATGCTTTGCTCTTGCTCACCGCCAGTGATATTGGGTTAAGTGATGTGACTACGGCTTTATATCCTGGTGATGCTGTGCTCTTATGATTCGACAGTCTTGGATATAAGTGAGTCGTATGACTGCTATAAAATTGATAAATCGGGTTTTACCAAATTTTTGTACTGAAATGTTTTAAAAAGTATTTAAATATTTAATTCTTTCCTTTGAAAAATGGATTTCTTATATGTATATCAAATGATTTGAATAAAATTATACATATATTATATTTCCATAAAAACTTATTTTAAAGGAGATTTTTTAATCGCATTCATTTCCTTTATTAACTTACTTAGTGAGGACTGACTCCCCTCAACTTATTTATTTTTTTAGGAGTTTGGGAGTTTCCTATTAGGCCTACTTCTCTTCGCATTGTAGCTTTGTCACTGACTATTCTACGTAGGTCTATTTAGTGGTGTTATATTTATATTCGTGTACTGTAGTAGAGAAAATTGTATAAATGTATAATTTATTTTGGATATTATGTATTTGTAATCTATGTAGTGAGATATTATTTTGTATAACAGATGAGGTTATTTTATATATGATGATAGTATGGATTATTTAAATTGAGAAAAATTAGTTTGATAATACGCATTGTGATTTAATTATTTATTGTAAGGTTTCAAGGTTTAAATATTCTATGTTTCTCTTTTAAGGCTTACTACGAGTTTCGGTAGCTTTGTACTTTCCCATTCTCTAGTGTCAGTTACATGCCCCTGGGTTCGGGTCGTGACAAAGTTGGTATCAGAGCTTTGGCTCATTTTTCATGCTTTTAACTATCGATGTCTGTCTTTTTCTCATAATACTGCAGTACTTAGGTTATTTAACGTCACTTGTTGATTTCTTGTCTTTAGGATTTAGCATATGAGTCTGTATTCCTTTCTTATTTTAAATCTTAGCTTTCTTGTCGTTTCAGAATGAGGAGTGCTCGGAATGCCCTTGCTATAGATGCAAAACCAGATGATGGAGAGCAGTTATTTTAGGATGAGATTCTCCTTCCTGCCCCTCGACCTAGAGTTAGGGGTAGAGGTAGAGGTAGAGGTAGCGGTAAAGCTAGAGTAGCAGCAGCTCAGAGGTAGGATCAGCCTCAGGTCGAGCCTTAAATTCTTGTAGAGGATCATGTAGCTTTTGTAGCTGGTATGGCAGGTATTAACTAGGGGTTAGCAGATCTTAATCAGGTGATGCCCATTGTGCAGTAGATGCTTCAACAACAGACTCAGAAGATGTCAGATGCTGATGTAACCTTGTTATACTCCAGAGTGGGGCAAGTTTATTTTGATGGTACTAGGGACGCGTTGGATTTCATTAATACCATTGAGTCCAGGACCAGATCTGGGTATTTTGACTACCAGAAGATTATGATTGTGGAGCTATTAGTCTTAGCAGTAGCTCAGGACTGGTTTATGCAGTCCATTTAGCCCTTCATGATGACAAAGACATGGTTGGGATTTAAGGAGCAGTTTATGAGATTCTTTTATCCTTCATCTATGTGAGAGAACTACAGATGACAGCTACTTAATATTGACAAAAGAGATCGATCAATGGAGGATTACACCTAGGAGTTCTATGTATTGATGAGACATGCTGAGGATGTGAGGCAGGATATCGTTAGAGCAGTTGAGTTGTATGTGACTGGATTAGGCCCAACCTATATCGATGTTCAACTAGAGGGTCATAGTCTGGAGAGTGTTGTGGAGGAGGCAAGACAGTTGGAGCGGAGACACATCCGGCATGGCACTATACTTGACCCATATGATAGTGGCATTATCAAACCTGTCCAAAGGGTGCAACAGCTAGTGTTTCAAATAGGCAGCTCGAGTTCTCAGTCAGCAGGCCCTTTTAGTAGAGCAAACAGTTCATGGCATATCGGACTGGTAGGCATCGCCTTTCTCAAGAATGCATGAGTAGTATGGCTGCTAGATTTTGTGGTAGTGCTAGCAGCAGTAGTGGACAAAGCTCTGGGCATGGCAGTTATGGGTCTGGAGCTAGTGCATATGCCATATATGGACGAGTGCATTAGGGTCCTTGTAACTTGATGCTAGGAGTGTGTTTCAGGTGTGGTCAGTTTGGACCTTTCGTAAGAGCTTGTTCGAACTATGGATTCTAGCCGTCCTTTGCTTAGGGATCTTGACCTTATGTTGTCCAGCCATTGCAACAGGTGCCTCAGTAGTATCAGGCACCCATGTACCCTCAGCAGGCGTCCAATGTTGTGGTAGCATGTATTATTCTAGTTTGTTGCTCTAAGGCTAAAGTCTTATTTGATCTAGGTGCTATGTGTTGATTTGCATATCCTTTGTTTGCTTTGAAAGTGGCTTATCTTCCTTCCAAGATGAGTTTTCCTTTGTCTGTTTTGACTCCAATTAGTGATGAGTTGGAGATAGACATTTTCTTTCCATCTTGCCCCGTGTGGTAGAGGGTAGAGAATTATTGGCAGACTTAGTCCTTCTAGATGCGATCGAGTTTGATGTGATTCTGGGAAAGGATTGGTTGTCCCAACATTATACTTCTATGGATTATCGAGCAAAGGAAGTAATTTTCAAGATTCCATGTGATGAGGAATTCAGATTTAGAGGTACTGGGAGTTCCATGCCTCATATCCTTATTTCTACCATTACAGCTAGGAAGATGCTTAACAGAGGAGGTCAAGGCTATCTAGCTATAGTAAGGGATGTTCAAGCAGAAATGGGATTAGTGGAAACGGTACTAGTGGTACGTGAATTCTCAGATGTTTTTTTAGAGGAGTTACCTAGATTGTCGCCAGATAGAGAGATAGAATTTTGTATTGATGTTATGCCAGTTACAGATCCTATCTCTATGCCACCTTATAGGATGACACCTATAGAGTTGAAGGAGCTGAAAGAGTAATTGTAGGAATTATTGGATAAGGGGTTTATTTGGCCTAGTACATCTCCTTAGGGTGCTCTAGTTCTCTTTATAAAGAAGAAGGATGGTGGTCTTTGACTCTGAATTGACTGTAGACAACCATCTAGAACAAGTATCCACTCACCAAGATTGATGATTTGTTTAACTAGTTACCAAGAGCTCGGTATTTCTCTAAGATTGACTTGAGATGTAGTATCATTAGCTGAGGATTAGAAGAGATGATGTACCTAAGTTATCATTTTGGACTAGATATGGCCACTATAAGTTCATAGTGATGTCCTTTGGGTTAACTAATGCCCCAGTAGCCTTTATGGACTTAATGAATAGGGTGTTTAGGCCATTCTTAGACCAATTTGTGATTGTGTTTATTGATGATATTATGGTCTATTCTAAGAATAAGGTGGAGCATGCGATGCATTTGAGATTGGTGCTACAGACTTTGAGAGAGCACCATCGTATGTCAAGTTTTTGAAATGTGAGTTCTGGTTAGACCAAGTGGCATTCTTAGGCCATGTGGTGTCTAAAGATGGCATTCAAGTGGATCCTAAGAAGATAGAGGTGATCACTGAGTGGCTAAGACCTACAACGGTTATCGAAGTAAGAAGTTTTCTAAGTTTAGCGGGCTATTATAGGAGATTTATGAAGGATTTCTCCAAGATTGATGCGCCTTTGACTAGACTAACCCAGAAAAATGTTAGATTTGTGTGGATTG
Organism: Mallotus nudiflorus; assembly: GCA_947683625.1. Classification (NCBI taxonomy): domain Eukaryota; kingdom Viridiplantae; phylum Streptophyta; class Magnoliopsida; order Malpighiales; family Euphorbiaceae; genus Mallotus; species Mallotus nudiflorus. The sequence continues at coordinate 8,929,969 of CANTUR010000039.1, forward strand.
ATAGATGTGAGGAGCATTTCTGGTTGCTTAAGGATTTATTCTTTGGCTCCAGTACTAACATTACCTTCTGGTGATGATGGATACACAGTGTATTGTGATGCTTCCCGTGTAGGATTGGGCTGTGTGCTAATGCAGAATGGTAAAGTGGTTGTTTATGCTTTGAGGCAGTTAAAGAAGCACAAGTAAAATTATCCTACTCATGATCTAGAGATGGCAACAGTTGTGTTCACACTGAAGATTTGGAGGCATTATCTGTACAGTGTCACTTGTGAGATATACACCGACCACAATAACTTAAAGTATATCTTCGAGCAGAGGGATTTGAACCTTAGGCAAAGAAGATGGATGAAACTTCTGAAAGACTACGATTGTTCAATTTTTTACCATCCAAGCAAGGCAAATGTTGTAGCTGATGTGTTGAGCAGAAAATCAGCAGGTAATCTTGCCCACATCAATACTGAAAGAAGATCTATTATTTAGGAGTTACATGAGCGGATTGATTAAGGTTTGTAGTGGAAAGTGACTAAGAAGTGCCTTTTAGCTCAGTTCAGGGTACAGTCAGTGTACTTGGACAGAGTTAAAGCAGCTCAAAGAAGGGACCCATAGATATAAAGAATCATGTTTGAGGGTCAATCCAGAGAGTTTATGATTGATAGTGAGGGTGTTCTACACTTGGGTACTCAGTTATGTGTGCTAGATGTTGATGATATGAGGAAAGAGATCTTGGAAGAGCATATTTTTCTGCTTACAGTATTCATCCAGGTTCTACCAAGATGTATCACATTTTAAAGGATACATATTGGTAGAATGGAATGAAGAAGGATGTTGTAGAATTCGTATCCAGGTGTTTCACATGTCAGCAGGTGAAACTTGAGTATCAGAGGCCCTCATGATTATTACAGCCCATGCCTATGACAAAGTGGAAGTGGGACATGATTGTCATAGATTTTGTAACTGGTTTGCCTCGGACGACAGGTGGATTTAATGCAATTTGGGTGATCATTGACAGGTTAGCTAAGTTAGCTCACTTTCTACTAGTTAAGAAGGCATACTCCATCGACAGGTTGGCATAGTTGTATGTTAATAGAATTATTTATCTTCATGGAGTTCTAATGAGCATAATATCTGATAGAGGAGCCACTTTTACATTAGTTTTCTAGCAAGAGTTGCGTAAGGCATTGGGTACCAGACTTGACTTCAACACAACATTCCATCCTCAAACAGATGATCAGTCTGAGAGGACCATTCAGACTTTAGAGGATATGCTCAGATGTGAGTGATGGATTTTGGAGGTCAATGGGATAATCACTTGCCACTGATTGAATTCCATATAACAATAGTTATCATGCAAGTATTGAGATGGCTCCATATGAAGCATTGTATGGTAGGAAGTGTAGATCACCTCTGTGTTGGGAATTGGTGAGAGACAATTGACAGGTCCAGAGTTAGTGCAGATTACTTCTAAGAAAGTTCCTATCATTTAGCAGAGGTTGAGGACAACATTTAGTAGGCAGAAGAGTTATGCTGATCCCAGAAGGAAGGATGTTTCCTTTCTAGTTGGAGATATGGTGTTTCTGAAGGTATCTCTAATGAAGGGAGTTATGAGGTTTGGTAAGAAGGGTAAGTTGGCTCTGAGATACATTGGACCTTTTAAGATACGATCATGAGTTGGGGAGGTGGGCTATAAATTAGTGTTGCCACCTGAATTATCTCGAATCCACCCAATGTTCCATATGTCTATATTGAGGAAGTATATTCCTGATCCTTCTCATGTACTTTAGCCTCAAGCAATACAGCTCAACGAAGATCTATCTTACGAGGAGTATCTAATGGTAATTATGGATCACCAAGTTCATCAGCTTTACTCCTGGGAGATTCTGATGGTGAAAGTGCTTTGGAATAACCACACAGCAGAAGACTGTACATGGGAGACAAAATCTGAGATGCAAGTCATCTATCCCTATCTGTTTCATCAATAGACCTTATATTTTCTTTACTTTTCTTTGAAATTCTAGGACGAATTTCTATAAGGGGGGAAGACTGTAATAACCCAAATATTTTAAATTATTTTATTTATATAAATATTGAGGTTTTCAATGATATTAATTATCTTATTTTATGTTGTTATTATTGATATATTAAATTATTATATTTAAGTACTAAATTTAAAATTCTATTGAGAACTATTAATATTAATATTAATATTAATATTAATAATAATATTATTATTTTCATCATTTTATTTTTATGCACATACTTTATTATTTTAATGGTCCTAATATTTTATTCATAGCATTACTATTGTTGACTATTATTATTTATCTTATAATTTTATCTACAAATATATTGATATTAATATTATAATTATTACTTAAACTACCTAATATATATATATATATATATATATATATGACTTTAACTACTCTAAATATATGTACATATATAAGTGCTTTTCAGACTAAAAAGTTGGTCAAAAGGCCTTTTCTACGGGTTAACAAAATTTTTTTCTTATTTCTTCCTTCAATTCTCTTCTGTTCTTCCCCTACTACCCTCTTTTTTCTGCCTGCAATAGACCACTTCTTCTCATCACTGCTCCTCCATATGCACCGCCAGTAACCTCCTGTTAGGTTTTGTGATTAAAAAATGCAGCGAAAATTAAAACTTTTAACCATAAACCCTAACCCGGATCTAAGTAATACAATTAATTGATTTAAAACTAGGGTTTTCAAATCTTACCACAAACACAAAAGAGGTAAGACTATTGGAAGGCAAAAAGGAGGTTCACTTTGGTGATACCTTACCTTGAGCTTTTGATTTTGGTAGTTTGGATCAAGACGTCTCTAAAAGCATCTATCCTCCACAAGCGTCCACACGAACAACTCTTGATTAAAAATTAAAAATTTATGTGCTAGCGCTTCTCTTGATTTCTCACAAATCCAGAACAAAAACACTATATGTTTTAGTTTTTCTAAGAGGAGAAAAATGAATTACAAGTGGTGGCTAATGATTGAGATAGTGAAACCCTAGAGAATATAACATATTTATAGAACTCTCATTATGGTTTCACTTACCAAAATAACTTTTTGGTAATTTCTCAATTATTATTATTATGATTTTATTTAAAATTAAATCAAAAATAATATTCTATATATTTAAGATAACATTTACCTTAAATAAATAAACTATTTATTTATTTCCACAGAACATATTTGGGCTTCTTAAACCCATATCCATTTTTAGGCCTATTCTAAGTGTGTGACCCTGTAGGTTCACATGACATTTGCAGTGGGCCTTAAATATCTATTTAGGCCTATAAGTCATAAGTGGCCTTTAGCAAGACATTATGACTACCCAAGTCATGTGAAATCAATAATCTGACATAACCTAATTTACAATAAATATTGCAATCCCTTTGTCACATGATATCTTGATTGAATATAAGACATAATTTATGTCATCCTTATATAATTCAATCATATTATTTCTTAACTCTAATTAGACTGAGAATGATAACTTTTTATCAATTCACTTTAGCATGGCCATGCATTTTCCTTAGTCTATCTTGTCAAAAGGCCCATAGATATCTTTCTCAAATTATATAAGGGAAAAATTATTTCTTAATCACTCACATTCCTCACATAACTCATTTCATATCCAACAATAATCTATTTAATCATTTTGTTAAAGACAATGTTAGATTGTGCCAAATATATAATAGTTTTGTAGAAATCCATGATGATTTCATGGTCATATGACTAAATCAATATTATTATGATAAGAATTACTTATGACAATTATCTATGTATTATTCTCATGATGGGTCAATCTAGTACATTATTTCCCAAATAAGTACCTATGAGTTGACTTAATATCTCATATTCATGATTAGTCATATTGTTATGACTAGGGATAATTTGAATAGAACTCATATTTAATCTAAGGGTTTTACTATCAAGTCACATACCTGATGACCTTAATAAGAATTGACTATTCAAGTAATTATCATAACACAAAATGATAATGAAAAATGCCTCTTTATTAAATAAAATGATAAAGTCAAAACATGGTCATACATGATTGACCTAGTGCATATCACTAACAATCTCCCACTTGCACTAGTCCCAATCTATATTAAAACTAATACCCATGGACCTAGTATAACTCTCATGCTTAGGCTATGGAAGAGGCTGAGTTAGTGGATCAACAACATTATCATTTGTGGGTACTCTGTAAATCTTCATGTCTCCTCTCTCAATGATTTCTTGAATGAGATGATAATGCTTGAGTATGTGTTTGGATCTCTTATATGATCTAGGCTCTTTAGCTTGAGCTATAGCTCTATTATTATCACAATATAAGTTCATTGGGTTTGATATACTAGGAACAACACCTATTTAGTTATGAACTTCTTGATCTAAACAGCCTCCTTAGCTGCTTCTGAGGCAACTATATACTTAGCTTCTATTATAGAATCAACAACGGTGTCTTGCTTGGAACTGCTCCAGCTCACTACACCTTTATTCAAACAAAACACATAACCTGACTGTGATAAAAATCATCCTTGTCAGTTTGGAAGCTGGAATCCGTGTAACCATTTACAACTAGCTCATCTTCTTTACCACCATATAGTAAAAATGCATCCTTAGTTCTTCTCAAGTACTTAAGGATATTTTTTACTATTGTCCAGTGACTTTCACCTGGGTCTGACTAGTATCTGCTCGTTATGCTTAAGGCATATGAAACATCAGGTCGAGTACACAACATTGCATACATGATAGATCTAATAGTAGAAGCATATGGAATCTTACTCATGCAGTCTCACTCATCTTGTGTCATAGGACACTGAGTCTTGCTGAGACTAATTCCATGTGACATTGGCAGGAATCCTCTCTTAGAGTCTTGCTTGCTAAACCTATTCAATACCTTATCAATGTAAGTGCTCTAACTTAGGCCAATAAGCCTTTTAGATATATCTCTATAGATCTTAATGCCTAATATATAAGCAGCTTCACCCAAGTTTTTCATTGAAAAATAATTCCCTAGCCATGATTTAACATTTTGTAAAATAGGGATATCATTTCCAATGAGTAGTATGTCATCAACATACAACACTAAAAACACAATTGCACTCCCACTAACCTTCTTGTAAACACAAGGGCTTGGGCTTTGGTTTTGGCTTCTGAAAGCCTTTGGGATCCTTGCCCTTGCCCTTTCCAATTCCAAATTTTTTCATACCCTTTCCCTTATTGACCATTAGAACATCCTTGGTGGAATTCCCGATGTTCTTTTTAGTAGTTTTAAACATCCCTTGCAACTCTGAAATAGTTTTTTCCATACTATGCATATTGAAATTCATGATGAAACCATCATAAGCTTCAGGCAAAGATTGGAGAATGATATCAACAGCCAATTCTTATTCAATCTTGAGGCCAAGCTTGTCCAAGTGTTCAAGATGATCGTTCATCTTAAGAACATGAGGACTGACAGAGCTGCTAGCAGTCAACTTGCAAGAGAGCAATGCCTTGATGGTATTAAACCTTTCAATTCTAGCTTTCTCTTAGAATATTTCCTTGAGATGGCCTATCATAGTATAAGCCTCTATTTCCATCAATTGCTTTTGAAGCTCAGACTCCATGCATCCAAGCATGAGACAAGTGGCATCAATTGAATCATTGAGATGCTTACTATAAACATCCTTTTGTGCTTTAGGAGCATTAGCAGCTAGTTCCTCTAGGATGGGTTGATCAAAGATATATTCCTTTCTTTCTTGCCTAAGAACAATTCTTAGGTTTCTATACCAATCAAGAAAGTTAGTCCCATTTAGCTTATCCTTCTCAAGGATCGATCGTAGTGACATGGTAGGTACAGTGTTTGATGTCATTATCTACAATAAATATATATAGAGTATATTCACTTTTATTATCAAAGAAGCATAAGAAAACTCCCACTAAATTTTCATAAATAATAAAACCCTCAAAATAATTTCAATAATTGAAATTTCTTAGTGGGCCAAGATCCATATTTCACCTTACTTCAAGTAAGCTTTTGCTTATCACTTAAAGTGTGGCTATTTAGGTAGTTAACACTTTACTAATTACATCTCATGTAATTCTTGGATAATTATAGGATATCACATATACTAGCATATCCTATCAAATGCCATAGGTTCAAAACCGTTATGATAACCTAGTTAAGTCTAACCAATTCAAATATATAGATATCACCATTATCCATCTTATCTTATTTAGATGGCTTTATATATAATGCTTTGGCATAGCCTATATATAGCAATCCAAATCTTGATAAGTGTTGATTAATGGGAGGCATTTTAATAGTTTAATATTAGATGAGGGTTTAGATAGTTTTTATCTTACTTAGTTATTGTTATAGTGCATCTCATTCATGGAATCTCATGGCATCACATGCATAACATACTAACATAATAAGATAAATGAGACATAGCATAGCCCATAACTAAGTTGATCTTTATAAGCCAATATAAAGATCAAAGGTCAAACCTAGGTGATATTACAAATACAAATTGAGCCTTCAATTTTGGATCTCCATCTTCTACCATGGACCTCGTCCTTGGGCTCCCAATCATGATCCCTATCACAGGCCTCTAACTTGAATTTACATCTTAGGTCTTAATTTACATTACATGTTGTAATTAAAACTATCATATTACTATCTAATAAAATAAAATAATTACAATAAATAAAATGACTCGTATGTCGTATTTAAAAAATTACAACCCAATAAAATAAAATAACAAAATCTAATCACATTGGTTCAAGGGCAATGCTATGCACCATGCATTTAAAAATAAACATATATAGCATAATAAATCAAATTACATGTTAATTTAATTATTATGATGAAAAATAAATTATGTAACAAATCCATTCGTGGTCAAGGGGTAGCGCCCATGGCGGTGGTCCTGCTAGCCAGTTAGTGGGTGGGGGTTAAGGGGGCAATGCCCCTTTGTATGGGTTTGGGGGCAGCGCCCTCAAAGGTAAACAATTTACCTTAACTCTTTGAATGAGTTATTTCTGAAAACCCTAAAATGATAATAATTTTCACAATTAAATTGTTGTTTGATTGATTTGTTCAAAACATATCATTTTCCTTTATGTTTAACATTTAAACAGCCACCACCATAAACCCTAATTTATTCATAAATCATATCACAAAATAATTAATTTTTTCCAAATAGATTTATTCTGTTTAACACTTAAACAGTTTATTCTACATGATCTGTTTAACTCTTAAATAGATCGCCCTTTGACAAAAATCTGTATACATATTTAGTTTTTCATAAAAATAGAATACTTAAACCAGAAAATCAAAACTATAATTACTTTTTAATCATATTAAACAATTATAAACATTAATCAAATTAATATTTACTGTTATTTTCATATAGATTTAATAGGACATCATAAAAACAAAACTGTTTGGATAAAATTTTTGAAAACTCTTTTAAAAAATGAATCACTTAAAAACATATTTATCACATATATATAAAATCAAATTAATCGAATTATAAGTAGCTCTGATACCACTATTGGGTTTCATGATTAAAAAACTTTTAAAACTTTGATTTAAAATTAACGAAAATTAAAACTTTTAACCACAAACCCTAACCCGGATCTAGGTAATTCAATTAATTGATTTAAAACTAGGGTTTTTAAATCTTACCACAAACATAGAAGAGGCAAGATTATTGGAAGGCAGAGTGGGGGTTCACTTCAGTGACACCTTACCTCGAGCTTTTGATTTTGGTAGTTTGGATCAAGACGTCTCTAAAAGAATCTGTCCTCCACAAGCGTCAACACGAACAACCCTTGATTAAAAATAAAACTTTGTGTGCTAGCACTTCTCTTGATTTCTCATAAATCCAGAACAAAAACACAATGTGTTTTAGTTTTGTTAAAAGGAGAAAAATGAATTACAAGTGGTGGCTAATGATTGAGATAGTGAAACCCTAGAGAATATAACATATTTATAGACCTCTAATTAGGGTTTCACTTACCAAAATAACTTTTTAGTAATTTCTAAATTATTATTATTCTGATTTTATTTAAAATTAAATCAGAAATAATATTCTATTTATTTAAGATAACCTTTACCTTAAATAAATAAACTATTTATTTATTTCCACAGAGCATATTTAGGCTTCTCAAACCCATATCTATTTTTGGACCTGTTCTAAGTGTGTGATCTTGTAGGTTCACATGATAATGGCAGTGGGCCTTAAATCTCTATTTAGGCCTATAAGTCATAAGTGGCCTCTAGCAAGACATTATGACTACCCAAGTCATGTGAAGTCAATAATCCAACATAACCTAATTTATAATAAATATTGTAATCCCTTTGTCACATGATATCTTGATTGAATATATGACATAGTTTCTGTCATCCTTATATAATTCAATTATATTATTTCTTGACTCTAAGTAGACTGAGAATGATAACTCTTTATCAATTCACTTTAGCATGCCTATGCATTTTCCTCAATCAATCTTATCAAGGGGCCCATAGATATCTTTCTCAAATTAAATGAGGGAAAAATTCCTTCTCAATCACTCACATTCCTCACATAACTCATTTCATATCCAATAACAATCTATTTAATCATCCTGTTAAAGACAATGTTAGATTGTGTCAAAATATATAATAGTTATATAGAAATCTATGATGATTTCAAGGTCAAAGACTAAATTAATATTATTATGATGAGAATTACTTATGACAATTATCTATGTAGTATTCTCATGATGGGTCAATCCAGTACATTATTTTCCAAATAAGTACCTATAAGTTGACTTAATATCTCATATTCATGATTAGTAAAACATAATCATCAATCAACATCATACTAGCCATAACATATTGTTATGACTAGGGATAATTTGAATAGAACTCATATTTAATCTAAGGGTTTTACTATCAAGTCACATACTTGATGACCTTAGTAAGAATTGACTATTCAAGTAATTATCATAACACAAAATGGTAATGAAAAATGCCTCTTTATTAAATAAAATGATAAAGTTAAAATATGGTCATACATGATTGACCTAGTGCATATCACTAACACCTCCACCATCCTCGTCCCTTCTATCAACGTTGGTGCAGAGATAGCAGCTACAAGAGCAGGAGTAGGATCAGCAGTAGGAATAGCAACAACAACAACCTTCTTCCTGTTAATCATGGCTTAGTTTAGGTGAATTTTAGGTTAGTTAGTTTAATGTGTTGTAGTTGTTTGTTAATTGATTTTAGTTAGTTCTTAGGTTGATTTTTTTTTATTTTGTTAATTATAAATCATTTGTTTAATTTTGCAAAATTTATTTTAATTATTTGGTTAATTTTTGGGTTGATCTATACATATATTGATTGATCTAAATTATTTGGGGTTGATTTTGATTAAGAGTATATAAAAAAATGATTTAGATCAATTAATTTGATTTTATGGAATTTTGTATATTTATTTGGATATTTTAAGTTTTATGTATATTTTGTTAATGTTATTAATTAATTAATTATTTTTGGTTGAATATTTGAGTAATTAGTGATTAGTATATTAAGTTTATAATTTATGTGTAAATAAAATTATTTTTAGTAAATTGATATTATTTTTGAGGAATTATTATGTTTATGTGAGCATTGAAATTTTGGGGGTAATTATGTAATTAGGTTGAAAATATAGTTATATTATATTTTAAATGGTTTTAGAATTTTATAGAGTATTAGAATAAATTTTATAAATGAATTACTATTTTTAACTAATTAATTGTAATTTTTGAAAATTATTTTCAATATTAAACTATTTATTGTTTTGTGATTTAAATGAGTTTTTAATTAATATTATAGTATATTTAAACTATGTGGGCAATTAAAGTTTGAATTTGAATATATTATGTAGTATATTTGGAAAGTAGGGTTTTTATTAATATTATATTATTATTTGGGATTTTATTAAATTATGGTGAAAATAAATGTATTTAGTGTTTTGAGAATTGAATAAATTATATTATGATTTATTATTAATTTTTATAGTTTTTGGTGATTTTATTATATTAATATTTAATATTTGCTTAATTGTATTTTTGTGAACCTCGATTAGGAAATGTGTAGTTTGGGATCCTAAATTGAGGTGTTGAGCTACTGTGGAATTTTGAAGTGTGTTTACTTGCAGGATTGACTTTACTTCGACAGAGGGATGTCCGTTTTATAGAGAAATCTCTGCTGAATTTTCGGTAGATTTCTCATAAAATATGACACCGGGTCAATCCTAAACTTGTTATTTTGAGTTCGAGTCGAGTCTTCCTTAGAAATTCTAGAAGTTAGGGTTCTATTTTCTAATTGTCATTTTCCTTTTTTTGTCTTTTAGTCGCCCCTCCAGTTGTATCTACCAATTGGGGTTGGACACGATGTGCCAGAGGAGCGCCTTTATCTTGTAAGTTAATATTTGATTTGAGTGTTGGGTCTTTTAATTTAAATCATACTAAATTCTTATGAATTTAATTTTATGACATTCTAGTTGGCATTTTTTTGTAATATTACATGATTTAATTTATAGTTGATTTATTTTATTGTTATTTATTGTAATTTTTCTTATTTTATTTATTTTTAATTATTTTAAATAAACCGTGGTAGAATGGGCTACCTGATGTGTTTCATCAGGACCGTGTGCATACCAGTAAAATTTGTGATTATATTAATTATATTACTGGGGCGATGGTCTGGTGATGCTTTGCTCTCGGACACCGCCAATAGTATGATATTTGTTTATTTAATAAGTACTGGGGCCGATGGTCTAGTGATGTTTTTCTCTAGGACATCGCCAATATAATTTGGATTAATATTTATTAAATCACTGGGGCTAATGGTTTGGTGATGCTTGGCTTTCAGACACTGTTAGTGATATTGGGTTAAGTGATGTGACTGCGGCTGTGTATCCTAGTGATGCTTTGCTATTGGGATCCGACAGTCTTGAATATAAGTGAGTCATATGACTGTTATAAAATTGATAAATTGGGTTCTACCAAATTTTTATACTGAAATGTTTTAAAAAAAATTTAAATATTTAATTATTTCCTTTGAAAAATGGAGTTCTTATATGTATATCAAATGATTTGAATAAAATTATACATATATTATATTTCCATAAAAACTTATTTTAAAGGAGATTTTTAAACGGCATTCATTTCATTTATTAACTTACTCAGTGAGGTCTGACTCCCCTCAACTTATTTTTTTTTTTTTCAGGAGTTTAGGAGTTTCCTATTAGGCCTACTTCTCTTCACCATATAGTTTCGTCACTAGCTATTTTACGTAGGTCTACTTAGTGGTGTTATATTTATATTCGTGTACTACAGTAGAGAAAACTGTATAATTGTATAATTTCTTTTGGATATTATGTATTTGTAATCTATGTACTAAGATATTATTTTGTATAACAGATGAGGTTATTTTATATATGATGATAATATGGATTATTTAAATTGAGAAAAATCAGTTTGATAATGTGCATTGTAATTTAATTATTTATTGTAAGGTTTCAAAGTTTAAATATTCTGCGTTTCTCTTTTAAGGCTTACTACGAGTTTCGGTAGCTTTATGCTTTCCTTTTCCCTAGTGTCAATCATATGCCCCTAGGTTCGGGTCATGACATACTAAATATAATTATTTTTCATAATATTTAATAAAATCCGAACTAATAATATAATATTAACAAAAATCCAAATTTCCAAATATTCAACATAAAATAGTCAAATTCAAATTTAATTATTCAAATAGTTTAAATAAATTGTAAAATTAGTTAAAAACCCACTTAATCACAAAAATAGTAAATAATTTATTATTTGAATATAATTTTCAAAAATTGGTATTAATTAGTTAAAAATAGTAAATAATTTATAAAAATCATTCTAATACTCTATAAAATTCTAAAATCATTTAAAACATAATATGTAACTATAGTTTCAATAAAATACACAATTAACCAACAATTCGAACATTCACATAAAAATAATAATTCTAAAAAATTATTTTATTAATTCTAAAATTACTAACTCCAATTACTCCAATTTTTCCAACCAAAATAATTAATTAACATAATTAAAAATATATATATATAACACTTAAAATACCTAAAATTAATTGTTCAAAACTTCTTAAATATTAAATTTATTAACATAAATCATTTTTATATCCCTATAATTAAAATCAACTAAATATATACATAGATCAACCCAAAAATTAACCAAACATTAAAAATAAATTTTGGATAATTAAAAAAATATTATATTAATTAACCAAAAATTAAAATTAAACTCAACCCACATAAATCACTCAAAACTAACAACATCAACTAACTAACAACCGAAATCAACCAAGAACTAACCAAAATCTAACTAACCCCTAACCCATTAACCCATCGAAGTTGAGATTCAAGGACAGGGGAAGGTGGAGCTGTCACTTGGTGCTGGAGTTGCTGCTGTCTCTGGTGGTTGCAGGAGGCAGAGGAGCTACACATCAAGCTAGAAGTTGTTGTCCTCGCGTGAAGAAAAAGAAGGCTGGATGGTTGGCTTTGGTGCAGGGACAATAAGGAAGAGTGGAAGAAACTGATGGTGGTAAAGATGGCATGGTGAGGTGATGGTGGTTTGTGAGAAGAAGAGCACCAGAGAGGAGAGTAGAAGGAAGAAACGGGAAAGAAATGGAAAAGAAGAAGAAGTGGTCGGCAATGGGACATTCACACAACTTTATGTCTAGATAAAATAATAATAATAATAACACTACAAAGATTTCCCAACCACACACTGAATTATTTAGCCAACTAACCCTATATACATACATACATACATGCATACATACATACATACATACATACATACATACATATATATATATATATATATATATATATATATATATATATATATATATATATATATATATATATATATATACATACATACATACACACACACACTCACAACACCTAACAATAATAAAAATAACCCTAGTTTAAAATAATGCTATTAATAAATAATAATAATAATAATAATAATAATAATAATAGTAGTAGTAGTAGTAGTAGTAGTAGTAGTAGTAGTAGTAGTTGTAGTAGTGACAATAATGTTATTAATATCTTTGAATATAATAGTTCCTAAATAAATTTTTAAATTTGGTAATTAGATATAACAATTCAACGTAATAATAACATAAGATTAAAATAATTAATATCACTGAAAATATCAATATTTATATATAAAATAATTTAAAAAATATTCAGTTTATTACAGTCTTCCCCTTTTATAGAAATTCATCTCAAATTTCAAGGAAACATAAGGAAATACAAAGTTTATTGATGAAAAAGATAGGGATAGGCAGCTTACATCTCCGATTTTGTCTCCCATGTATAATCTTCTGTTGTGTGGTTTCTCCATAGAACCTTTACCATCAGAAGTCCCCTAGAGCAAAGCTGATGAACTTGGCGATCTATAATTGCCACTGGATACTCCTTGTAAGATAGATCTTCGCTAAGCTCCACTACTTGAGGTTGAAGTATGTGAGAAGGATCATGAACATATTTTCTCAGCATAGACATATGGAACACTGGGTGGATTCGAGATAATTCAAGTGGTAACACCAGTTTATAGGCCACTTCTCCAACTCATGACCATATCTGAAAAGGTCTAATGTATCTCAGAGCCAACTAACCCTTCTTACCGAACCTCATGACTCCTTTCATTAAGGATACCTTCAGAAACATCGTATCTCTAACTAGAAAGGAAACATCTTTCCTTCTAGGATCAACATAACTCTTATACCTGTTAAAAGCTGTCCTTAACCTTTACTGAATGATAGGGACCTTCTCCGAAGTAATCTACACCAACTCTGGACCTACCAATTGTCTCTCACCAATTTCCCAACATAAAGGTGATATGCACTTCCTACCATACAATGCTTCATATGGAGCCATTTCAATACTTGCATGATAACTGTTGTTATATATAAATTCAATTAGCGGCAAGTGGTTACCCATTAACCTCTATAATCCATCACACACATTTTGAGCATCTCCTCTAAACTTTGAATGGTTATTTCAGATTGACCATTAGTTTTGATGATGGAATGTTGTATTGAAGTCTAACCTTATACCTAAAGCTTTATGTAACTATTGCCAGAAAACTAATGTAAATGTGGCTCCTATGTCAAATATTATGCTCACAGGAACTCCATGAAGGCAATCAATTTTGCTGACACACAACCGTGCCAACCTGTCAGTGGAATATGTCTTCTTTACTGGCAGAAAGTGAGTTGACTTGGTTAACCTATCAACTATCACCCAAATTGCATAAAATCCACTTGTCATTTGAGGTAAACCAGTCACAAAATCCATGGCAATCATATCCCACTTCCACTCTAGAATAGGCATAGGCTGTAAGCTGTAACAATCTTAAGGGCCTCTGATGCTCTAGCTTCACTTGCTGACTTGTGAGACACCTGGATATAAATTCTATAACATCTTTCTTCATTCCATTCCAATAGTATGTATCCTTTAAATTATAATATATCTTGGTGGAACCTGGATGAATACTGTAAATAGAAAAATGTGCATCTTCCAAGATCTCTTTCATTAGATCATCAACGTCTGGCACACACAACTGAGTACCTAAGTGTAGAACACCTTCACTATTAATCACAAGCTCTCTGGATTGACCATGTTGCAACTCAAACATGATTCTCTATAGCTGTGGGTCCTTTCTTTGAGTTGCTTTAACTCTATCCAAGTACACTGATCGTACCCTAAACTGAGCTAAAAGACATTTCTTAATCACTTTCCACTGCAAACCCTAATAAATAAGCTCATGCATCTCCTGAATAATCGGCCTCCTTTCAGTACTGATATGGGCAAGACTACCTGCTAATTTTTTGCTCAATGCATCTACTACTACATTCGCCTTGCCTGGATGGTAAAAAATTAAACAATCATAGTCCTTCAGAAGTTCCATCCATCTTCTTTGCCTTAGGTTCAAATCCCTCTGCTCAAAGATATACTTCAAGTGTTTGTGGTCAGTGTATATTTTATAAGTGACACCGTACAAGTAATGCCTCCAAATCTTCAGTGTAAATACAACTGATGCCATCTCTAGATCATGAGTGGGATAATTTTTCTTGTGCTTCTTCAGCTTCCTTGAAGCATAAGCAACCATTATACCATTTTACATTAGCACACAATCCAATCCTACTTGGGAAGCATCACAATACACTGTGTATCCATCATCACCAGAAGGCAAAGTCAACACTAGAGCCGAAGTTAATAAATCCTTAAGTAACTGAAAATTCTCCTCACATCTATTTGTCCACACAAACTTAACATTCTTCTGGGTTAGTCTAGTTAAAGGCGTAACAATCTTGGAGAAATTCTTCACAAATCTCCTATAATAGCCTACTAAACCTAGAAAACTTCTCACTTCTATGACTGTTGTGGGTCTTGGCCACTCAATGATCACTTTAATCTTCCCGTGATCTACCTGAATGCCATCTTTGGATACCATATGGCCAAAGAATGCCACTTGGTCTAACCAGAATTCACATTTTGAAAACTTGGTATACAACTGGTGCTCTCTCAAAGTTTGCAACACCAATCTTAAATGCATCGCATGCTTTGCCTTATTCTTGGAATATACCAAAATGCCATTAATAAACATGATCATAAATTGGTCCAAGAATGGCCTAAACATGTTGTTCATCAAGTCCATAAAGGTTGTTGGGGCATTAGTCAACCTAAAGGACATCACTAGGAATTCATAGTGGTCATACCTAGTCCAAAATGCTAACTTGGGTACATCCTTACTTCTAATCCTCAATTGATGATACCTAGATCTTAAGTCAATCTTGAAGAAATACCGAGCTCTTTACAATTGATCAAACAAATCATCATTCTTGGGGAGTGGATACTTGTTCTTGATGGTAACCTTATTCAATTATCTGTAGTCAATACAGAGTCAAAGACTACGATCATTCTTTTTCATAAAATGGATCGGAGCACCCCAAGGAGATATTCTAGGCCAAATAAACCCCTTATCCAATAATTCTTGTAATTGCTCTTTTAGCTCCTTCATCTCTGCAAGTACCATCCTATAAGGTGGCATAGAGATAGGATCTATACTGGGCACAACATCAATACATAATTCTATCTCCCTATTCGGCGGTATCCATGTAACTCCTCTGGAAAAACATCTGAGAATTTACATACCACCGGTACCCTTTCCACTGATCCCATTTTTGCTTAAACATCTCTAAC
Organism: Mallotus nudiflorus; assembly: GCA_947683625.1. Lineage (NCBI taxonomy): Eukaryota > Viridiplantae > Streptophyta > Magnoliopsida > Malpighiales > Euphorbiaceae > Mallotus > Mallotus nudiflorus. The sequence goes on from CANTUR010000039.1 coordinate 8,946,290, forward strand.
TACAACTAGATAGCATTGACACCCTCTACTAAGCATCTTCTTAGCTATAATAGCTAAAATAAGGTTACGAGGCATAGAGCTCTCACTACCTCTAAATCTGAATTCCTCTTCACTTGGAATTTTAAAACTTACCTCTTTCGCTCGACAGTCCACAAAGCATAATACTAGGACAACCAATCCACTCCTAGAATCACATTAAACTCAATCACATCCAGAAGGACCAAGTCTACTAATAACTCTCTACCTTTTACCAACACAGGACAAAATGGAAAAAAGATGTCTGTATCTAACTCATCACTAAATAAAGTCAAAACAGATAAAGGCAAACTCATCTTCAAAGGAAGAAAAGCTACTTTGGAATAAATAAATGAGAAATAAAGGAACACATAGCACCCAGATCAAATAAAAATCTAGCCTCAAAGTAAAAAATTGGAATAATACTTGCTACCATTGCATTGGATGCCTGCGCATCTTGAGGAGTCAAAGTAAAGACCCTAGCTTGCCCACATCTTAGCTACTGTGAGGTGAATGGCTGAGTATGTCCTTTGCCTTAGCCATACTGAAAAGGTTGGACAATAGAAGGTGAAGATCCCTGAGCCAAGGACGGCTAGAATCCATAGTTTGGACAAGCTCTAGCAAAGTGTCCAAACTGATCACATCTGAAACACATTCCTAGCATCAAGTGATAAGGACCCTGATGCACTCACCCACACATGGCACATACACTAGCTCAAGACCCAGAACTGCCATGTCTGGAGCTCTGTCCACTCCTGCTGCTGGCACTACCACCAAATCTATCAGTCTTACTTCTCCTGCGATCCTGAGCAAAATGGTGCCTACCAGTCTGATGTGCTATGAACTATTTGCTCTGTTAAGAAGGACCTGCTTACTGAGCACTCATGTTGCCTATCTAAAACACTGGCTGCTGCACCCTTTAAATAGGTCTGACAATGCCACTATCATAAGGGTCATGTATGGTGCCATGTCAGATATATCTTCACTCTAATTGTCTCACCTCCTCCACAACACTCTCCAAACTACAACCTTCTGGTCAAATGCCAATATAAGATGGCCTAACCTAGTCATATAAAGCTCAACTGCTCTAGTAACATCCTACCACATATGCTCGGCATGTCTCATCAATCTATAGAATTCCCGAGTGCAGTCCTTAACTGATTGATCTCTCCTATCAATATTAAGTAGCTACCATCTATAGTTCTCTCTTATAGATGAAGGATAGAAGAAACTCATAAATTGTTCCTTAAAACCCAACTAAGTTATCATGGTCATGAAGGGTTGAATAGACTGCATAAACCAATCATGAGCTGCTGTTGAGATGGATAACTCCACAATCATGATCCTCTGATAATCAAAATACCCTGATCTAGTCCTGGAATCAATGGTGTTAATGAAATCCAATGCGTCTCCAGTACCATCAAAATGAACTTGTCCTACTCTAGAGTATAACAATGCAGTATCTGCATTTGACATCCTTTGATTCTATTGCTAAAGCATCTGTTGCACTATGGGCATCACCTGATTAAGAGTTGCCAAACCCTGATTAATACCTATCATGCCAACTGCAAAAGCTGTAGGTCCTCTATTGGAATCTCAGGCTCTACCTGAGGCTGTTCCTACCTCTGAGCTGCTGTTACTCTAGCTTTGCCCTTACCTCTACCTCTACCCCTACCTCTAGGTCAAGGGGCAGGAGGAAGAATCTCATCCTAAAATGACTATTCACCATCATCATGCTTTGCATTAGCAACAGGGGCATTCTAAGCACACCTCATTCTGAAAAGATAAGAAAACCCAAATTCAAAACCAAATAAGAACACAGACCCAAATGTAGAATCCTAAGGATAAGAAATTAACAAGTGATAGTTAACAACCTAACTATCACAGTAACAAGAGAAAAGATAGACATCGATAATCAAAACCATGAAAAATGAGCCAAAGCTCTGATACCCACTTTGTCACGACCTGAACCCAGGGGCACATGACCGGCACTAAGGAATGGGAATGCTTAAAGCTACCAAAACCCGTCGTAAGCCTTAAAAGAAAAACGTGGAATAGTTCACTTTTTCAAACTTTACAAGGCAATAATTAAATCATTATGCATATTATCAAATTGATTTTTCTCAATTTCAATAAACCATACCATCATCATACATAATATAAACATCATCAGTTATACAAAATAGTATCTTAGTACATTAATCATAAATACATAATATCCAAATTAAAGTATGCAGTTATAGAATTTCTCTACTGTGATACACGGATACTAATACAAACACAACTATATAGACCTACATAAAATAGTCGGTGAAGAAGCTACTCGACCTAGGGAAGTAGGCCTAATGAAAGACACCCAAACTCTTGAAAAAAAATAAGTTAAGGGAAGTTAGACCTCACTGAGTAAGCTAACAAAAGAAATGAATGCAGTTTGAAAATCTCCTTTAAAATAGGTTTTTCTAAAAATATAATATATTTATAATTTTATTCGATTCATTTGATATACATATAAGAAATTCATTTTTCAAAAGAAGGAATAAATTTTTAAATGTTTTTAAAACATTATAGTATAAAAAATAGGTAGAACCCTAGTCCTAAATTCTAACAACCAATCGGCTCACTTATATCAAAGACTACTAGATCTCGAGAGCAAAGCATCACCAAGACGCACAACCATAGTCACATCACTTAATCCAATATCACTGGCGATGTCCAAGAGCAAAGCATCACCAGATCATTGGCCCTAGTGATTTAATAAATATAATTCAACTTTACTGGCAGTGTTCGAGAGCAAAACATCACTAGACCTTCAGCTCGAGTATTTAATCAATATAATCAAATATCATATTACTAGCGGTGTTCGAGAGCAAAGCATCACCAGATCTTCGGCCCTAGTAATATAATCAATATAATCCAATATTTTTACTGGTGCACACACGGTCCTGATGAAACCCATCAAGTAGCCCATTATACTGTAGTTTATTTAAAATAAATAAAAATAAATAAAATAAAATAATTACAATAATTAATAATAAAATAAAACAACTATAAAATTAAACCATGTAATATCATATAAAGAATACAGACTTGAATTCTCATAAATTTAAATTCATCAGAACTTTATGTATTTAATTTGAAAACCTGACATGCAAATTGAATAGTAACTTACAAGATGGATGCGCTTCTATGCTACGTCATGTCCGACCTCGATTGGTAGACGCGACTGGAGAGGCGGCTAAAAGATAGAAAATAAAAATGACTATCAGAAAGTAGAAACCCTAACTTCTAGAATTTCTAAGGAAGACTCAACTCAGAATTCAAAACATAGGATTGACCTGATGTCACATTTTATGAAAAATCTATCGAAAATTGGGCAAAGTCTTATATGTAAAACAGACATCCCTCTGTAGAAGTAGAGTTAATCCTACAAGCAAACACACTTCTAAACTTCACAATAGCTCAACAACTCGGGTTGGGACCTCGAATTACTTAATTCTCAACTAAGGTTCACAATACATGATAAAAATAAATAGTAAATAAAAAAATATTAAAATCCTTAAAATCCCACAAAATTAATTAAAATGCCATAATATAATTTATTTAAACCTCAAAACACTAAATATAATTATTTTCCACAATATTTAATAAAATCTCAACTAATAATATAATATTAATAAAAATCTAAATTTTCAAATATTCAACATAAAATAGTCAAATTCACATTTAATTATTCAAATTGTTTAAATAAATTGTAAAATTAGTTAAAAACCATCACAAAAATAATTTATTATTTGAATATAATTTTTGAAAATTAGTATTAATTAGTTAAAAATAGTAAATAATTTATAAAAATCATTCTAATACTCTATAAAATTCTAAAATCATTTAAAAAATAATATGTAACTATAGTTTCAATAAAACACACAATTAACCCACAATTCCAACATTCACATAAAAATAATAATTCTAAAAAATTATATAAATTTACTAAAAATTATTTTATTAATACTAAAATTACTAACTTAAATTACTAACTCCAATTACTCCAATTCTTCCAAACAAAATAATTAATTAACATAATTAACAAAATATGCACAATACTTAAAATAACTAAAATTAATTATTCAAAACTTCTTAAATATTAAATTAATTAACATAATTAAAATCAACTAAATATATACATAGATCAACCCAAAAATTAACTAAATATTAAAAATAAATTCTGGATAATTAAACAAATATTATATTAATTAACCAAAAATTAAAATTAAACTCAACCCATATAAATCATTCAAAACTAAAAACATCAACTAACTAACAACTGAAATCAACTAAGAACCAACCAAAATCTAACTAATCTCTAACCCATTAACCCACTGAAGTTGAGATTCAAGGACAGGGGAAGGTGGAGCTGTCTCCTGGTGTTGGAGTTGCTTCTATCTCTGGTGGCTGCAGGTGGCAAAGGAGCTTGACGTCGCACGGTAGAAGTTGGAAGCTGATGTCCTCACGTGAAGAAGAAGAAGGCTGGATGGTTGGCTTCAGTATAGGGACAATAAGGAAGAGAGGAAGAAATTGATGGTGGTGAAGATGGTGTGGCAAGGTGATGGTGGCATGTGAGAAGAAGAGCACTGGAGAGGGAGAGAAGAAGGAAGAAATGGGAAAGAAATGGAAAAGAAGAAGAAGTGGTATGTAATGGGACATTCACACAGCTTTATGTCTAGATAAAATAATAATAATAATAATAATAATAATAATAATAATAATAATAATAATGCCATTTAAAAATAATGACAATTAAAATAAAATAATGTACATGCATGCAAATAATAATGGGATAATAATAATAATAATAATAATAGTGACACTAATGTTATTAATAAATTTAATATCTTTGAATATAATAGATCCCAAATAAATTTTTAAATTTGGGAATTAGATATAACAATTCAACGTAATAATAACATAAGATTAAAATAATTAATAATGCTGAAAATCTCGATATTTTTATATATAATAATTTAAAAAATTCAGGTTATTATATAGACTTTCCACAAAAATAATTATTATATATATTTTCATACATGGATTTTATATTAAATTGATTTAAGAATTATAAATAAATTATATTTAAATATTATTGTGAAAAATAAATGATTTTAAGGATTATGTTTACTTTATTTACATTTATTTTGAAAAGAGGTATTAATAAATGGTTTTATAAACCAACATGCATTTTATAGAATTAATTCATTCAGTGAGGTATGATTCCCCTCAACCTATTTTTTTCAAGACCTCGTAGTAAGCTCCTTAGTATTCCCTGTTTGCGCTGGTTTGTTCTTCACCATCTGCATTATGTATGTTAGATTGATATATGTATTGTATAATTAAATTCTAGACACCGATGTAGTTATCCATGAACTTGTGTTATTTGTATCCTATATTAAAATGATGTTGTATTTGATACTGTACTTTTATTATTGGTTTATTATTGGTTTATCATTGGTTTATCTTTGGCTTATTGTTAATTGTATTGTTTTATTTCACAAAAATTTTTTAAGGCTTACTATGGGTTTTAGGAACTTTATGTATTTCCATTCCCTAGTGCCAATCGTGTACCTTTGCATTTCCATTATCTTTATTGCTTCTTATTGCTTTTATTATATTTTTTTATTTTGCTATTTTTATACATCTTCTTGATAAATTTAATATTTTTAAGGTGGAAATAGTATTTATCATATTTTCCATTACTTTTTTTTTTGCATATTTTTATTTATTTTACTAATTACACCTCTATGGTAAAAATGATAATTTTATGCCAAAATATCCGGATTTTAAATTATTGCATCATGCACCGCCACTAGCATCCTTGTTTGTTTATTTGTTTCATTTTATTTTATTTTAGTTATAGATATATAATTGCTTTAAATGTGATGTGTGCCTGCATATGTATGAAAGCTAACCTCTGTTTTATAGGTTTATTAGAATAAGATTTTTATTTCCTTTTTATTATTTTAAAGTAATTAATAGAATAGGCTTTTTTTAAGACAATGTATTCCTTAATCCCAATTCCTCCTTTTATTTCTATTTTGGATGTATTTTTTAGAATAGGCTTTTTCCTAGGTTGTAATCCTTAATCCCTGTCCCCTTTTTTTTTTTTTTGCTCATTTGCTTATTTGCTTATTTATCTCGATTAATCCTTGCATGCTTGTGTGCTAGGTGCTTACATGCCTATATGATTACTTGCTTGATTGGTGGATGCTTGTTTATTTATTTATTATATGGTGAATGCTCATCAATCCAACTATCCCGAGCTTTATTTCCAATTTCAACTGAACAATAATCGAATGTGGTAAAATGCATCATTCAACTGAAACTAGGGTGAAGGATTGAATAATTAAGTAATGTATAATGAGAAATAGGATAAGCAATTCCTAACCCTTGAACTCGAAATCTCTAGTTAGAAAGTTAGTTCTTAATTCACCTTCTCCCAATTCAAGTCGGGTGGCAACTTCAATCTACAAATCCTAAATGGAAACCAGAAGATGGTTGTCATTAGTTAGATTTTGCATATTTAAATGATGCATGCATACCAACATAGGGTTCGATTAAATTTGTAATGGAAAAGAAAGTGAAGAAACTTAAGATGGATTTCACAAATTTAAAAAACCACTAGTCTATTAAGAAGGCTAAGATTATTTATAAATGTTTTTTAGTAGTCAAAGTTTCAGTTAGATGTAATGATAGTTTATGGTATAAAGTAGTGTCTCTCCATATTTTGAGGGATTGGTTTATCAGTGTTAGGTAGAAAAGAATGATATGATGTACTAAGCTATATATATATATATATATATATATATATATATAAGCTATGTACTAATGTATTTTATGGATGAATGAATGGAAGTTCTAGCTCTATTTTCTCTATAAGCATCTATTTCTAAAACATTTGCTATCAAATGGTATTATAGCACTCTTCTTAAGGGAGCTATGGAGTGAAGCTAGTTAAGATGTTGGTAAATAATTTTCTTAGAACATGTCCTCCTTAGTTTTTTAAGGAAGATTATCACATCTGGGCCATTAAAATGCATGCTTACTTAATGACTCTAAATCTATAGGAAGCAATATAAGATGAAGGAGAACCATAACCTCTAAGAGCATATCCAACTTTGTCATAGATGAAGACTTATAAAGAAAAAATGGTAAGGAAACCAAGGGCTTTAACTTGTCTTCATTCAACATTATCTAAAGTTAGTTTCACTAAAATCATGGCATGCAAGACACTAAAGAAAGTATGGGAGAAATTGAAGGAAGAATATAAGGGAAGTGAAAGGGTGAAGGCTGTCAAACTCCTTACACTCAAGAGGGAGTTTGAAATTTTAAAAATGAATGAAAGGGAACTTGTTAAAGAGTATTCATCTAAACTCTTAAATTCGGTCGATAAAATCAGATTAATAGGAGAACATTTTCTAGATGTGAAGGTACTAAAGAAGATTTTGGTGAGTCTACTAGTAAAGTTTGAATCAAAAGTGTTAACTATTAAAGAATCATGTGATCTTAAAGCCTTAACAATTTTAGAACTCATAAGCAAACTTTAAGCTCATGAATAAAGAACACAAATTCATGATGATGAGGCTATTGAAGGAGCATTTCACGTGAAGCAAACAGGGAAGCCAAATAAGAAGGAAATCAAAAAGCCTATAAAGGAAAATTATGGTAAAGGTAAATATGGTTAAAATTCACAAGAGCAGGGGAGAAAGGGAAAATTTTTCAAATGTAATCATTGTCAAAGAATAAATCACAAGGAAGAGGATTGTTAGTTTAAAGGCAAGCCACCTATTTAGTGCAGGTTTTGCAATAAAATTTGCCATACTGAGAAGAATTGCAGGCAAAAGCTAAATCAAGGCCAATTAAAGCCATTACAGTAAGTTAACTTTACTAAAGAGGAGGAGCAGCAAAAAGTAAGTCTGTTTATGGTTGTTCAAGAGACTCATTAAGTTGCTAGAAGTACTTGGTTTATTGATAGTGGTTGCACTAGTCACATGGCTAAAGATGAAGCATTATTCAATAATTTAGACAAGACTATCATGATATAAGTCAACCTTGGGAATGGGTAGGTTGTGGAGTCTCATGGAAAAGGATCTGTTATGGTTCAAACTAAACAAGGTACTAAAGTTATCCATGATGTTTTATTTATGCCTTCTCTTGCTCAAAAGTTATTAAATGTGGCTCAAATGCTGAAAAATAGTTATTCTTATCTTTTACAAGAATAAAATATTTTATTTATGATAATGACAATGTGTTGGTTGAAAAATTATTGATGGTGGATAAATTATTTCTTTTAAATAGGGCTTCTGTTAGTGAAAGAGTTAATTTTATTAAGGAAGATGAATAAAGGTTGTGAAATTGTAAATATAGTCACTACAATTATGGTGCTTTGGTTCAACTTTGGAAGTAAGATTTTTTGAGATTTATGCCCAAAGTAAGAAGGCTTGGTGGTGTTTGTAGCTCATGTCAAATAGGGAAGCAACATAGAGAACCTTTTCCAGTAAATTCCATATATAGAGCTAGTGAAAGACTTTAACTAGCTTATAGTGATATTTATGGACCCATGCAATTAGAGTCCATGAGTAAAAATAAGTATTTTTGTGCTCCTTATTGATGATATGATAAGAATGACTTGGATTTATTTGATAAGGAATAAATCACAGGTCTTTGACATATTCAAGAAGTTCAAAAACCTAGTTAAGACACAAAGTGGTTGCAAGCTCAAGGCATTAAGAATTGATTATGGAATGGAGTATAATTCTATAGACTTCAAAATTTTTTGTGAATGTGATAGTATGCATCATCAACTTACAAATGCATACACCCCTAACTAGAATAAAGTGGTGGAAAGAAAGAATAGAGTAGTAATGCAAATGGTTAAAGTAATGTTGGATGGAAAGAATATACTAAATTAGTTTTAGGTAGAGGTTGAACACACTATAGTTTATGTATTAAATAGGTTGCCAAAAGTTGTAGTAGAGAGGATCAAGCCATCTATGAAGCATATGAAAGTATTTGGGTAATGCATGTTCCAGCTACTAAAAGAACGAAATTGGACAAGAAAGTAGAAGTGGGGATTTTTTTAAGATATACTTCAATGATAAATGGTTACATAATTTATAGTTTAAAAGAGAAGTAAGTTATGATTAGTAGGGATGTTTTGGTGGATGAGAAATCATTTTAGAATTAGGATTCAAATAAGGTTGAGTAGTAAAATGATAAGATTGAAATTAATAATTTAGTTTTAAGCTCAAACGACCATCCATTAGCTTCTTTAAATAGTTGTAAGGAGGAATTAAATGATGATTATTTGAAGAAAACAAAAACAAGAAGTCTTGCTGAGATCTATAAAACATGCAATTTAATGGTTGAAGAGCCTGTGAATTTTGAGGAAGTATGGGTTAATATAATGAATCGGGAAATGAAGATGGCCTAGAAAAATAGAACTTAGGAATTAGTTCCCAGACCCATAGACAAGATTGGTGGTTAAGGGATAAGCTCAATAATAAGAGATAGATTACAATAAAGTTTTTGCACTTGTTGCCAAACATGACACCAGTATATTTTTATTCGCTCTTGCTACTCAGTATAGGTGGAAGGTCTATCATCTAGATGTAAGCTCAACATTTCTTAATGGTGAGCTAAAGGAAAAGATCTTTGTTGAATAGCCTTAAAGTTATAAAGTTTTAAATGGAGATGATATGGTGTATAAGTTGAATAAGGCTTTGTATGGCTTTAAACAAGCTCTAAGATCCTGGTATGGTAAGATTGATGCTTTTTTCATTAAATGTGGTTTCAAGAGGAGCATGACAGAAGCTACATTATATAAAAAGAAGGAGATGAATAGGAACATGTTGATTATTTCACTATATGTGGATTATCTCTTGATTACAAGAAATGTTGAAGGCATAATTATGGAATTCAAAAGCAAAATGTAAGATATGTTTGAGATGTCTAACTTGGGAGAAATGAATTATTTTATAGGGATGGAGATTATACAATCATGAGATCAAATATTTGTATTTCAACATAAATATTCTTTGAATCTACTCAAAAGGTTTAAAATGTACCAATGCAAATCAGTGGCTACTACTATTGTGTATAATGAAAAATTTCTAAAGATGATGCTAGTGAGAAGGTAGATTTGACAATGTATAGAAGTTTGATTGGGATTCTTTTATATCTGACAAATACCATGCTACATTTTATGTATACAGTAAGTATGTTATCCAAGTACATGCATTCTCTAAAGCAATCTCCAAAGGAAACTAAGGAAATCCAAAAGTAAGTGAATAAGCTTATGGAGAAGGGTTATATTCATGAAAGCATGAGTCCATGTGCAGCGCTCGTCTTACTTGTGCCTAAGAAAGATGGAACTTGGAGGATGTGTGTTGATTATTAAGCCATCAACAAAATCACGATAGCGTATAGGCATCTCATTCCTAGGCTATATGACGTGTTAAATGAACTACATGGTTCATGTTTGTTTTTAAAAATTAATTTAAAATTCAGTTATCATCAAATAAGAATGAAAGATGGAGGTGAATGGAAAACAACTATAAAAATAAAAATGGCCTATATGAGTGGTTACTAATGCCTTTTGGTTTAACTAATGCTCCAAGCACTTTTATAAGGCTAATGAGTCATGTTTTAAGACCATTCATTAGAAAATTTATTGTTATGTATTTTGATGATATCTTGGCTTATAGCAAAACTTTAGAGATGAGTATGTCCAACATTTAAAGTATAGTTTTGATGTTTTGAGAAAAGAGAAGTTGTATGCAAATCTAAAGAAATGCATGTTTTGCACTAATGAAATTACATTTTTTAAGTATATTTTCAATGGTAAGGGAATTCATATGGACTAAGAATTGGTGAGAGTAATTAAAGAATGTCAAACACCCACTAGTGTGCATGATGTTAGGAGTTTCCATAGTTTAGCTAGTTTTTATAGGAGATTCATTTAGAATTTTTTCTATAATAGCTTCACCATTAACTGAATGCATAATGAAAAATGTTAGTTTTAAGTGGGGAAAAGAGCAAAATGAGGCTATTAACTTACTGAAAGACAACATTTGTAGTGCACTTTTATTATCTTTGCCCAATTTTAATAAACCTTTTTAAATTGATTGTGATGCAAGTGGCATAGGTATTGGTGGAGTCTTGATGCAAGAAGGTAAGCCTATTGCTTATTTTAGTGAGAATCTAAATGGAGCTAGTCTAAATAATATGAACCCTAAAAGGGATCAACAACGCCCAAATATGAAGAATTCAAGCTAATTAGCTTAATTTCCTATTCTGAAATTAATTAACTTGATTACGAATTTTGATTTATTTTCCTATTTTGGAGTCAATAAGGAAGATTCAAGAAGATTCTAGAAGATGCGAGAAGATTCAAGAATATTCGAAGTCAAAGTCAAAGTTAAATAGTCAACAAGTCAAAGTCAATGGTCAATGGTCAACATATGACATGGCATGTGACATGGCATGCTTTAATGCTTAGTGTCATGAGTTATCATTTTGCTTAGTTGTCATGAATTGTAATGAGTTGTCAATTTTGACTTTTCAAAGATGAGTTGACATTAGTTGTCCTATTTTAAAGGAAATCTCTTTAATTATCCATTATGATTGCACTAATAATTTTAATGTTTTCAAACCTATTTTTTTTAGCATGGATATGCTTTATTTTCTTGGTGGGGATGATCCTTATATTTATTTGGAATGGGTGCAACAAATAGAGGAGATATTTGACTCTCTTGAATTAAGTGATTTCAAAAAGTGTAAAGCTGCTTCTTGTAAATTTTTGGGTGATGCTGCTATATGGTGGAAGGATTTGATGGCATCGTGGAGCATGAATGGGCCTAGTGAGATTAAAAATTGGGAGATAATGAAGAGAATAATGACTAGACATTTTATTCCTTCTGAAGTTAGGGATAAATTTCATCTTAAATTACAAAGGCTTAAACAAGGTGATGAATTATGCGTTAATGATTATATTAAAAAGTTTAAGTTGTTTATAACTGCAAGTGATGTAGGTGAATTTGAAAGGAGGAAAGTTGCAAAATTCATCAGTGGGCTTAAGTGTGATATTGCTAAGATATTGAAGAAAAAAGTGCAATTAGAACCTTTTATCTCTTTAAAGGTTGTAATTGAACTTGCTTTGGAGTTTGAAAACCAAGTGGGTTCTTATGAGGAGATGATGACAGTGTGTGATTCCAAGGAACATGAAGGTGTTAAAGTTATTGAATTGGTTGAGCAACAAGTTGAGGAGAAGAGTAGGGAGGAAGAGCATCAAATTGAAACTACATCACCAAAGACAGTTATTGAAGACATGTGCACTAATCAATTGGTAAGAGAAAATGAGAAAGGCATGAGTGAAAAGGAGAACCTAGAGATTAGGAGCATCATAAAAGATCAAGAGTTGATTATCCATTATGATTGCACTAATAATTTTAATGTTTCTTTTTCTAGTGTTTTGAAATTTATTTTACAGACTTCTATGCCATACAAAGATCCCTTTGTTGATACTATTAAAGTTCCTTATGTTAATAATGCAATTTATGGAGTCTTCGCTTGTGCCAAGAAGAACTTGAGATATTCATGTTTTATGTTTAGAAGGAAGCAACAAGAACGCAATCCTTATAAGTTCATGACCAAAAGTTTAATGCTTCGAATGTTCAATCAAGTTTAAGTTTTTTTTAAGCTACTTTTATGGTGCATTACTTCAAAGGATAAATTTTCAACAAGGATGTTTGTATTTGACCCTGGAGGATTTGCACATTTATCAACTCCAGAAGATGGCTATGATTTGAGGGAAAATCATCTTCAAGAGGGAGGGAATAATATGAACCCTAAAAGGGATCAATAATGCCTAAATATGAAGAATTCAAGCTAATTAGCTTAATTTCCTATTCTGAAATTAATTAGCTTAATTGGATGAATTTTGATTTATTTTCCTATTTTGAAGTCAATAAGGAAGATTCAAGAAAATTCTAGAAGATGTAAGAAGATTCAAGAATATTCGAAGTCAAAGTCAATAAGTCAAAGTCAAAGTTAAATAGTCAACAAGTCAAAGTCAATGGTCAATGGTCAACATATGACATGGCATGCTTTAATGCTTAGTGTCATGAGTTGTCATTTTGCTTAGTTATCATGAATTGTAATGAGTTGTCAATTTTGACTTTTCAAAGATGAGTTGTCATTAGTTATCCTATTTTAAAGGAAATCTCCTTAATTAAGGATTTTTCTATATAGGCATCTATAGGAATAAGGAAGAAAACCTTTTCCTTTAAGGGTTAGGTTGTTTACATGCCTATATAAGGGCTACATATGTTATGGACGAATTGAAGAATGTATTTTTGACAATTTTAATCAATTAAGTGAGGTTTTTCCTTAACTTTGTTCTTTTAAAACTTTGCAAGTTTACTTGAATTGTTTCACTTCAACCTTTCATTACAATTGCTAGGTTAGATTAAACTTAGAATTGTGTGATTGTTCATCTTATAATAGCTAAGTATCTTGCTTCAAATTAATAAGCAAGGGGTTTAGCTCCATCTTCATAACCTATCCTTGATGATCCTTGGGCAAGATTTCAAAGTTGGATGTGCGTTCTATCTCTGTTATAGGTAGGGTTCGTATCACTAAATCACCCAACCTATGATAAGGAATTCTATGCATTTGTGAGAGCCCTTAAAATATAGTAATATTACCTTAAAAATAAGGAGTTCATTAGTCATACTGACCATGAGTCCTTGAAGTACCTTAAAGGGCAAGGCAAGTTGAGTAAAAGACATGCCAAATGGGTGGTGTGAGTGACTTTATTGGGTCTTTCGTTTTTATTTTTGATAAAAATTGGTTTCGTAAGGGTCTTTTTATTTATAAGGGACACGACAACTTGACTGAATAGGGACAAATGATTAATCTTGGGAGGAACAAGATGCTTTTTTGATTTCATGAAGTCGCCACCCAATTTTTAGAATATTGAGAAAAGAAAGGGACAACATCATGTCACTTAACAAGTATTGCCCCTATAAGAGATTTCTAGGTTTAGGGAATCACATATACTTTTTGACTATTTCCCATTATACGATGTTTCATGTATAACTACTGTAACACCCTAATTTTGGTAATGAAAGTTTGTATAGCATTCACACAATTCATCAAATAGTGGATGATAATAAAGATGAAGGATATTATTATTACATGGCTTTCCTAATAAAATACATATTAAAGGAAAAAATAAGAGATTGCAGAAAAGTAAATCTGATTTGGATATGATGGATCTGCAAGGCAAATATGACCATTCACATAGCTTGCTAATCACATGTATAATGGGATAAGTAATGGGCACTCAATCACTTGAAAGAGTAAGAAAAAATGTAGACGATCATGCATGCTTGCAATGATTATTCATGCTATGATGATAATACAGGGGATGCATGATGTCATCACTGGAATGGAAGCATGAAGAATTTATTATGGGATATTAAATTTTTACATTATTAATATTTATGATGTGGTTTCATGTTTTAGAACTAGAGGATGCAGAATAATGATATGAAATGAGCATAATAAAGCATAGATTATTCATATAGCATGCAAAATTACTAGTCTCATTACACAAGAAAAATAGTATTCTTAAATGCTAGCAACAATAAAATAAAATGCAATACGATAAAATAAACATGATTAAATGATTGTGTGGTCATCATACTCAACTAAGCTTATGTGGGTTTTGAAGCTTTAGCTTCGAGGGATTATCAAGCTTTCCTTATCAAGAGGTTTAAAATGACATCAAAATGATGCTAGTTTGTATACCTTTGAAGCATGCTTTGACAAAGATGAGGCTTGGTTTGGTGGAAAAGAGATCTAATATCCTAAGAAAAAGACAGTGGGAGAGCAAAAACTATCTTGAAAGGGGTTTTCAAGGCCTTCAATTGGACATATTTCTTAAATGTGTTTGTATGTTTCCACTTGCTCCCACCCTCAAAATGGGGTGTGGAGGTGCTTATTTATAGTGAAAAATGTGTGAAATAGGGGGTATAGGCATGGTCATGTGTGCATCCCTAAGATGGAGCACGTGACCACACAAAGTGCACGTGATTGTGCACTTTGCCCCGTGCGCTCGCTCATGATTATGCACTCCATTCAAGGTTTATACAAGCTCTTCTAAGGTTGGTTCTAAGGATTTTTAGGCCTTTTGGTTGCATTTTTAAGTCCATTTTATTGAATTTAGCCTTGATTTTAGTGCGTGACACCTAAGGGTATTTACACGCACTTTCGAGCAATACACGCTAATCCTCAAGTTATTTTGGACTATTTCAGGACCACTTTTAAAGGTTCTAGAGCCTTTTGGATATTTTTTTCTAGTTTGGCTTCAATTTTAGCACGTGACACCTAGGGGTGTTAATGGCTTTATAAGCACTTCTAAGCAACATGCGATGATCCTCGGGTTGCGTTAGACCATTTAGGACCACTTTTAAAGGTTTTAGAGCCTTTTGAACATGTTTTTGAAGTCTGTTTTGTCAAAATAAATTTTCATTTTTTCATAAAGTTAAGTCCCGATCTAATGAAATTAACACCAATACAACAAGGTGAGTGTTTCAAGAAGGAAAGTCTCAATTAACCTTCTCAATAGTTTTATAATTGATATTTTATAAGGTTAGTGCACAACTTAATGGCTCAATGATTGATTTTGCATGCTGGTAGGGTCGATTAGGTTTTTTATGGTTGCACACTTCAGAGGTGTTACGAACAAGCAAACTCTGGTCATCTCAAAAGTTTGTTTCATCATTAGACCTTTTTAGGGATAGTTAAATTTAAGTAATGATAGGTGGATTTCATTAAATTCTTTCCATACTACATCAAGTACTAGCAAGGTAAAAAGATTGTTGTAGCTGATGCTTTGTCAAGAAGGTATGCCTTCATCTCTAAACTTAGTGCAAAATTATTGGGATTTGAGTATATAAAAGATTTTTATCCTAATGACCATGATTTTGCTAATGTTTATAAGGCATGTGAGAAAGGGGGTTTCGATACGTTCTATAAACTTAAGGGTTTTCTTTTTATAAAAAATAAGTTATGTGTGCCACAAAGTTCTTTAAGAGAGTTACTTGTGAGAGAGGCATATAGTGGAGGTTCTAATAGGTCATTTTAGGATTAAGAAGACCTTAGATATGTTAAGTGACCATTTATTTTGGCCACAAATGAAAAGGGATGTTGAGAGAGTTTATGAAAAATGCATCACTTGCAAACAAGCTAAGTCCAAAGCAATGCCACATGGTTTGTACACACCCTTACCTATACCAAATGAACCTTAGGTAGACATTTCTATGGACTCTGTTTTAGGATTACCTAGGTCCAAAGGGAGGTAGAGACTATATTTTTGTTATTGTGGACAGGTTTAGAAAGATGGCACACTTCATTCCATGTCATAAAATAGATGATCCAACACATATTACAAATCTATTCTCTAAAGAAGTGATGAGACTACATGGAGTGCCAAGAACCACAGTGAGTGATTGTGATGTCAAGTTCCTAAGCCATTTTTAAATGACATTATAGGGGAAAATTGGAACTATGAGTGACCCTTTTTTTATGTTATTTTTATTTTGTGTCTTCTTAGCTTACAGGTTTATGAGGGATATGGCAACTTTACCAAATAAGGACAAAGGATTGGTCTCAGGAGGAATGAGATGCTTTTTGGTTTTGTGGAGTCACCACCTAATTTTTAGAAAATCGAAAAAGAAAGGGACAACATCGGGCCACTCAAGGAGTATTGCCCCCAAAAGAGTTTTTCCTGGTTTAGGGGATTGCATATACTTTTTGACTATTTCTTATTATATGATATTCAATGTGTAGCTATCGCAACACCTTTGTTTTGGCAATAATAGTTTCTATAGCATTCACACTGTACATTAGATAATGGAAGATGATAAAGCTAAAATATTATTATTACATTACATTCTTAATAGAATACATATAAAAAGGATTACGAAAAAATAAATCTAGCTTAGTTATAATGAACCTACAAGGTTAACACAACTATGCATGTTGCTTGCTCAATCACATAAATAACAAGATAAGCAATGGACACTCAATCACTTGAAAAGGTGAGCAAATTTTACATAATCATCCATATTTGGAGTGATTATTTATGCACAGTGACATCACTGGACTAGGAGTATGATGAATCTAATCTGGAATAGGAACTTTTCACATTATTGATATTTATGGCGTGATTTCACTTTTTGAAACTAGAGGATGCAAAATGATGACATGAGATGAACAAAAAATAAAGTCTAAATTATTCACATAGAATGCAAATTACCAGTCTCATCACACAAGCATAATAATATTCACAAATGCTTGTGACAATAAAATAAAATGCAGTACCATAAAATAAATGTGCTAAAAAGATTGTGTGGTACTTAGATTCGACTAAGCTTACATGGGTTTTGAAGCTTTAGCTTAGAGGGATTATCAAGCTTTCCTCGTCAAGAGGTTCAAAATGATGTGTAGAATGATGCTAATTTCTATACCTTTGAAGCATGCTTTGACAAAGATAAGGTTAGTTTTGGTGGAAGGGAAGCCTAATAAACAAAGAAAAAATAGAGTGGGAGAGCTAAAATTGTCTGAAAGTGGGTTTTTGTGCCTTCGAATGGACATATTTTTAAGTGTGTGTGTGTTTCCTATTGCTCCCTCTTTAAAATGGGGTGCAGAAGCACCTATTTATAGTGAAAAATATGAGGAAGAGAGGGGTATAGGTGTGGTTACATGTGCATCCCTAGGATGAAGCATGTGACCACATGAAGTGTGCATGATTGTGCGCTTTTCGTATGGTCACGATCTGTGCATGGCCATGCTCTAGTGCATAGTTAGGCACTAAATTTAAGGCTTTTTTTGGCTATTCTGAGGTTGGTTCCTAGGGTTTTTGGGCCTTCTAGATGCATTTTTGTGGTCCATTTTTTCTAATTTGACCTCAATTTTAGCGTGGTAATTATGTGCACTTTTAAGCTGCACGTGCTAACCCTTAGGGTGTTTTGGACTATTCCAAGACCATTTTAAGAGGTTTTAGAGCCTTCCAAATACATTCACGAAGTTCGTTTTGTTTGATTCAACTTTAATTTTAGTGCATGACACTTAGGGTTATTCGTGGTTACACGCACACTTTTAGGTGATGCATGCTAATCCTTGGGTTCTCTGGACTATTCGGGGACCACTTTTAGAGTTTTTAGATCCTTCCAAATGTGTTTCCAAAGTTTATTTTATTAAAATTAATTTTCATTTTTTATGAAGTTAGGTCCCAGTATGATAAAATAAATACTGGCTTAACAAGCTGCATGTTCTAAGAGAAGATTCTTAAAATAAACCTCTTATTGTTTTAATAATTCATATTTCATAAGATCAGAATGCAACTTAATAGATCAATGATCAATTTTGCACATTGGTGGGATTAGTTAGGGTTTTAGGGTTGCACACTTTAGAGGTGTTATGAACGATCAGACTTTAGTCTTTTCAATGATTCATTTCATCATTGCACTTTTTTAGGGACAATCAAATTTGAGGTATGATAGTTGCCCCTTGCTTCATGTGTGTTGCACAGCCACCTAGCACTAGTGTTAATACACATGAAGCAAGTGCAAAGATGTAAAAAATTATTTTATAGAAAGAGGTACTTGAGTGTTGTGTTCTTGCGATTTAATTATTGGGATACTACCACTATAACCTCTTCGAGTGTTAGGTGAATAGATACTACCACTATTGGCAATTAGATATTGCCACTATAGGCAAAAAGATACTGCCTCCATAGGCCAAAATATAGATACTGCCATTATAACCTCCTCGAGTGTCAAGTGAAAAGAAAGATACTACCACTATAACCTCTTTTGATGTTAGGCGAATAAATGCTACCACTATAACCTCTTTAGGTGTCATGCAAATAGATACTACCGCTATAAATTCATTGGGTGTCAGGCGAACAAATAGATACTCCCACTATAACCTATTTGGGTGTCAGGCAAAAAGATAGATACTGCCACTATAACCTCTTTTGGTTTTAGGTGAATAAATACTGCAACTATAACCTCTTCAAGTGATAGGCGAATAGATATTGGCACTATACCTCTTCAAGTGATAGGCAAATGGATATTGGCACTATACCTCTTCAGTTGTCAGGCGAACAAATGGATACAACTACTATAACCTCTTTTAATGTCAGGCAAATAAATACTGCCATTGTAACTTTTTCGGGTGTCAGGCGAATAGATAGATACCGCCACTATAACCTCTTTGAGTGTCAAGCAAACAAATTTTTATAATCATTATGATTGATGTAATATGTCCTCTTTTAATATTGGTTAGTAATGATGCAATAATAATGATGTCATCATTTGTTGTGTTGCAGATGTTATTTTTGATTTCAAGTAGGGTATCCTTTCGATGATTCTTCCCTATTTTTCTTCTTTTGGGAGGAGCTGAGTTTTTTAAAAATGGCGAGGCCAAGCATAATGTCTTTGGACAGATGTAGTCCACATAAACTTTTATGTGAGTTTAGTGCATGTCTTATGCTCAAATGGAATTTTAGGACTAGAGAAATGAGTGTCCAAAGTTTTAGGATGTGCGTACAATTGTACGAGAGAGTGTGGAGGGGGAGTGCACATGGAGCGCATATTCATGAGCCTGACGCATGGCCACGTGTCTGTCCCTCTCTATTTTACTTAAGACATGCATTTTTGAGGTTCAAGGAAGCTTCTTCTAGTCTTCTCTAAGTGTTTTTCATTTTTCTTAACCCTTTTGAGTTTCAGGTTTTTTTGTTCTATTTTTGCTTCTGAATTTTTATTTTTCTTTGCATAAGATGGAGTTCCCTAACATTCTTGAGGGTTTGGAGGATATCTTTTTGGATGTTGAGGGTAACTTCACAAAGGCTACTCAAGCTGGGTCTTCTACTGTGGGGACCAGTACTGATGGTGCTTAGGGTTCTCAACCATCTAGTCTCTCTCGAGGGGACCCAATTCCCATGGTTCATAGTCTGGAGACTCACGCTTAGGCTCATAATCATCACCAAGTAGGTCCTTCTTCGACCCCTATCTTTTCTAAAGTTATTTAACTATTTAGGCTGCCTTACTGTTTGTTAGCTTTTACTGTATTTGATGTCTTTCAATTTGAGGTTGTTGTAGTTGTAGCTCTTGCTACACTTTCTTATGAGTTGTATGCATTAAGTCATATTGCTATGTATGCATTGATTAAGTAGTAGATGGACATGACACTTATTTTTCACTTGCCCATTAGGGAGATGACCATCACTCCATTAGACTTTGGCATTATCATAGGCTTGAGCTTTTCTGGAGAGCCTGTTCCTTGAGGAGACACCTTACCATTGAGTTGTTTAGTTATATACTCCTATGACATTTGGTTGTCCACACCTCACTCTTTACAATGAGTTCATCTCCACCATGTGGATGATGTATGATATTGATCTTGTTTCAGCGGAGTAGCTGGCTCATTGCTTCTTATTCAATTTGTTAAGTGTTGTCATCTTCCTAAATCCTTCAAGTACAATAGTCAGTGGTTGTTGCCTATCCTAAGAGACCTAGATAGCTTATTGAGGTATTGCTACTTTTGCCTACATGTACTTGGGTATGGATGCAGCATGCCAAGGTGTCTCGAGGATTTGTGGATCCTTATATTGCGCTGGATGTGAGTGAGAGTTCTTGTCCTTTTGCTTATTTTTTCTTGATTTTATAAGTTTTGATTTTGAAAAATCTAGGCTTATGAATTTAGGGTCCACATCCGACCATTGAGTGTCTCTTGGAGAATGGTTTTTCTCGTTGTCTAAGCTTGATTAAAAACACCACTAATTTGATTGAGGATTGTGCAGAGGCCCGGGACTAAATGGGTAGGCTATCCCCTAAACAGGTATGCTTAATTCCTGTTGTGTTGGTTATTTCATATTCTGGAGATTCTTTATTCACTTTTTCTTTTTAAGTAGATTCTCCTTCATTGTTGGACAACAAGGTCAAATTGGCTAGTAAAGATGGTGACAGCATGGCAGCTTATAGAGAGACAAGTGTTGCTCCCTAGCTTTACTAATAAGGTGTGCTATCTAGGTGAGTGAGTCCATCATTGGTGGGATGGTCTATTTGTGAGGAGAGTCCTTCTTCCTCCTCCTGGTTACATGTTCTTGAGTCATGAGCTTAGTGCTGATGTGCTTGTTGCTGCTATGATTAAGCATCCTTGTGAGAGTTTCCTAGGGGATGCAGGATCTCTTTATGCCAATGTGTTGATCCCATGGTTGATTAATGTTATGGCTGGTGGCACCTTTTGTCCACCCGCACCTCCTTAGGCAGTTGGGGCTTGTCCTTTAGATTCAAGGACTGGGCCATCATGTTGATCGTTGAGAGTTGCTTCCTCTGATCTAGTAGGCTTTTTTTTATGTTTTGTATAAGCATGTAACAAACTTTGTTAGTAATAAGTTGTAATTAACATGGTTATGGGGACTTACCTATAGTGACGGGGATCTCAATAGAAGAGAACAAGATCCCATTTTAAGGAGGCTAAGGGCACATTCCATACTTAAGCGACTACCCATGCTAGCAGTGTGGCTTCTGATGGCATCGTTCTTATGGACTTGGCTGTTAGGTCATCCTTAGTTTTATTTGGAGTGGACATCTTTAGTAGAGGAGTGTATCTTGATTTGCCTTGTCTTAGCTTTCCTCAGCCAGATGTTATCCCTCTTAATGCTTCTTATGTTTATTCTTTATTTCATTTATTTTCCTTTACTTCACCTATTTAATGAATGGTGCTTGACTTATTTGCTTGTTTTTTATAGATCCCTATTTCCTCTAGTAAGTGTCAGTATATTATTGTAGGGAGTGTATAGTAGCACTTATGGAGTTTACGAGCAATCAAAGGGTATGCTTTCTTTATTATACCTATTTATTTATGTACATGTTTTATGTATGTGTGTATGATATGTAATTTTTATGTAATACAGCTTGAGCATCTCCATGCTAGTCATGAGTGGGGTTAGGATTGCATGACTTATCGTGATTATATTAGTGAGCTGGAGTCACGGTTAGCATCCTTCATAATGAATGATGAGGAGCCTGGATCGGATGATGGGGATGCTTGAGTATGATTGATGCTTGCTTCTGATGGCAACCATGTAGTTGCTTAAGAAGCTAAGTGTAGGGCTTTTTGGCTTGTGGTTGCTTTGTTATATCATTTTCTTAAGGTGATGGACTCTTGGTGTTATATATGGGCATTTGTCTCGCATGTGTTGTATAATATATTTACAATGATGACTGTAGTGTATATACTTCTTGCCATTGGTATGCTTAGTGATGTTTTCAATTGATATTGTTTGCCTCTTTTATTTTTCCCTCTTTTGCCTAAAGTGTCTCCTTTTGGAGCTTTTTGCACTTAGCTAGGTTTTCCTTTTTTTTTTCTTCCCTCTTTCACCTAGGGTGTCTCCTTTTGGAGCTCTTCACACCTAGCTAGGTTTTTTTTTTATAAAGGCTTCGACGATAGTGACTGATCTTGAGGATAGAGTTTAAAGAAGATAGTAAGAATTATGGTCATGTAATGAAAGAAAATGCAAAGCATGTTTGATGCAGTTCATGATGATAAAATGTGTTGCACTTTTTCAAAGACATTTTGTATAAATTGGCAATCATTCTCATTTCACTGAAATCAGTTAAGAATAACACAAGTGCATTCATACAAATTTTGAACTTGAGGTTACCCTCTTCCTAGCTAGCCTTCTCAGGTTTTGTAGTTAAGTATTTTCTCTCTTTCCTTAATTTTTGCTTAGGTTGCTTGTGTAGGGTTTTCAACCTAGTAGAAAGTCCCTAAATTTTGCCTAAGTAGCCATTTTTAGGTTTTTGACTCAGCAGAATTTTTTTTCCTAGACATAGTACTTATTTAGACAGTCTATATTGACAAGTTCAAAGAAATCATTGCCTTTAGAGTCCATTAGCTTGGTTGCTCCTTTCAATAGGATATGTTTGACCAAGTATAGACCTTCTTAGTTTGGTATAAATTTCCCTCTAAGGTCTGAAACATTCTGATTTACTTGCTTTAGCACCCAGTCTCTTACCTTTACACTCTTGTGTTTCACCTTTCTATTGAAGGTTTTAGGTAGTGGAGCCTGATATAGTGTGGTATAGAGCCTTGAGCCTTCGACTATCTAAGAGAGTGAGATTATCATGCCTTTACTAGGCCCATTATACTTCTAGCAATTTACATTCAATTGCTACTCGAAGAGACTTGATTTCTATTTTAACTTGAAGTACTACTTTTGATCCATATACTAATGAGAAAGGGGTTGCTCTGGTTAAAGTTCTAATTGTTGTTCAATATCCCCATAAGGCATATGGTAATCTATCTACCCAGTCTTAGTAAGTCTGAGTCATCTTTGACAAGATCTTCTTAATGTTCTTATTTATGGCTTTGACTACCTCATTTACTTATGATCAGTAAGGAGAAGATTTGTGATGTTCCACCTTATAGCTCCTTAGTAGTTCTCTAACTTCCCCTTAGAATCGAACACCGTTGTCAGAGATGATATGATGGGGGATCCATATTGATAGAAAAATTTTCTTTTGATGAACTTAGCCACTTGCTTGGCTCTTATCCTTATGAATGATTCTACTTCGACCCACTTTCTGAAGTAATCCACTACTACTAACATGAACCTGTGTCCATTTGAGGCTGTTGGGTGGATTTCCCTAATTATGTCTAGTCCCCATGCTGAGAAAGGCCATAGAGAAGAGATGTAGTGTCATTCTATTGGGGGAAGATGGTTGACATTCCTATGGATTTAACACTTGTGTCATTCCTTTGCGAATTTGATACAGTCTTCGATCATCATCATCTAGAAGAACCCTTATCTGATTAGCTTCTTAGCTAGGATTGCTCCATTCATGTGTGGACCACAAACACCTTCGTGTACTTCTTTTATTGCTCTTGCAACATTGGTTTCGTCTAGACATTAGAGTTGTAACCCATATGAAGTTCGTTTGGATAACACACCCTAGTGCAATGTGAATTTTAATGCTAATTGTCAGATGACTGCCTTATCTTTTTCACTTGCTTGATTGGGATATGCCCATTCCTTCATATATCTCTAGATGTCATAGAACTAGGGTTTTTCAATTATTTTTAACTTTGCTATTCTATAATTCTTAAGGCAATGATGTCGTGATCGGAGTAGGATTAAAGGTATCATGGGCATTTTGGATGGTAATTCCCATACTGATGCTAGGAAAGCAAGTGCATCTGGCATCTAATTATGGTTCTTAGGGAGATGAATGAATCTACATTTTTAGAAGGACATAGTGAGAAACTTCAAATGATCCAGGTAAGGTTTTAAGTGTTGTTCTTTCAATTCCCACTCCTCTATGGCATGATTGATTACTAGCATGGAATCTTCGAATATTTTGACTTTTGTAGCATCTAGGGCTATTAGTGCTTCTATTTTGAGTGTGCATGCCTTATATTCTGCATCATTATATATGACTCTTAACTCAAGTTTTTTGGCAATTAGTATCACTTTACCTTTTGGAGATTGTAATATGACATTGACTCTTGCACCAAACTGATTAACTACTCCATCAAAATACATATGCCATCTTTGAATCTCGATGGTTGAACTAAAGTTGTTCAAGAAGTCAAGTTGGACTTCTTCTAAGTCTGGAATGGGGTTGAGAGATAGAAATTTAGCCACTACTCTTCCCTTTACTGCCTTTTTAGCTAGGTATTGCACATCGAATTTTGTCAATAGCACAAGCCACTTGGCAAGTTTTCCCACTAAAGATGGAGCTTTGTAGAGGTACTTCATTAGATCCATTTTAGACACAACCTAAATTCTATAGGACTAAAAGTAATGTTTGAGTTTCTTTATTGCCCATACCATTGGCAGACATATATGCTCAACTTGGTTGTTCTTTTCCTTATACGGCAACAACTTCTTACTTAAGTAGTAAATTGCGTCTTCTAATTTTATTTCTCCCTCTTGGGCTAACATTGCACTGACTACCTTTCTTTAGATATAGGATTAAAGGTGTCCCTAGTTTAGGTGGTTTAGAACTAGTGGGTTAGCTAAGTAGTGATTGATCTTGTCAAATACTAACTGACACTACTAATTCCACTAAACTAGCTAATCTTTTCTGAGTAACTTGAAGATTGGTTCACACATGGCTATCAACTTAGTAATGAATATGCTGATGAATTGTAGTTTCCTTAGAAACCTTCTAATTTCTTTTTCTATTTTTAGCACTGACATCTTTATGATGGATTTTGCTTTGTCTAAATCCATTTCAATCTAATTCTGACTAATAACATACCCCAACATCTTTCCTGAAGTGACCCTAAATATGCATTTCTTTGGATTAAGCCTGAGACTGTACTTATTAACTCTTTTGAGGAACTTTCTGAAATCGGATGGGTATTCTTCCTTGGTTTTTGACTTGACCATCATATCATTAGCATACACTTCCACTTTTTTATGTATCATGTCATGGAACATTGTAGTTGCCATTCTCTGGTAAGTTGCTCCTACATTCTTTAGACTGAAGGGCATTACTCTGTAGTAATAAGTGCCCCACTTTTTTATGAAAGCTATCTTTGCTTTGTTGATGATGGGCATTAGGAACTGATTGTACCTAAATAATCCATCCATGAAGGAGTACATTGCACATATGGTGGCACTGTCAACCAGTATGTCTATGTGAGGTAGTTAGAAATCATCTTTCAGGTAGCCCCTATTCAAATCTTTATAGTCAACGTAGATTCTAACCCTTCTGTCTTTCTTCAGTACTGGCACCATATTTACTAACCATTTTGGATAGTCTAGTACCTCTAGGAATTTTTCCTTGATCTACTTCTTAATGTCTTCTTTCACTAGTTAAGCCCATTTTAGTATGAGCTTTCTTAGTTTATGCTTTATTGCTTTGCATCCATCTTTGGTATGGATGAAGTGTTGAGCAATGTCTCTGTCAATACCAGGCATATCGTCATACATCCAGGAAAATACTTTTGAATATTTTTGAATATTCTATTAATTTCTCTCCATTCTTCAGGGGTAACATCTTTTAAAATATACAAAATGCGTGGTTCATATTCCATGCCAATGTTAAATGATTTAGTGCATATGGAATGATTGTCAAATATGCTAATGTTTTAATCAATGCAATGCACACTACCATCTAGAAAGACATCAAACAAGTAAGCAAAATCTAATTTCATTGCATTAACTTTATAGTTCATTACATCATTAATTTCAAATAAAGAAAAAGTGCATATATCATTATTAATAATGTCTTTAAACAGGATGTCATTAATGCTTGACTCGAGAATGACAGCAGCTTGAGCATAATTAACAGTCTCACTCTCAAATTCTAGCTCCAGATTTTTCATCAGCTCATTGATGTCAGTCTTAATGACTATATCAAGTAAGTGCTTTCCTTTGAGGGTGTCACTGAAGATCTCAAACCTTGGCTTCTCGATCCCATTGCTTACCCATTTCTTAGATTATCCTTGGTAGACTCAGGTTGAGCTTTTAGCCACAAAAAAAAATCAACTTCTTAGCTTTAGTGTCCTTTTTAAGATCGTACCCTCAACTGCATCTGTTGGTCTATCCTTATAAGTTAGGGAATTATGTGATCCCTAATGTTCCTTCCTCCTAATCCTGTTTAGGTTAGCAGTAACTTTAGGATCGACATGACTGTCAATGATTACAAAAACCTAAAATCCTAATAGGACCATCTTCAAATAAGCAATAATGTTATTTTTTTAGCAAGGATGGTAATGACCTTTCCATTCAAAGGGAACTTAATTTTCTAATGTATAGTGGAGGGTATGCCCCCTAATGGGTGGAACTAAGGTCTTCCTAGTAGAAAGTTGAAAATTGGAGGGATGTCTTAGGTGGTAATTTCTATTTTCGATTTGATATCACCCACTGAAACTACTGCTTTGAAAGTCCCGATGATTAGCTTTTTTGAATCATTTTAGGCTTGTATAACGATGTTGGATTCTCTAGGTTTTCATTATTCTTCCCAAACTTATGTAGTAACCTCAGGGAGCAAACATTAATAGTAGATCCGTCATCCACCATAATGCACAGAGTCTTCTTAGACCTGACAACTGCTTGTATAAAGAGAAGATGGTTGTGCACCATTCCCTCGAGGGATAAATCTTTATCCAAAAAGATGATTGCATTGGAGGGAGCTTTCATTAAAGAGGCTATCATCTAGCAAGGTGAGGCATTAGTGGCAATCTTTGCCTTATCTAGCGCCTAAGTAGGTCATCCCTATACTTCTTGGAGGCCATGAGTAGGTCCCATATAACACCTTGTGCTTGAGTCTTCTTAAGCTATTTGAGGACAACGTCTTCCACTTTGATTGGAGCTTCATCACTCGTCACCTCTTTTACTTTAGAGGGATCTTTCTCTTTCTCAAAAGGTTGATATACTCACCCACTATGAGTCACATGGTTGACTGCTAATGAGGGCTTCATAGTTGCTTGCTTATCTACTTTTGTACTACAATTTTAGTCCTAAACAATGATTTCAAGATCATCAAAGGCTAAAGGTTCTAAGCTTGAATAGTACTATCCACCCTATCTTTGTTATCAAATTCTTCTCCCTATCCTGAGGGTACTATGTCTTCTAAGTGAGTGTGAGTAGCAAGGGGTTTTATGTACTTAAGTTTATAATCAAACTTCCCAGATAGTTAGCCTAGTAAATTCTACACTCCATGGCCACTACTAAGATTTTACATGTGTCTGCTTTTTATGAGTGAGGGCAATCAATCACTTCACTGTTCATAGGGAGAGTTGTATCTGTGGCTCTTTTTTACATCATTAAATGGGGGAGGAATTTCTAAGGCATTAAAATGTGTTCAAAGGTAAAAGGACATTCTTCATCTTCACTATAGTCATGAGGTTAAAGAATGAGGATCAAGAGTTTATTGTGGGTTTCTTGGATGGCTTGGATCGATTGTTTGACAAGGTCTTCTAGTATATTAGAAGAAATTATGTTGATGGTCGGTGGAGGCATGTTTTGATAGTCTGGAAGAGGATTTGTCTTGATGCTTGGTCATTTTTCTGGGTCATCAATCTTTCCTGAGTCAATGAAGTCTTGGATTGCATTCTTAAGGATTCTACATACATTAGTGGTGTGATCGGCATTTGGTGAAACTAGCATAACAAGTTTTGGTTAATATAAAAGGGTACTAGGTTTGAAAAAGGTTTAGGCTCTTGAGGCTATAAGAGGTTCTTTTGTTGAAGTCTCTAGAATACTTTGGATAGTGGGTGATTGAAGCTTGAGAATTTTCTCAGTGGTCTGATGGCATTAACAAATAGTGGATGGACTTTTTATTTGTTTTATTATTTTTGGCCCATTTTTATATTTATTAATTTAGGCTCATCTTTTAATTAGCCAATTAATTAAATAGGTCCATTATTTCATTAGGTTTAGGTTTGATTAATTAAAATACATTTTAGGCCCATAATTAATTAGATTTAGGTTAGAAATAATTTAAGCTCACCTAGTTAATTTGGACATAGGCCCACCTAGGTTAATTAAAATTAATTAGACATAGCCTATTAACTTCAGCCTTTTTCCATAACTTGTAGAATTAGGCTCATTTTAGAATTAAAACATGCATAATTAATCCCACTAATTTGAAGCTTTACATAATTTGTAGAATTAGGCCCACTTTTAGAAATAAAAAAATAGACTTAGACTCATTTAAATTAAAATTAAATGGGAATTAGTCCCATTAAATTTTAGGCTTATTTGTAAATTAAAAATATATAGACTTAGCCCATCTAATTAAAATTAATGTAGATTAGACTAATTTAAGGATTGTATGCTATAAATGAATGCATTGTTTATACGATTTTCATTAAGTAGTTGCCTTAAAGTTTATTGTAAAATAAGGGTTTAATATGAATTGTATGTAAGAATAATATAGTAATTAATAAACTAATTCTAAAAGAACATGAGACTAAAAGAAGTTGGTATTCCATATCCAAAATCTCCTACTCGTGGTTTAGAAAATTGAGTTACCACCACTCATCAATTGTCCTAGTTATTACCCTTGGTGGTGACTCCTCATCTCCACTCTATGTCTTTGTGATATAGTAGTGTGTTCTCTAGAGCCTTGAGCTCAAATAATGTCATGGTTGCAATATACTTGGGTGCATGCTAAACCTCACCGCTAACACATCTTTTTGCCATAGAACCCATTCTTTAATTACCAAAACCCCCATAATAGCATGCAATTTAGATTGGGAGGGATCAAATAGGTTCTTAACCACCTAACAATTTGATGAATTTTTTTAGGTTTACTCAAGGAGTTCTCTCTTAAATTAACATTATACGTTCACCTCATAATTTTAGGATACAACAATGCAAACCCACCTCCTCTAGTTTTTATGCCAAAAATACTAAATCTTCTTCCATTTAATCCAAAGCCCTTTGGTATATTCAATGGTTTCTTGCATTTTCCATTAATGTAAGAGGCCAAAGCCATAAAATCATTTCCTTTGAAGATCTCTTCCTACTTCATTGCATGGTTGATGACATAAAAATTGAGATGGGTAGACTCTTTCAATGGAAATTATAGTTGCCTAGTGATAGTGCTTCGGGGAACCTGTGCATAAGAGGGTTCATCTCTAGAATTGCCACTTATTTTAATATCAACCTTAATTCCCTAAAGTCTTATTCTTCTACTCTTCTTAACAATACCTTTATTAAGAATTCTAAGCAATTTAAGAGGGTAGATAGCAAATGGTTTTGGAAAGAGGAAGAAATTTCTCAAGGTATGGATGAAGAATGTGAGCAATATTTTAATGAGATTGATCATTTTACCTCTCAAGGCATGGAAGAGATGCAAGCTCATGCATAAGCTTTTCAAAGGAAGTGAACTAGGTTGAAGGGTAATCTACTAGTGCTCAATCATATACCAATGAGCCTCAATGGGTTAGTGATATCTTTGATCACATGTCATTGATGGAAACCAAATTTAATACTCAATTTAATTAAATGGACAATTATCTTACTTATTTACAATATAATGTCCATTATCTGTATGAGCAACAAGGCTATTATGGACACCCGATTTGATCGATCCATATAAAAGCTCAATGATGAAATGAAAATGAGCATTGAATGTGGAAAATAGTATGATTTCCTTTAAGAATGGATCTGAAGCCCAAGAGTTGACTTTTAGGCCCATATACAATTCAAAATGGACCTAAAACCTAGGAAGGCCCATTTGGTCTAAAGAGTTAAAGCCTGTCAGCCCAATGATAATGAGGAGATGCCTCACTAATGACACATCATCTCTTCAATAGAAGGCTGATTAGGTGTTGCCTCTTTTGAAGAGGTGACTCCTCTATGATGAGGCGATCACCTCTTTAACCTAGTCTCTATCTTTAATGGAGTAGTTAATGCTTCGAAATGCCTCCTACATGTCTTAAACATGTAGCAAGAGTTAATATTAATATTTCTATAGGAAATTAAAGAGTTGCAAGCTCTTGAATAGAGTTAATGAGAGAATTAAAAAGATAAAAGTGGTAAAAAAAAAAGAGGAAGAAGGGACTTTTGGCTATGAAGCTGAAAAAATTAAGAGAAAACATAGAGCATTTAGGAATTCAAGAAGCACAGGTGTGTTATAAAAGTGAAAAGAAGAAAGAAGGGCTGGAGCTAAGGGTCTGTTCATAAAGGAAAGGTTATTTTAGCATTCAATCAAGTGTTGTAATCGAACTTTGATTTTTGAGGGTAATCAATTTTGTAAATGGCTTGTTTTAAAATAGTAAGATGACTTATTTTAATCCTTAATTTTAGAGCTAGTTTTCATTTATCTTTTTATTTGTTCCTTTGATATATTTCATGTATTTTTATGTCTTGAGTATGATTGCATAGTCTTCTATCAAATTATAAGTGCATAGTGATAGAAATTTGTCTTCTAATTATAAAATTTTTAGGAAAGCTTCATTTTGTCACTGCTAATTAGGTGATGCCTCTTTAAAGAGGTATTGCCCCTTCATGGTCAGGCAATAGTGCATCGCCATATTAGCATGAGGTGACGCCACTTCATTTTGTTCCAGATATGATTTTTTTTTCCAAAATTTTCCTTTTAATCATTAGTCATTTATTTAGTTTTAATTTATAACTATTTGGTCATTTGTTTTAATTTTGTGATATGCATTTTTAAAAGTGTTCTCTTTGAAGTTTGGATATAGTGTTTATTCACATTTTAGATTTTGAAGATTTTATCATATGTGTGTTTATTTTGGTTCTTCTTTTGTTATTCAATTCTAATTTCCTTGTTTTGTTTAACTTATTGCAAATTGGGTTTAATTGATTGAATATTCTATTAGATATGCATGTTTAGGTAATTTTAGGGTTTAAATATATATATTTGCTGAATTTATGATACTTTTTATATGTTAATGCATTTTAATTTGCATTTTTGTATGTGAGTTAATTCTTACTATGTTATTAACATTTATACTATATTATTGTCCTTGTTTCATTAGAATTTTATGTTATTTTATTTCCATTTTGTTATCATAATTTATGCTATTTATTTTGTTATTAACTTGATGGTCTACTTTTTATAGGTTTTATTTTGCTTTTTGTATGTTTTATTTGGGAACTAATGATTTTATTTCTTTTAGGATTAATTTAGGGTGATTTTCGATCACCAACCCTTTACCCAATATTATAGTATCTTAAGTTTATCTTAATTAATTTTCAAGTTATTTATTTATTTTTATGAGGCTAAGGGATGTAATTCTTTTGTCCTCCCCCCTTTCCTCATTTTGAGTTGGTTTATTTTCTGTTTATTATACTTTTATTGCTTGCTAAAAAGGTTGTAATATTTTCGCCTCCCCCCTATTCTTTGCATGCACATTCACTTATTATTATGGATGGATATTTATTTTATATGATAAATGTTATGGATCATATTTAATTACATGAAAATGGATCTAATTCCAAACTTGGGCTTAATGATAAAAATTGGAATTTTGGTTGGTGGAGATTGCATTTCATGTAATTAAGGAAATAATTAAAGTCAATAAAACACAAAATACAAATGGAGGCCAACTGCAATGTCAGGTGGGCATTCCAAAAGCCCATACCCAGTTTCTAAACCCAATATTTGAGGATGGCTATTGGAGCCCTTCGTGGAATCCAGTTGTTGTAAAGTATTTCTTAGGTATCATCTAGGTGGCAACTCCCATCTCCAACTTAGGCCATAAGCCCATTTTATATTTCCTAGTGGACCATGAGTCCACACAATTTCGTGGTCACCAAACACTTAAGCATGCGCTAAACCCCACTGCCTATAGTGGTGACTCCACTAAGAATAGAGAAAATGATTCTAGTATTTTGTGTTTTATCATTTTTAATTATTGTCATTTTTTTCATTCACAACACCTTTTCACACACTAAGCACTCAGTCCCAAATAACCTGACAATAGCCATTGCCTTGCTGCTTGTGTTTCACTCAAACCTAGTGGTTGAGTATTTGGCTATTGTCACTCATAGTACATACTTATCCATGTCACACGAAGATGTAATGGAGGTATATTATTATGGGAGCTGAAACCTTTCACGCAAGACTCAGCTCATGTAATGCCTTAGTTACATTCCTTAGGATTTTCCCAAGATGCATGCGAATGATGCCATATAGTAGTTCTTTGGATAAGATCCAAGCCCATCCAAATGGTTATGTTGTTTAGATCGGGCCTTTCTTGCCCATTAGATCTCATTATGGTGGACCTTATTTTCATTTAAAAGAGTTACTACTTATTTATGCCATCTTGATAATTTTCTTTTATTGGTCGGTCTTATTATCCCCTAATGATAATCAAAACATAAACCAAAAATCCTAGGGCAAGGAACTGGCCATTAAATTTATATGTGAGAGAAATAAATATGGAAGTATTCATGCATAATTGGTTATTTCTTTATGATTAATTATTTGTACTTTTCCATGTAAAGAGTAATAAAAAATAAAATGGACTGGCATCTCATGTATACACATCATGCATATTTCTAACATGTGGTCTTGCAAATATAGATTCTTTAAGCTCTTTAGTTTAGAATTGATCTAGTTTCGGCCGCTTAATTAGAAATTTAGAAATAACACTGGCAGGTGGTTTTGATCCTAAAGCTTTTAAAGAATAATTAAAAGAGGAATTGATTACTAAGACCCGGTCTATGATACAAGAAATGATGGGAGAGGTAATGAAGTTTCTTGGGGACAAATCGTAGCCTCCACCTCTTACTCTTAATGTTGAGGAAATGGGAAAAATGTGTGAGAAAGAGTAGGATGATTTAAAAACTATGTTGGCAGCCCACTAGAATGCAGGCCTATCTAAAAGTGTGGAGAAGATAGATTAGGCTAAGAACATCAGCAAGGTTGTGTTATAAGTCTAAATAATGATGAAGGAGAAAGTGATAAATACTCCAATGGACTATAGTAATCTAAATTTGGATGAGGAAGATGATCCCTTCCCTTAAAAGTTTAAATTTCTCGACATGAAGAAGTTCACTGGGAATGATGATCCTCATATGCATTTAAAGCAATATATGAATTATATGAAGGCAACTGGCTTGACTAAGGCTCAAATTGTTAAGCAATTTCATACGTCATTAAAGGGTGCTCTAATCTGCTCATATTATGCCTTGGAATCGCATTTGCAGATTGAGTGGAAGGAGCTATGGCTACGTTTGTAAAGCAGTATAGTCTCAATATTAAAATAAAGGTATCCTTGAGAGATTTAGAGAATACCAAACAAAAGTTCAATGAGTCCTTCACTAAGTACTTGATTAGATGGAGGGAGAAGTTAGCATAGACGAGGCATAGGCCTACTGATGTTGATCAATTGATGCTTGCAATGGAAGGATGTATTCAACCAGTCTCTATAAAGTTGAGGGACTATCATACCTCAAATTTAACTATCCCCAAGAAAGGGTCCAATGATGAAATGAACTTTTGAGATGACTAGAGTCTACTCAATCGTAACACCTTTGAAGTGTGCAACCTTAGAAGACCTAACCGACCCTACCAGCATGAAAAATTGATCACCAAGCCATTAAGTTGTACTTTGACCTTATGAAATATGAATTATTGAAACAATGAGAAGGTTGTTCTGAGAATTCCCTTCTCAGAATACTCAGCTTGTTCGACTAGTGATCATTTCGTTAGATTGGAAACTAACTTTGTGAAAAACATGGAAATTGATTTTGAAAAAATAGACTTTTGAAACACATCTAAAAGGCTCCAAAACCTTTAGAAGTGGTCCCAAAATGGTCCAACACAACCCAAGGATCAATATGTGTCACTTAGAAGTGCACGTAAAGCCATAAACACCCCTACGTATGAGGTGCTAAAATCAAAGACAAACCAGACAAAAAGGACTTTGGAAACACATATGGAAAGCTCCAATATCTCTGGGAGTAGTCTCAGAATAGTCCAAAACAACCCAAGGATTAGTGTGTATCATTAAGAAGTGCACATAAACACATTTAGGTGTCATATACTAAAATTGAGGCTGAATTTGACAAAACAAACTTCAAAAACACGTCCAAAAGGCCCAAAAACCTTAGGAACCAACCTTAGAAAAGTGTATATAAGCCCCAGATAGAGTGCATAATGCACGAAAGTGTGCATAACCACATGCGCAGTCATATGCACTTTGCATGGTGGTGCACTCTGTCCTAGGGATATGTGCATGACTATACCTATACCCCCCCTATTCCATACATTTTTCATTATAAATAGGCACCTCCAAACCCTATTCTGAGGGGGAAGCAAGCAGAAACACACACACTTAAGAAATTTGTATGATCGAGGGTGTTCTTTCCAAATAGTTTTTGCTCTCCCACTATCTTTTTCTTAGGAGACTAGACCTCTTTTCCACCAAACCAAGCCTCATCTTTGTCAAAGCACACTTTAAAGGTATACATAATAGAATCATTCTATCTTCATTTTGAACCTCTTAACGAGAAAAGCTTAATAATCCCTTGAAGCTAAAGCTTCAAAATAAACACAAGCTTAGTCGAGTCTAAGGACCACACAATCATTTTAGTACATTTATTTTATCGCATTACATTTTATTTTATTATTGGCAACATTTAAAAATATTGTTGTGCTTATGTGATGAGAGTAGCAATTTTGCATGCTATATGAATAATCTATGCTTTATTATGCTTATTTCATATCATCATTTTGCATCCTCTAGTTTTGAAACATGAAATCATAACATAAATATCAATAATGTGAAAAGTTCATATCCCAAAATAGAGTCATCATGTTTTCGGTCTAGTGATGACATCATACATCCCCTATATTATCATCATAGAATAAATAATCATTATTGCAAGTATGCATGATCATCTACATTTTGCTTACTCTTTTAAATGATCTAGTGTCCATTACTTATCCCGTTGTTCATGAGATTGAGTAAGCTATGTGAATGGTCATATTTACCTTACAAATTCATCACATATAAAATTAGATTTACTTCTTTGCAATCTTTTTTCATTTTATATGTATTTTATTAGGAAAGCCATGTAATAATAATATCCTTCAAGTTTTATTATCTTCCACTAGCTGATGAATTGTGTGAATGCTATAAAAACTATCATTACTAAAACTAAGGTGTTGCGGTAGCTATACATCTAACATCGTATAATGAGAAATAGTCATAAAGTATATGCGATCCCTTAAACTCGAAAATCTCTGTCGGGGGCAATACTCGCTGAGTAACATGATGTTGTTCCTTTCTTTTCCTGATTTTCTACAAATCAAGTGGCAACTCCATAAAATAAAAAAATGTGACTCATTCCTCTCGAGACTAATCATTTATTACATAGAACCAATTCATCTCGAAACCAAGAGATGCAAAACAGAAAAAAGGTTGCCCATAAGGACCTAAGGATCTAAAAATTTAAAGAACTGTATAGGTTTGGGGTCCATAAAGAGTCTTATTTGGCTCGAGGGAAGAGGTTCTTTAAGTGAAGATTTGGAGGTAAAGAGGGAATTAGCTCAAGTAGTAACATATAGATTAATGCTATTAGACAACCTCGAAGGTTCTCAAATCAGTGATGGCCTCTTTCTAAGGTGTTGGAGAAGTTGATTAAGAAGAATCTCCTATAACCTTTATCTCCTAAACATCCCTACCAAATGCCAACCCAAAGCTCTATTTCAAGTTCTCTTAAGTGATCAAAGATGATATTGATAGTTATACCCTATTGAAATACAAAATCCAACATCTTATTGATTCAGGAAAAATCATCGACCCTAAAACCCAAAAATAAAACACTCAATACAACCCTTTTCCAAACTACTAAAGTGTCCCACCACTAATTGTACCCATCCCTATAATTGACATTGGCTTAACAAAGTAATAAATCTTTAATTTCTTTGTTGATACCAAACCTGAGCTACCAAAACCTAAGCCAAAAGACCTAAATCTAAGTGGGCAACCTATGGAGCTTACTGTGAATGTCTTGGATGTCTAGAGTTCTAATTATGAGCATGGAGGATGGGTTAACCTGTGGGAAAATGATAAGGGTAAGAAAAGTCAGCCGGTTAAGAAAGTTGAAAAGAAAGAGGTTGAGGAAGAAGTAAAATTAGTTGAACCAAAAGAAGGGAAAGAGGACTTAAAATTGAAAAAGGATGAGAAAATTATGGCTAGTGTTTGGGAATTACTCATACATTCTAGAGCACTGGTTCTAGCTTTAGAATAGAAAAAATTTCTACAAGTTGTACTCTTAAAGAAATGGTTAACTCGCTAATGGAAACCCCTCAAGGAGTTATTATGTTTATTGATGATGATTTACCATTTGAGGGACGAGACCATCACAAGGCCTTATAAATTAAGGTTGAAGTAAAAGGGAAGTTAACCTACTGTGTGATGATGGATAACGATTCTGCCATTAATGTATGCCCTCTCAAGATTATGCTAAAGTTGGGGTTAACTGTTGCAAACTTAAAGCCATCTAATGTAATCATTAAGGCTTATAATGATATAAAGAGGCTTATTAAAGGGACATTCCTATAGAGGATTCGTGATGCAAGATGTAGCAAAATCAAAACTTTTAATCACAAAAAACCCATAACCTAGATCGATGTAATTTGAATTAGATTGATTGAGAGGGTTTTCCAAAACTCACAAAAAATTTTCTAAGAAAAAATGTTGGAAGGAAAAGGGGGAGTTAACACCGATGACACCTTACCTTGAGCTTTACATATTCCTTTATTGGATTGAGATGTCACCAAAAGGTAACACCCTCTACAGTATCCACATGAATAAGGTGATCCAAAGCAATGTTAGTGTGTTAGCACCTTTGTTGTCTCATAACACGATTTTCTCTCTATGTGTTTTTCTTTACATGAAAGAAGTAGTATAATAAGGAGGAGAATGAGTGGCTTAGATAACCTTAAAGAAAGAGATGTTTATATATATATAAAAACTGTTTTGGTAAGATTATACTTCCTTTTATACTTTGATTCTAATTCCAAATTAGAATCATTTCCTATTTATTTTGATAACTCTTAACTTAAATAAATTAGGAAATAAATAAATACAAATTTAAATATATACATATATATATATATTTATTTATTTATTTAATTATTTATTTAATCATACATTGAGATAATTATTGGGCTTATTAACCTAAGTCTTCTTTGGGCTTGTTCTAAGTGTGTGACCATATAGGTTCACACAAAGTTGGCAATGGGCCTAAAATTCCCATTATAGCTCACAATTCATAATTGGCCTCTAACAAGACATTATGACTATCCAAGTTTTGTAAAGGTCAATAATTTAATGTAACCTAATACACAATATGTACTATAGTCCATTTGTCACATGATGTCCTAATTGAACATAAGGCATGGATTATGTCAGCCTTATATTGTTCAATCATATTGTTTCTCGATCCCAAGTAGACTGATACTGATAACTCTTTATCATTCTAGTAGGACCATGCATTTTTCTTTAATCCAACTCAACGAGGGGCCCAAAGATATCTTCTCAAAATAACTAAGGAACAAATTCTATATTAATCACTCACATAACTCATTCAATATCCAATCACAACCTATTTTACCATCCGGTTAAAGTATGGTGTAGGGATGTGTCAAAATAAAAAAACTCATCATGCAGGAAACCATGGTGATCTCAAGTCAAAGGACTCAAATAATACTACTGTGATGAGAATTACCTATGATAATAATCCATATAGTATTCTCATAGTGGGTTGGTTAAATACATCATTTCTCTAAATATGTACCTATGATTTTGACTTAATATCTTATATACATGATTAGTAAAACTTAATCATCAGTCAACCTCATGCTAGTCTTTAATCATTGTTGTTCCCACAATAATAATCAACTAGGGTTATTTAGATTAGAATTCATGTATCATTTAAGAGTTTTACTATCAAGTCACATACTTGATGATCTTAGTAGAATTAACTAATCAAGGATAATACTAGAATTAGCTAATAATAATAATAATAATAATGCCTCTTTATTATTAAAATAGAAATATGATAATGTAAAAGTATAGCCATTACATAATTGGCCTATTGCATAACACTAACAATTTTGAGCATTAGTCAAGGTTGGGCCCATTAAGACTTAGGTTAACTTACATATGATTGACATTCCTGTGACCTTTGCTATCTTACTTGAAAGACCATGATTTCATCCTTTGGGTGGTGTGCCATCTACTGTCCATCAGAAAATCAAGTTTTCACCTAAGGGCAAGGTTATTGCCATCTCAGTAAAGATCAAGGCTACTATGGTTGCTCTAAAACTAACTCCTAAGGAGATTCCTATAAGCCTAATTTTTGAAATATGAGTGATTTATATGAAGATGAGCTAGATGAAAAGATCATCAGCATGATGTACAATATGAACTTTATGCTTAGTCTAGGATTGAGGAAAAATTATAAAGGCCAATCATAGTTCATCAAGGTGAAAGTATCGATCTTGAAGTATAGAATAGGGTATAAAGAGTTAGATATATGGATTTAGAAGTTGTGGCATAAATTTATAAAGGAAGGCACCAGTTATACATATATGGGGACTTTTAAACCTCTTATGATGGCTAAAGAGGTGATTCCGGGATTTGAGATCTTTACTGAGTATGTGAATAGGGTGAAGAAGGTTGCTACTATGGAAGTTCCAATAGAAGAGCTAATACTAGCCAAAGAAGAATTTAAAGAGGATATTACTACTTCGGAGCTAAAGGATACTGCTGACTTGGCAATGGAAGAGGAATTTGAGACCTTTGCCCAAAATTCTATTATTGACATTTTTTATGATGATTTAGATGTTTCTTATGCAAACGTATTTGGGATAGATGATTTTTTTTTTAAGTTAATGCAATAAAGTCCAACTTTGCTTATTTGTGTGATGTCTTTCCTAATGATTATTCTACTTATAATGATCATTTCATGCATATATTTTACATTACTTTT
This sequence comes from Mallotus nudiflorus, assembly GCA_947683625.1. Lineage (NCBI taxonomy): Eukaryota > Viridiplantae > Streptophyta > Magnoliopsida > Malpighiales > Euphorbiaceae > Mallotus > Mallotus nudiflorus. The sequence goes on from CANTUR010000039.1 coordinate 8,985,873, forward strand.
ATGTAAATTGAATTATTTAATTTAGGCATGAATGATAATCCTAAAAATATACTGATTACTTCTTATTTAACTCTTGATAAGAGAGAAAAATGAAATATTTATTAATAAAGAGGTAGAAAGTATTTGTTTAGGGTTATAAGGATATGCTTGGGATTGATAGAGAAATTATAGAACATAGAATCCCTGCATATTCTCACATCACATTGATAAAGTAGAATAAGAGGAAGTTAATGCTAGAATGGGCTCTCTTAATTAAGGAAGAAGTTGAGAAGTAGCTAAAGGCAAAGTTCTTGGAAGTGGTTGAGGACACTAAATGGTTAGCCAATATAGTTCTAGTTCATAAGAAAGATGGGAGATTTAGAATGTGTGGATTAGTAGCACTTGAACAAGGCTTCCCTGAAAGATGACTTTATCGCATATTAATATGTTGGTTGATAGTGCAGCTTATAGTGTTATGTATTCCTCCATGGATGGCTTCTAAGGGTGTAACTAGATCATGATGACAATGATTGACAAATTAAAGACATCTTTCACTACTTAATAAGGAATCTATTACCATCTGGTCATGCCTTTTGGGTTGAAGAATGCTGGATCTACTCATTAGAGGATTGCCACCACTCTATTGCATGATATGATCCACAAGGAGATAGAAGTGTATGTGGATGATATGATGGAAAAATCTTTGACTTAGGAAGGACACTTCGAGGCTTTGGATATGTTTTTGGCAAAGGATGAAAGATACAATCTTAGACTGAATCTAAAGAAATGCATGTTTAGTGTTACCTCGTTAAAGCTTTTAGGTCATATAGTTAGCCAAACGGGAATTGAAGTGGATCTAAATAAGGTCAATGCAATCAAGGAAATGCCTGCACCCAATATTAAGAAGGAAGTGAGAGGGTTCATTAGGCATTTACAGTATATTAGTAGGTTCATAGCCAAATTGACTACTATTTGTGATATGATTTTTAAGGTTTTAAGAATGAATCAACCTGTGATTTGGTATAATATCTATTAATAGGGTTTTGAAACTATTAAAGAGTATTTAATGATTCCTCTAGTCCTATAACTGCGAGGTCTAGAAAACCTTTAATTCTCTATTTAGATATTAATAAAGAAGTAGTAGGGGAAATGTTAGCTAAGGAAGGAGAGGATAGAACTGAGTATGTGGTGTATTATCTTAGTAAGAAACTTTTGCCTTACGAATCTAATTACAATCTAGTGGAAAAAACTTGTCTAGTAGTAATTTGGGTAATTAAGAAGATTTGACACTATTTCTAATTTTATAGGGTTTAAGCAATTTCGAAGCATGATCCTCTCATATATCTTCAATAAACTCCATCACTCATTAGGAAACTAGCTAGTTGGTTACTCATGCTCATCGAGTTTGATATAGACTATATGGCAAAGAAGGTTGTGAAAGGAAGGGCAATTATAGACTTCTAAGCACCGAATTTGGTAGATCATGATCAAGAATGAGAAGTGGAGTTTTTGGATGAACATTTAGGAGCAATAGAAGTTCAAGGTTAGAGCATGCATTTTGACGAAGCAATAAATGGAAAGGAGCAGGCGTTATTATAATTCTGATCACAAAAGAAGGGGAGATGATCCCAATGGCCAAGAAATTGGTGTTTAAGGTAACAAATAATCAAATTGAGTGTGAAGCTTGTATCTTTGGCTTAGAAGCATTGCAAAGTCTAGGAGTAGAGGCAATTACAGTTTATGGAGACTTCATGTTAGAAATAAAGCAAGCCTTGAAAGAATGGGAAATAAAGAAAGATAAATTGAGGCTATATTAGGATTACTTGACCACCCTCATGCTAAAGTTTACTCAATGTAAGTTTTTCCTCTTACCAAGAGAAGAAAATTGGGTGGCTGATGCCTTAGCTACCTTAACTTTAATGTAGGAAGGTGGGAAGTAGGCGAGAGCTAGACCTATTATTCTTATGAAATCTCAAACCCTTATTATATTGAGATAAGAGTTATGCTAGTCGAACCTAAAGAAAAATTTTGGTTTCATGATTTGTAGCAGTATTTAGAGATAGGGCAGTTTCCTGAAGATGCTGATAAGAAAAAAAGAAAGTCTCTAAGAATGTTGTCATAACAATTCATCAACCATAATGGAATATTGTACTAAAGGATGCCATTTGGGGTGCACTTGCAATGTGTTCATAGAGACAAAGCCCAAAAGACCATGGAAGCGATTTATGAGGGAGTATATGGACTACATATGAATAGGACAATCTTGATTAAGAAAATAACTTGTCAAAGGTATTTTTGGTTGACTCTGGAAGCAAATTGTTTAAAGTTTATGAAGAAGTGCCATAATTATCAAGTGCATGGAGATGTTAGCCATTTGCCTTCTATGGAACTTCAGGGTTTAACCTCTCCTTGGCTATTTGTAGTATAGGAAATTGATATCATTAGAGAAATAAGGTCAAAGGCATCAGACAAACACCACTATATCATGGTAGCAATTGACCATTTATCTAAGTGGGTTGAAGCGGAATCATTTGCTACTATTAAGGAAAAAATGTTGAAGTTTATAGCATTGAATATAACCTATAGATATGGGTTGCCTCATCATGTTATCATTGATAATGTTGTTCTATTTATGGCAGAAATAGGTGCAATACTAAAAGAATACAAGATTGAACACAATAAGTCTTCTTTATATAGATTGCAAGCAAATGGGGCAGTGGAAGTAGTGAATGAGAATCTAAAGAGGTTCTTGCCCAAAATGCTAGAAAATTATAAAGATTGGTCAAGTTACCTATAATTTGCATTGTGGGAGTACATAACTACTGCTATAATATTGACTAGATATACATCGTATTCCCTTGTATATGGTTGTGACATTATGTTACCAGTGGAAGTAGAGAATCAGTTGTTGAGGGTTCTATTAGAGTCTAAAATTCTTGAATAGTAGTGGGTAGAAAGCAAATTGGCACAGTTGACCTTATTGGATGAAAGGAGGATCAAAGCCATGTACCACTCTTAATTGTATCAGAAGAGAATAGCCTAAGCTTAGAATAAGAAAACCAAGCCAGGAAAGGTTAAAGAGGGCGATTTGATGTTGAAGCTTACTAAACCAATCATGACTTATCCATAAGGGAAATCCAAGTTGAATTAGGAAGGTCCATATCTGGTGAAGAAATTATTTTCCAAGGGCATTCCTATTCTATCTAATTTATAGGAAAATGAGTTTGAAGAGCCTATTAATCTAAACAAACTCAAGAAATACTTTCTGTAACATCTCGTTAAGGAGAAAACCTTAAAAGAGGATATCTAGGTAAAAGTTAGAGACAAAAAAGCTAAATGAAAAACAAAAAAGTCCTGCTAGATGGAAAACCTTAAAAGAGGTCGTCCAAGCAAAAATTAAGGATGCATAAAAAGAGAGAGAGAGAGAGAGAGAGAGAGAGAGAGAGAGAGAGGAAAAATAGTTAGTTGAAACACTTACAAGGGTAAGCCATTTAACAATAGCATTTATGTTAGAAGCAAAAAATGTATATGTCATTTGTGCTTTAATTAAAAGAATCAATTTGCTTTTATTACTATTAAGTGTTGTATAAAATGCTTATTACAAACTGATTAACTAAAAAGGAAATGACATTAAACAAAAAGTGAATTGGATTGAATTTCATGAACTAGTTTGTTCTTTTCCTTTTCTTTTATTGTAAACCCTGAATACTTGTTGTATGTAACTCTCTTATTTTCTTAGCCTTCACAAACTCACCCATTCCTTAGTAGTGCAATTGAATCCACTCTTTGTACTGGTCATTAATAGACTAATATATGTTTTAGTTAATGTTCATGTGGATGGTTTATCAAGGCCAAGTTGTAGTCAGGTTGTTAAGAAAATTCTAAGTGAGGGGCCCCGACTCAAACTCATGTACTGGCTCAACAATTAGCTACTTCATCCCATATTGATGGCAAAGTCTGGTAGGGTTGTAGAAAGTGGCAGAGTGAAGACCAGCTATGGGGACACATTGTGTATAAGTTTGAATGGTCACATGCTTTAATCTCCACCATGAACACATCCATTGAACTTCAACATCTAGGAATGAAGTCAACCAATCCTTAACATTCTCTTGAACAAGATGTAATTTTTTGGTTCGACACTATTTGGCTTTGCAATATCTCTAGAAGGTTTTAATAATTTGAACTTCCCTTAAAACTAGGCATGGGAAGATGAAAAGAGGTAAAAAAATCTTGAATTGGAAAAAAAAAAAGAAAAAAGAAAAAAGAAAAAAGAGACTAAAAAATCTATAATAGAAATGGACTCCCAGAGAAGTGTCAAGTTTCAGGGAACCTATCAAGTCTAATTATGGTTTCAGCCAAGATGATAGGAATGGGGTTGAGTCTAGATTCCATTTGGTTGAGAACATGGAGAACCTTGAAATCATAGTTGCTTGAACTTGAAATAACTAGGAATTGAGTATATAAGTAGAGAGCAATCATTTGAGGCCACTATACCTCTTTGTTGTTTACGGTGACAATAGCTTCGAGAAAAGATTCCATTAGAACCTTTGTCCTAAAAATATAACAAAGAGATGACTATAAGGGAAGATTGAACAGGTAGGCCATTTGATTTTAAATAACAGGTAGGTCAAGAATCCCGAGCTAAGGAACTAAAGTTTGGCAAGAAAAGTTTATCAAACAACCCAGAATAGCTCTACATTCTTCTAGAAAAGGGTATATCTCAAAAGTATTGAATCATAAGACATGTTTTTCAAGATCCAAAAATTGAACAACATTGTGTAAAAAGGAAAATTAATCTTCCTAGCTTGAAGAGACCAAAAAAATAGACAAATGAAAGGGTTTTAGTTTGGCCCAAGTATCATCATCTAGACTTTTCAGGACTGGTTATAGCTTTTTAGGACTCCTTTATGTCATTTTAAGGGTTTTGTTTGTGTAGAATTATGCAAGTTGGAGTTTATTATGCATATATGAGAGGTTAAAAGTCTAGGATTTTATAAGGAGGAAATGTAGGATTTAGGCGATGAGGAGATTGTCTTACTAAAGTGACAGCGCCTTATCATAAAGAGGTGACATCTCATTATCTCTTCACACTATGGCCATGCCTTGGTAATGTGGTGATCGCCTCTTTAATAGTTGAAGGGATATAATTTTTTGCTAAATTACTTAGGTTGATTTTTAGTTTCCACTCTTTAATAAAAAGTTTGCTGGTTAAATGACTATTTATGTTAGATTGTGTTGGGTTCATCAACATTCTTGACTGAAATATATTTAAAATTCTAAGTATTTAACTAAAATTTGAGCATAGACATCCCAAAATGAGTTCAAATAAACAAGAATCGGACCAAGTTTGAAATTTCAAAAAGAAAAAGGGGTATAAATCCTAGTCTATGAAGTATACGACTCAGTGGCCTTTGCATCATGTCCACCATCTTCATCACCATTAGCTCTACCACCAGTATCAGTGGCATCCTCCTCTTCTTCCTCATCATCAGTGTCCTCAATCTGGAGAGCAGCAACCTGACACTAGAGAGCAGAGATCCTAGCCCAGCTGATTGCATTATGATCATGTCCAAACATAATTCGAGGTAAGTAAATGATGATGGCATGCATACATATATAAATAGGAAATTTTTGTTTACATTCCACTGCTGAGTGACACTCATCAAGTGATCTTGCTAGGCCTTAATTAGTCAATACATGTACACACCTTATTCCAAAGGAATCTACATTATTAATGATCTATCACTACTAAAATTTTTTTAAGTAAGTTTAGAAAGCAAATCAAAGGAGAACTCATGTGTGTTGTGTTGTCGAGAGTACATGTTGGTGTCAGGCTCTCATCCAATGTCAGAAACTATCATGATAGCTCTCCTAAAGGTACCTAGCAGTGGGCCAGCATATTAAGGAGATGAGAGAAATGACATGTGGCCATCCATGGACTAGAACTATAGGGAGCTCTAGTGCGTTGCACTCCAGCTAAGGTACCCTCACCACTCTGATAAATATGAGGGTGCTAGAGTTGTCTCTCTAGTGCAGGAGGCCTAACTGTATGAGTAGGACCTATGGCTACCACTTGTGAATATGAGACTAAGTCAAAATGTAACTTGGAATAGAAGAAGAGGAAAAATGAAGTCAAGCAAGTACATGAGCAGTGGTCATAGTAGATAAGGGCACCCGTTACAAAAGATTAGCTCAAAAAATCCAAATAGTGGGTCTTACTCCTCATTGTATGCTCCTAAGTAGGATCTCATATCACAACCCTCATTAACTCATCTCCCTCTAGCAAATGGATCCAAAACATGTGTGGAGGTGATGCACGGATGCACCTAGCATGGTCCCATGTTCCAAGTTAATGATCCTCTCTCTAAGATACCATACTCCACAATCAAGGCCACAAAGAAGTGCTCTCTTTAAAGATAGTGGCCTAGAGTGAACCATCTTAGGAATCCATTTAGTAACATAGCTATAAAAGCATGGAACAGGTAAGTGTCATTCATATTTTGAAAACTTGGCATACAGCCGGTGCTCTCTTAAAGTCTGTAGCACCAATCTCAAATGCATCGCTGCTCTGCCTTATTCTTGGAATAGACACCAAAATGTCATCAATAAACATGATCAGAATTTGGTCTAAGAATGGCCTAAACACCCTATTCATTAAGTCCATAAAGGCTGCTAGGGCGGCATTAGTCAACCCAAAGGACATCACTAGGAATTCATAGTGGCCATACCTAGTCTGAAATGCTTACTTGGGTGCATCCTCACTTTTAATCCTCAACTGATAATACCCAGATCTCAAGTCAATCTTGGAGAAATACCGAGCTCCTTGCAACTGATCAAACAAATCATCAATCATGGGGAGTGGATACTTGTTCTTGATGGTAACCTTATTCAATTGTCTGTAGTCAATACAGAGTCGAAGACTACCATCCTTCTTCTTCACAAAAAGAATTGGAGCACCCTAAGGAGATGTGCTAGGCTAAATAAACCCCATATCCAAAAATTTGTGCAATTACTCTTTCAGCTCCTTCAGCTCTACAGGTGCCATCAAATAAGGTGGCATAGAGATAGGATCTATACCAGGCACAACATCAATACAGAATTATATCTCCCTATCCAGTGGCAATCTAGGTAACTTCTATGGAAAAACATTTAAGAATTCATGTACCACTGGTACCCTTTCCACTGATCCCATTTTTTCTTGAACATCTCTAATTATAGCTAGATAGCATTAACACCCTCTACTAAGCATCTTCCTAACTGTAATAGCAGAAATAAGGTTACGAGGCATGAAACTCTCACTACCTCTGAATCTAAACTCCTCTTCACCTAGAATTCTAAAAATTACTTCTTTTACTTGATAGTCCATAAAAGCATAATACTGGGACAACCATTCCATTCCTAAAATCACATCAAACTCAATCACATCCAGAAGGACCAAGTTTTTCAACAACTCTCTACTTTTAACCAACATATGAAAAAATGGAAACAAGATGTCCATCTCCAACTCACCACTAAGAGGAGTTGAAATAGTCAAAGGAAAACTCATCTTGGAAGGAAGACAAGCCACTTTTGAAGTAAATAAAAGGGATATAAAGGAATATACAGCACCCGAATCAATAAAACTCTAGCCTCAGAGCAACAGACTGGAATAGTACTTGCTACCATTACATTGGATGCCTATGCATCCTGAGGAGTCAAAGTAAAAACCTTAGCCTGCCTATGTCCTAGCTGTTATGAGGTGAATGGCTAAGTGTGTCCTCTGCCTTGACCTTGCTAACCCATAAACTCAATCGATCGCTGCTGAGGGTACATAGGTGTTTGATACTACTAAGGCACCTGCTACAAAGGCTAGATAACAAAACGTGAAGATCCCTGGGCAAAGGACGATTGGAATCCATAGTTCGGACAAGCTATAGTAAAGTGTCCAAACTAACCTCATCTGAAACACGCTCTTGGCATTAAGTGACAAGGACCCTAATGCACTCACCCACATGTGGCACTCGCACTAGCTCTAGACCTAGAACTGCCATGATCGGAGCTCTACCCACTACTACTGCTAGCACTACTATAAAATCTAGTAGCCCTATTACTCTTACGATCCTGAGCAAGACGGTGCCTACAAGTTTGATGTGTTCTAAACTGTCTACTCTACTGAGAAGGTCCAACTGATTGAGCACTCATGATACTAATATGAAACACTGGCTACTGCACTCTCTGAACAGGTCTGACAATGCCACTATTATAAAGGTCAAGTATAATGCCATGTTGGATATGTCTCTACTCTAGCTATCTCGCCTCCTCCATAAAACTCTTTAAACTATGGCCCTCTAGTTGAATGCCAATATAAGCTAGGACTAACCCAGTCATAAAAAGCTCAACTGCTCTAGCAACATCCTGCCTCACATCCTTGGCATGCCTTATCAATCTATAGAACCCTTGATTGTAGTCCTCAACTGATTGATCTCTCCTGTCAATATTAAGTAGTTGGCATCTATAGTTCTCTCTTATAGATGAAGGACAGAAAAACCTTATGAACCATAAAACCCAACCAAGTCATTGTTGTCATTAAGGGCTGAATGGACTGCATAAACCAGTCCTGAGCTGCCGCTGAGATGAATAACTCCACAATCATTATCCTCTGATAATCAGAATACCCTATTTTAATCCTGGACTCAATGGTGTTAATGAAATCCAATGCGTCTCCAGTACCATCAAAATGAACTTGTCCCACTTTAAAGTACAATAATGCAGCTTCTGCATTTGACATCCCATGATTCTATCATTGAAGTATATATTGCACTATGGGCATTGTCTGATTAAGAGCTGCCAAGCCCTGATTAATACCTGCCATGCCAACTGCAAAAGCTGTAGGGTCCTCTATTGGAATCTCAAGCTTTACATGAGGCTATTCCTGCCTCTAACTTGTTACTACTCTGGCTCTGCCCTTACCTCTACCTTTACCCTTACCTCTAGGTCAAGGGGCAGGAGGGAGAATCTCATCCTGAAATGACTGTTCACCGTCATCATGATCTGCATCAGCAGTAGGGGCATTCCAAGCATCCCATATTATAAAAAGACAAGAAAACCCAAATTCAAAACCAAACAAGAACACAGACATAGACATAGACAAAGACATAGAATCTAAGGATAAGAAAATATATAAGTAACGGATAACAACCAAAGTATTGCAATAACATAAGAAAAGATAGAAATCGATAGTTAAAAGTATGAAAAATGAGCCAAAGCTCTGATACCAACTTTGTCATGACCCGAACCCAGAAGCACGTGACCGGTACTAGGGAATGGGAAAGCTTAAAGCTACAGAAACCCGTAGTAAGCGTTAAAAGAAAAACGTGAAATATTTCACTTTTAAAACTTTACAATGCAATAATTAAATCATCATGCACATTGTCAAACTGATTTTTTCTCAATTTAAACAAATCATATCATCATTATGTATAAAATAAATATCGTCAGTTATACAAAATAGTGTCTCAGTACATTACTCATAAAAATAAAATATCCAAATTAAAGTATGCAGTTATACAATTTCTCTACTGCGGTACATGGATACTAATACAAACACAACTATATAGACCTACATAAAATAGTCAGTGAGGAAGCTACTCGGTGTAGGGAAGTAGGCCTAACGGAAGACTCCCAAACTCCTTAAAAAAATAAGTTAATGGGAGTCAAACCTTACTGAGTAATCTAATAAAAGAAATGAATAAGGTTTAAAAATCTCCTTTAAAATAGGTTTTTATGAAAATATAATATATTTATAATTTTATTCAATTCATTTGATATACATATAAGAAATTCATTTTTCAAAAGGGAGGAAATAAATTTCAAATGCTTTTAAAACATTATAGTATAAAAACTAAGTAGAACCCTAGTCCTTAATTCTAATAGCTATTCGGCTCACTTATGTCCAAGACTACTAGATCCCGAGAGCAAAGTATCACCAGGATGAACAGCTGCAGTCACGTCACTTAATCCAATATCACTAACGATGTCCGAGAGCAAAGCATCACTAGACCATCGACCCTAGTGATTTAATAAATATAATCCAACTTTACTGGCGATGTCCAAGAGCAAAGCATCACCAGACCTTCGACCCCAGTATTTTAATCAATATGATCAATTATCATATTATTGGTAGTGTCTAAGAGCAAAGCATCACTAGACCTTCGGCCCCAGTAATATAATCAATACAACCAAATATTTTTTTCAGTGCGCACACGGTCCTGATGAAACCCATCAAGTAGTCCATTCTACTATAGTTTATTTAAAATAAAAGAAAATAAATAAAACAAGGAAAATTACAATAATTAAAAATAAAAGAAAATAACTATAAATTTAACCATATAAAGAATACCGACTTGAATCTTATAAAATTAAATTCATCATAATTTAGTATATTTAATTTGAAAACTCAACACGCAATCGAATATTAACTTACAAGATAAGTGTGCTCCTCTGCTACGTCGTATTCGATCTCAACTGGTAGATGCAACTGGAGTGGCAGCTAAAAGACAAAAAAATAAAAATGACTATTAAAAAGTAGAAATCCTAACTTCTAGAATTTCTAAAGAAGACTCGACTCAAAATTCAAAACTTAGAATTGACCTAATATCACATTTTACGAGAAATCTACCATAAATTCGGAAAAGTCTCTTTTGTAAAACAGACATTTCTCTACAAAAGTAGAGTCAATCCTGTAAGTAAACGCATTTCTAAACTTCATAGTAGCTTAACACCTCGGGTTAGGACTCATAACTACACAAGTCCCAACCGAGGTTCACAATTCGAGATAAAATAAATATTAAATAATAATATTTTAAAATCACTAAAAAAATACATAAATTCAATAATAAATCACAATATAATTTATTTAAACATCAAACACTAAATATAAATATTTTTCACAACAATTAATAAAAATCTAAAATAATTAATATAATTATATAAAAATCCAATTTTCCAAATATTCAATATAAAATAATCACTTTCACATTTAGTTATTCAAATAGCTTAATTATATAATAAAAGTAATTTAAAATCCATTTATTCACCAAAATAATAAATAATCTATTATTTGAATATAATTTTCAAAAATTAGTTTTAATTAGCTAAAAATAGTAAATAATTTATAAAAATTAGTTTAATGCCCTATAAAATTCTAAAATCATTTAAAACGTAATATTTAACTATAATTTCAATAAAATTACACAATTAACCTATAATTCCAAAAATCACATAATATTAATAATTCCTCAAAAATTATATAAATTCACTAAAAATTATTTTATTAATACTAAAATTAATAACCTAAATTGCTAACACTAATTAACTCAAATTTCTCCCAAAATGATTAATTAACATAATTAAAAAAAATGTACATAATACTTAAACTACCTAAAATTAATTATTCAAAACTTCATAAATATAATATTAGTTAACATAAATGTTTTTTTTATATTCCCATAATTAAAATCAACTAAAATAATTTAAAAAACAACTAATTTATATATAAATCAACCCAAAAATTAACCAAATATTAAAAATAAATTCAGGATAATTAAGCAAATATTATATTAATTTAACAAAAATTAAAAATAACTCAAATCATATAAATCACTCAATAACTAACAAAAATCAACTAATAAACAACCTAAATCAACTAAAAACCAACCCAAAAACTAACTAACCACTAAACTATATCCTACCAAAGCTGAGATTCAAGGATAGGGGAAGGGTTTGCCGAAGCAGTTGCTGTCACCGGAGCTGGAACTACTGTTGTCTACAGTGGCTGCAGGTGGTGGAGGAGCTGGTGTCGCACAGCAAAGCTGGAAAGCTATTGTCCCTTGCGCAAGACGAAGGAGGAGGGGCTGGATCGAGAGGCTTAAATTCAGAGACAGCAAGGAAGAGAGCAAGCGGGAGATAGTGAAAGTGGCATGAGGTGATGGTGGTGATGGCAAGTCTGAACTAGGTGGAAGGAGAAGCATAGGGAGGAAAGTAGGAAGAAAACGGGAAAAGAATAATGTGGTCTAAATTTTTTTGAGTTTAACACAAATTTTTTGTCTAATAATAATAATAATAAAAATTACTCAACCACACACTTCAATAAATAATCAAGTATCCCATATATATATACATACCCATATAATACCCATACACACACATAACTTTAAATAAGTACACATAACACTATATGATATAAAATACATTTCAATTAAAGTTCTATAAAATTCAAACAATAATATAGTACATACTAGTGTCCCAAAATAAATTTGATAATTTGATAATTAGATATAACAATTCAATAAAATAAAATAATAACAATATAAGATAAAAATAATCAATAACATTGCAAATCTCAATATTTATTTATATAAATTAATTTAAAAAAATTCATGTTATTACACCACATGTCTATTTTGATATCTCATATCAAATAGCATGAGACTCACTACCTCCCATTATTAGTATCACATATTAATCAAGGAAAATAGATAGAGGTGATAGTCAAATTAATATTACCCAAATATTAATTTATTGACTATGAACTTTTTTATAGCATATGTACTAAATAAATTTGTCACTCATATTATCAACTCTTGATAATAAATTTATTTAACATTATGTCAATGGATAAATACTCAAATAAACAAACACTTTATTAAAATGAATATTTTATTTCCATTTGAAATAATTTACAATGTCAAAACATGTGATTAACCTCTGAGGCATACCACTTATGCTAACAATGGTGACATGATATTATCATTTGTTGATTAAATATGTAATCATGTATGAAAAAAAAATTAAAATTTTTAAATTAATTTATCTAATAAAAGTAATAATTTTAACTTTTTACTTATGTAAAACATGTTCACTACAAAAATAAAATAAAAATTATATAATAAAAGAGGAAATTTTTTTTATTGTATTAATATATGTCATATATACTATTTATACACATATAAATATATAAAAGCTAAAAAATTTCAATTTTTTTATTTTTATTTATGTGGTATATACCATTTATATTAATATAAGATTATGAAGTTGAATTTTTTTTCTTAGTCTTTCCCATTTAGTATTTTGAATTTTTAAGTTTCATGTTAGGTACATAATTTTTTATCTTTATATTATTGTCACCTGATATTATGTTAATGAAGCATTAACTTTTACATTTTTATGAAAATGTTTTACATGAATTTTTTATTTGTTAAATTATAAAATTTTCAATATATATGTGACATGTAATATATTAAATTACAATATTTTAATTTAAATTAAAAATAACTAGAATTAACTTTCACTAAATATGCTGTTAATTCTAATTATTTCTTATTGTCTTTCAATTAAAATAGGACCAACAACAGTATATTTTCAAGTGCTGCAATCTCTAGTCGTTAGTTTTTTTAACTACTTTCTCCAAATTTGGAACAATATTTATAATTTTAATATTAAAACAAATAAAATCTAATTATTTAACTAATAAATTTAATTGACATATTTCCAATTTATTGTTTTATAGTACTCATAAACTATTAAATTACTCCATAAAAATGTACAAGTAAATAATAGAGAAAATGATAAAATCAACTATAAAAAGAAAGATGCGTTACCTGTTTTTTACTGTTCTAAGTATTACCACAGTAATAATAATAATAATAACAATAATAATAATAATAATAATATTATTATTATTATTATTATTATTATTGTTATTATTATTATTATTATTATGTCGTTGTTGTTGTTGATGATTTATTGCATAAATATGAATTTATAATTAGATGTAGCTTGGAGTGTGCGTTTTTCCTAGTTGACATAAAAAGAATGACTTAAATATAAATTGAGAACAATCATAGTATTTGTTGAATTCTATTTCTATGAGCACATTATTTGAATCTTTAAAACTCTATTTTTATGAGCACATTATTTGAATCTTTAAAACATATTTCAATTGAGCAACAAGCTTGTTTATATATGTATATGAATCTTTAAAACGTATTTCAGTTGAGCTACAAGCTTGTTTATTTATATATAACAATTGAACTACAACCTTGTATATATATGTTTTAACAAAATTATGATAGGTAAAAGTTGATTTAATTTCATTGCTTGTATGTCAAATTAGTTAGATTGCTCTAGAAAATAAATTAGTTATGCTACATTTATCATAAATCTATATTTTATGCTACTTGAATGATACTTTATTTAAGTACAATTAAATTAATTTTTATATCATGAATAATTGAGAATGAAAGTGGGAAAAAAGTAGCGAAGCATCCAGCATTTGACCCAGGGCAATCTTTTTAGCCCAGCAACACGCATACCATCAGACTGCACATAAAAGCTTGCCTATTATCAACTTTTACTGAACTAGAGCTATATTGTCAGCTCAGCAACACGAGGAATTTGTTTATTATAAACATGTAATATATATATATATATATATATATATAACGCGCTGAAGTTGTTGGATGTAAAAATGCTTCACTAGGAGAGCATTTCACCTTAGAGGGAAGCACATGCACAAGTAGGGGTGAACGAAGCGTTAGCGAGAATGTCTACTTAAGTGTATGTATTAATTAATTAAATTTGTTTTTTTTTTTGCCAATATATTAATTCATTCATTCATTCATTCACTAACTAACTCTCCTAAATATATAGACAAAACAAAGAAAAAAGCTTGTCCAAAATTAAACATGGGGAAGTTAGAAATGAACGGTGCAACAACTAACGGATTGGCGTGAAACATGTACCTGTCAACCTGTTTTCCTCTCCTCTATAGTTAAAGCCATCAACATCGCCTCTACCTTCTGCTATTCGGGCTGGTGTCCTCCAGCTCCTCATATTTTTGCATAAAGCTCTTTAAATGTAGATATAGTTTTATGTACCTTTGAATTTTTTCTTCATTTAAGTATATATACCCCCTTTCAATCTTTTTTTTTACATATCCCGACACATACGGTTGGCGGCGCGACGGCGTTTTCCTCGCCACGCCGCCCCAGCCCCGCTCTTTCCATTCTTTATATTATTATCGAAATTCTTAAATGTGGATGGAGGATCTTGGGGCAACCCCGATGAAAATTGGATCTTCAACCTCTTCATCGTCTTCTTCGTCGTCATCTTCACCTCCATCATTGAATGACTCAGAATCTGAGGAGTTACAACGTATGCCATTAGCGCCACCACCAATATGGAAGAATAAGAAAAGGTTATCGAAGCAGTTGTCAATGTGCGAGACTCGTCGAGACATTGCATGGGAAAGGCGGCGCCGACAGATTATGAGCCAAGAACGTAGAAGAATTAACAGCATTAATGTTGACTCTGATGGCTTGACTGACGAAGATTTACACGAATTGAAAGGATGCATTGAGCTTGGGTTTGGGTTTAATGAAGAAAAAGGGCAGCACTTGTGCAACACATTACCAGCTTTGGATCTTTATTTTGCGGTGAACAGACAGATTTCACCGAGCCCAGTATCCACACCAGGATCTACTACCTCGTTAGATGGGCGATCATCGTCCTTTGGTAGCCCAGGGAGTGAACCGGACTGGAAAATATGCAGTCCAGGTACAAGTTTCATTCTTCTACATGCATAAATGCCAATATAATTCAAGAAAACTATGCTAAGATGTCATGAAAATTTTCCTTGCTAATATTATTAGACTAATAACAAAAATAATAGAAGATCCAGTAGTTTATTTTTATTCTTCTATGATGAACATTATTAGAGCACCACCATATGATGTAATTGGGGTGTGTTAAACATAAATATCATGTGCATGAGAAGCGCAATAAAACAATTGTTAGTATCATAAGTACGTCACACACACATTCTTTACCGGGAATGCTTCAAGTTGACACAAACAAATATTATTAAATAAGGGAAATCTTAGAAACTTTTGCACTTAATCGAAATTATCAGGGTTGAAATATCGGTAACTTGAGTTGTTGGTTGGTGCAGGAGATGATCCTCAACAGGTGAAGACGAAGTTGAGGCACTGGGCTCAAGCTGTGGCATGTTCAGTGTTGCAGACATATTGACTGAATCAAAATTAATCTGTGAGGTTGCTTGTATAGGAGATGGAAAAAGAGAGGCTTGAATTTTTTCAAGAAAAATTAGGAGCCTCACTTAGAGCTGTACTGCTATATTTTAGGCATCAGGTCAGCGAAAGGGGCCCCAAGCAAAAACCCATAAAATATTGTGGTGGGTTGCCATTTTGAGTTGAGGTCTTCATTTTCTTTATATATATTTGGAGATGGTGTGGCCTGTAATGTTGGGGTGGCTGAATTTCTTAAATTGATATATCCTTATTATGGGGAAAAGTTTGTAGGGGCATATTAATAATTTTGTTTATAAAAATTTTGTCATATAGTGGTCTGCATTACATGTATCCTCTCCCGCTGCATATATTTTCTATTGCCATTATAATTGAGGGTTAGCTTTTGATGACAATTCTAGTTAGTGATTAAGAGCAAAAAAGAGTTATGCATCCATCATTATCATTACCATCATCTTCTTCTTTTTCTTCTTCATTAACTTTTTTTTTTTTTTACTTTCATGAGAATATTCCACATTTCTTTGAAGCATAGCAAGATTGTACCTTTCAATTAGAGAAATTATTGGGCAAACTCAGTTTGTCCCGTAAGATTACGAAGTCTCAATTATAAACTTGACATGTAACACAATTAAGTAACATATATTGTACTTTCTAACTTCAGAAATTAAACATCTAATTACGATTATTTTTAACACATTTATAAACTTTTTTTTAATTATGATTTTTAAAAAATCTCATATGTTATTATTTTTTATATAAAATTATGGATTATTTAATTAAATAAATAAATATCTCATTAATTTACTAAATTTGTGTAATTTCTTTGCATATGATCAATTTAATTATTAAATCATTCATTAAGTTAATCAAGAGTCGCTCATTAATCAATGATGTTTAACTTTTTTAAATTAATTAAAGTATTAAATTTAATAACAGTTTACGTGAAAATTAGTTTAAAATATTTTTTTTCATCTAAAAAAGGTCAATAATCAATTGTTGTAACTTATAATGTTTAAAATTTTAACATTCTTCTATTCATATTTATAGACCCAGCAAAAATAAATATTAATAAAAATAGCATATATGGCTCACTATTGATTAAAAATAAAATGATTTGTGATGAATAAAATTAAATTGATCATAGGCAAAGAAATTACACAAATTTAGTAAATTAATGAGATTTTTATTTATTTATTTATACATTTATTTCAATAATCCATAATTTTATATAAAAAATGATAATATATAAGATTTTTTAAAAAATTATAATTAAAAAGATGTTTATAAATATATTAAAAATAATCATATGATTAGATATTTAATTTTTGAAATGAAAAAATACAATAAATACTATCTAATTATGCTATAAATGAAGTTTATAATGGAAAGTATATAATACTACGTGATAAACTGAATTCATTTAAAATTTTTTTCTTCGATTGGATGTTTGGAAGTAACGTTAACATGCACTTCCTATTTGCCTATGTTTCTATTGTTAATATATCGCCATAGTAGATATTACATAATTTAATCAAATTTAATATATAATATTTAAAAAACTTTAAATGAATCAATTTAAATGATTTAGAAATTTAAGTGCATTTTAAGAAAGTAATCGACTTATAGTAAGGTAACATTTGTCAAAAAAGGAATTGCTATAATGCTTGACAGTGGCAATATTTGCTTTACCTATTCACAGTAGCGTGATGCTTGGCAGCTACTGCTCATAGTTATTTTTTTAATTACTGCTGATTGTTAGTAATTAATAAAAGGAAAAAATTAATATTGAGGACTCTAAAATTTATTTTTTACAGGAAAAAAAATTAAAAATAATATAAATATTAAAAGATAAAATATGGTATAAATATTAGAAATATAAAATCTTAATAACCAAAAGAAAATAAGTTTTGTTAAGAAATCGAAAAAAAAAATTAAAATTTTAAATCTGTAAAGTTCGAAAATGTAGATATACAAAATTAAATTTTAGAGACTTAAAACTAAAGTCGATAAATTTGTGAGTCTCAATATGAGTTTTACCTAAAAGTAATCCATTTGGCAACCATTTGGCAAAATTTCTCTAGTTGTTGTTACCATCTTACATGACCATTAAGAATTAAATTATTATTAACAGTAACTTTATATATCTTACAATATTTTTAATTATATAAATTATTTAAAATATTATATAGTAATCGATAATAATTTATTATCTTTAATTTATATATTATTAAAAATGTTAATAGGAATTTTTAAAATTTTAGCATAAAATATAAATTTTACTAAAATAAAATATTTTTAAAAATATAAATATTACAATTATTTAAATACTAATTTGAATTTAAACTAATATTTATTTTATTATGAATTATAAAAAAGTTAAGACCTAATAAAATTTTTGTTTATGTGGTTTTCACTTTTGACAAATTTGTTTCCATGGTTTTTTAGGGGACGCTTTTTGTTTTTCCTTAGAAAATTTAGGTTCACTTAAATGTCTTGTGCGACATAAATTTTATAGTTTGATACTTTTCTAAACAACATGGGTAAAAAATATATGATTTAATATGAAAGTAATATGAATATTTATAGTAAAATAATTTATAAAGTGACATATCATTTAACTAACTGTAATAAACTCATAATCAATCAAATATAGATATATTTTTTTATTATGAATAAAAAATTTATTTTTAAAATAAATTCATAGTACTTTGAAAAAAACCAATTATTTAGATTTATTATAAATTATATATAAAATAATTTTATCATTGAAATTTAATGTTATATTAATGTTCAATTATTTAGATTTAGGCATAATACACACTTCGCATAATTTGTTAGTTTGACATCTTAATTTGTAATTTTTTCATTTCAACACTTAAACTTGCATAAAAAGCACTAGTATGTAGTAATATAATGACATAATGCATCTACTACTCCATGTACTTGTCAATTTCTCTCATTTTGGCACTTCTACTTGCAATTGTTGGTCTGTCAAACCCTTGAAATTTGGCACATGTTAATTTGTTATTCTATGCTACATATGATGACAAGGGCTTCAAAATTATATTAATTTTTGGAGAGTTTGAGTATTAAAATGGTAAAATTATAAGTTAAGTTGTCAAATTGACAAAAAATGACAAATATAGAGGTCATGGATGTATTATGCCTTAGATTTATTATAAATCTTATATAAAATAATTTTATTAATGAAATTTAATGTCATATTAATGTTTCTTTTAAAAATAAATATGGTATTAGTTGTTAGGTTATTAAGGTGCAAAATATATGAAGCAAAAATACTTAAATGTTACAAAAAATTATTATAGGACTAGTTTTATCATAAGTCAACATTATAAAAATTAAAATTTTACTTTTTTCGAAAATTAATTGCATAAATTTAATTTAAGAGAAGTTATTTTGATATTGATTTTTTTAAAAGGATAATATAGTCAAAATAAAAAAATAAGTTTAGACTTAGTATGAGCCTTGAAAAGGTCCTAGAGGGGGCTGAATAGTGTTAATTAAGTTTAATGAAAGTTTTAATAAAGACTAAGAAATAAAAAGAAAATCAATGAAAGAGAAGAGAAAAATCGACATAAGAATTTGGTTTCTTGATGAACCTATATCTCCATCTAACTTATCTCTCGAGTTAGGATTTTGCAAATTCACACTAAATCTATTACTCTAGATTGATCTACAACCTTTGAGTTTTGAGGTTCAACTCAAATTTTTTACAAATTGAGCTTTCTCAAGCTAAGCTCTAACCAATTTATCAAAATTCCAAGTGTTTTATGGATCATACTTAAATCAATTCTTCAGAGAGGATCCTCACTTCCCTTCTTCTTAACCCAAAAAAGAGTGGAAGATAACAATTCCTAACTCTAATCATACAACCCAAACACACAAAGTGTTGTTATGACTCGTATTTTTTTATTTATTAAATTAAAAAGGGGAATTATTGAGTTTTAAATATTTTTTATTCAATTTGTGTTAAATGAATATTTTTAATAAAATTTATTATTAAGAGTATTTTAGTAAAATAATTAATTTAGTGTATATTGTATATATGAATTTATTTATGTGTGTGTGTGCGTGTGTGTGTGTGTGTGTTTTTTTTTTTTCACTTTTACTTTTACTTTTCTTATTAATATATATATATATTAATAAGAAAAGTAAAAGTAAAAGTGAAAAAAAAAATGTGGCTACTGCCACTTCTTCTTCTTCTTCTTCACCTTATTTTCTTTTCTTTTCCTTTCTTAATTCTTCTTCCCCCACCGACAGAGCTGATATAATGCAAATATGCATAGTTATTTAGGCTTGTTAAGGTCTATTTTCATTTCATTTCATTATGTTTTATGTGTTTGTTTGATTAGTGAATGGATGTTTTTGCTTGATTATCAATAGGACTTATTATGTAAGTTCTATAAATGATTTAGGGCTTAAATGTGCATTAGAAGACACTTGGAATTGGTTGGAGCAAGCTAGAAGGAAAATGGATCAAGCTTGGATCAACAAGGAAAGGTGACGAGTCGTCACTAAGAGCTTCTGTGACGAGTTTTCACTCCTTGACAAGTCGTCACACTCGTGCCTAGTAAAAAAGATGCAATTTTCTGGTTTGAGCAGTTTTTGTATTTCAGCCATAAATCTGTCTACAGACATCCAAATTAGGTGATTCAAGTTGCTCTAGAAAGATAACAGAATGTTCTACAACTTTTATGAAGCAACTTTCTAGAGATAAAGTTATCTGGATAGACGAAATTGCCCTTGAATTTACAGAATCTGCACAGGATGGTGACTTTTCATGTCAAGTGGTGTTTTTCCAAGTTCAATCTTATTTTAGACACTTCCAGCAGCTTCCAAGCTCTATATATACATCATTTCTGGTCTGAAGAAAGAAATGAACCGAAATAGAGAGAAAGAACACAAGAAAAAAATATGAATCAATAGAGTGTTTTATAAGTACTATTATCTTTTAGTTTTGGTGATAGTCATTGTATAACACTTGAAGGAGACAAAAGCCAAGGGCAAGAGGAGATCATCCTAAGTATCAAAAAAATCTTAGGAAGTCATAGAAGGGAGTCTTACTTATTCAATTCTTTATCTTTTCTTTCTATGTTGAATTTGATCTTCTTTTGTTGCTTCTTAATCATGTATCTAGGCTAAGTCTTTTTATATGGGAATTATAATGATGAATTAAATAAGAACTACATCTTTATCTTATATTTTTTATGATTTAATTTCAATTAGTGCTTACTTGTGTTTATGTATGCTTGATCATCATATGTAACTTGTCAATCAAATTTTGTTGGGTATCGTAAACGGAATTTGGTGGAAGATAATTGAATTTACTAAAGACTGTAATTTTGTTGGGTATCGTATAGGGAATTCCTCTTAAGGGAGATATAATTAGTATAATATGATTTATGGTCTTCTCTTATCTCTACAATACAAAGAGAGTGCTTATAGACTCTAGGAGAAAATACCTTTAATCAACAATGAGAGTTGCTTTTAGAGACTATAGGCTAATTTCCAATCAACTTATTTTATGATAACTATGTTTAAGTTCTTATTTGGTTTTAATTTGTGATTTTCCCATACACATATATATATATTGTTTGTTTTAATATTTTAGAATAGTTAGAGTAATTAGTATTTCTTTAGTAGTTTAGAATTAAATAGAACCATTAAATATCTTCATTTATAATTTTTTGCCTATCCATCTAAGTATCTATTCGGTTAATATAAATTCTGACCAAATCTCGAGTGTTCGACACCCTACTTGCTCTATACTAAGTCCTTAGAGACTAAGGTATACAATTTGACCCATTTCAAGAGCCACACACCACCCACCTACCATCGCCACTCCCTCACCATGCCGGACAGCCCACATCACTGCTAGCATGCCAACACCTTCGGCAACCCCTCCTTCCTTCTCTCTCTCTTCTCTCTCTCTCTCTCTCTCTCTCTCTCTCTCTCTTTCTCTCTCTCTCTCTCTCTTCTCTCTCTCTCTCTCTCTCTCTCTCTCTCTCTATTTCTCTATCTCTCTTAGTTTTGGTTAGTTGTTGGATTGTAAAGGGGCTCATTGACGACGATTTCGACCACCACTGATGATGCTGTCAGTCTTGGTCTAAAGCTTTCCATTCGAGCTTCGATTCTCCCAAGTCAATTTGACTGAGTAACACCAAGAACGATTCCAATTTTGGTCATTTTCTTTTAGGTAAATTTTAGTTAATTTGGTTAACTAAGTTTGAATTTGATTTTATTAGGTTTAATGGTTAGTATATTATTGAAATTGAGGTTGAAATCTTTCTTTTGATGTATTTTGCAAAATTTTTTGAATTTTTCAAGAGTCAGGTACTATTCAAGTTACTTTCTGGACAGTCTTAGGTGGAAATTTTCTATATATTATTTAGATTAAACTCTGTGAAGAAAGTTTTGTGAAATTACGTATAGAATTTGAGATATAAATTTTTTTAAGGTTATGCATAAATATGTCTTTTTGAGAAATCGTTGGAAATTAATAAATTATTTAATTTTAATTAAAATTGTTGTTAATTATTCTATTTTAGACTATTTTGAATAATAAAAGTGTGAAAAATAATTTTTATAATTTTTTCCTAAATTTAGTTAATTAGTAGTATTTTTAGAAAATTAAACAAATAATAAATTTATTTATTATCTTTTGAGTCTAAATGAGCATTTTATTATTTTTATGATATTCATAAATGATTTTAATAATTATTTACAATTTATGTTGATTTATTTGTAAAATGAAAATTTTATTCCATTAATGGATTTTATTGGCAATTATTATTTGTGAACTAAAATTTTATTATTTATTGGAAAATAATTTCTTTAATATTTTTATGATATATTTTGGTGATTTGAGAAAAATATACTTATTTTTATATTTTGTGATGATTGGTTTTGAGTTGGGTGCGAAATATAGTTCAGAAGCTCAACCTGAGATGTTAAGCCTTGGAATATTTTGAAGTGTGTTTTTGTGCAAGATTGACTCTACTTTTAATAGAGAGATGTATGTTTTACAAAGGAGACTCGGCTAAATTTTTGGTAGATTTCTCGTAAAACCTGACATCGGGTCTACGTTAAGTTTTGAGTGTTTTTAGAGTTGAGTTTTATATCACATTTTCTTTAGAAATCCAGAATACATAAGTTTAGGATTTTTATCCTAATTAATTTATTATTATTTTTTTTTTCTATAGTCGTACCGAGACCAAGGCCTATAAGACAGAGCCAATCAAGTCGTCATAGAGGAGCACATTTCGGCTATGAATTATTATTATATGTATGCATTACATGTAGAAAATATTATTGGCATCCATATTTTTAATAAATATGAATTTTATTATGCTATGTTGCATTAAATGTTAAATGTTATTGTTGTTATATATATGTTTGCAAATATATAAATGTGAATAATTATTTGTGTAATTTTTTATGTTGCTTATATTTTAATATGATTTTATTATTTTATTTTTGATATGATGTTTTGGAGGATAGTTGTAGAATGTGCTACCTAGTGGGCTACACTGGGATTATTGTGCAACAATATGCTAGTTACTAGGCTATGAAATTTTTATTGATATGAGATATTGTTAAGATGATTATTAAGATTGTGAATAAAGAGTGGTGTGGTTGCGAAAGCTCGGTTGACTTAGTGTTTCGAGGCCAATCATGCTGGTAGTGAGATTACGAGAGCTTGGTTGACTTGGTGTTTTTGGGCTAGTCCACTATCAAATTTGAGAAGGGAAATAATTTTGGATTTAAGTGAGGCTGTTGGCTAGTGAGGTTCAATGATTGAGGTTATGAAAAATTTTAGAGTTATGCTCCGATCCTCCACCCAAAATCTTTTTGCATTTATTTGTTTGTTTTAAAATGTGATTTCTAGCATTTATATGAAAGGCATGTATAACATAAATATATAAATATTACTATACTGATGCTTGAATATATGTGTCCTTAGGTTGCATGCATAAATATATATATATATATATATATATATATATATATATATATATATATATATATATATATTAATGATTCACTCAATAAGGTATGACCCCTTTTAATTATTTTTTAGGATCCTTTTCATCAGACCTCTATAGTATTTCTCTTCATCGAACCCTTTCTTTACCGGTCGATTTATGTAAATTACGAACTATCACTCCTTTATTTATTAGATGTTGCAGTAGTCATATGTCTTGCTATAGTATTTTATATTATTATTGACTGAGGTTTTGTATTTGAATATTTATATGAACATATTTTATTATGATATGATATGGAGATTTCTATATGTTTTAAAAAAATTTTAATTCTAAAGTATATTTATGTTTATATTTTGTTGAGTTTTTATATTTTAGGCTTGTTGTGGGTTCCAGATTCTTGTGAATTCCTATTCCTTAGCACCGATCATGACTCCCGGGTTTGGGTCTTGACAAAGTTGGTATCAAAGCCTAGGTTTAGTATGGTTGGAAGTAGGTTGCTAAAATTTGAGTTTTCTTTGAAACTAATGCAACAATTAGGTTCGATTATGTCTTTGAAAGTCTTCTTTGCTTCAGAATTCTGTGTAACCATTAGGATGTCTATTTTTATTTAAATTGTCTATTTTATTTATATTTTTTTAGAATGAGGAAGAGAGCACAAGTTAGTCTATTGGTCGTTGAGTCCGAGGATAAAGAGTCCTACCAGGAAGTGATTTTATCCCCTGAGCCACTGGTTAGGCATAGGGGTAGAGGTAGAGGTAGACCTAGAGGAACAACAAGTCACCATAGACAGAGAGCTGTAGGATAAGGAACTTGCATGCTAGGATTTTAAGGAAGTTGCTTTTACACCAAGAGTTTAGCAAGTGCAATAACTATACCCCAGGCTACGCCACCTATATAGCCTCTATATCTATAAAAAGTTCAGGGTATGTCAGACCCGAAGGTAGCTTTGTTTTATGCCATAGTTGATAGGATATCCTTTGATGGGACTTTAAACCAACTCAATTTTCTTCACATGATTGAGTCGAAGACTCGGACTGTATACACCAAGTATTAGCAGATTCTGATTGTCGAGTTATCAGTTGAGGGGTCAATGTTAGATTGGTTTGTTCAAGTGATCCATCCCTATATGATAACACTCATGTAGGCTTTGTTTAGAGAGTGGTTCATGAGAAGATTCTACCTAAAGCCAATAAGGATAAGTTACAGACTCTGGCTGATGAATTTTTCCAGAGGTAAAAGGTCGGTATAGGAGTATACCATAGAGTTTATTTGATTTTCTAGATATGTTGAAGACATGATGAAGGACTAATATTTTATCATCACCACATATGTTATTAGATTGGGTTTTGCATTTGCTAGGATGCCTACTGCAGGGTTGACTCTCGAGTCAATCACAGGGTTAGCTAAAGAGATCAAGCTTAGGCTTATCAGGCAAGGAGTTATGCCTGATTTATATCAAATGGGATAAAACAGAGTATGAGGATATCAGGATACTCCATATTTGACATTTCATATTAGCTCCAGTAGTCAGCCTAGAGGATCTATTAAACAAGGCTACAGACCTCAATAGAGAGTCCATAGGAGCAGCAGACATAGCTATAGTAGGACTTATAGACTTGTTAGATTTGGTTCAAGTGCTACCAACAGTAGTAGTGGGTAGAGTTCTAGATATGGTAACATATGATATGTAGCCAGTGCCTACTAGACATGTGGGAGAGTCCATTAGGGACTATGTTATATGGCTTTAGGAGCATGTTTTCGATATGGAGAGATGGGAAATTTTGCTAGAACATTTCCTTATTCTAGTTTTTTGCATCAGTTTCCCTAATCATCTTCAACTAGTGTAGCTCCAGGTCAAGTTTAGCTACTGCCATTTCAGTGCCCAAGTACTTCTCAGTTTGTCACTTAGCAAGGGAGAGGCAGATGGGGTAGACGTAGTGCTAGAGGATTTGGACAAGCTTCTACCAGCCAATAGAGAGGCAGAGGCCAGACCAGAGTCTTAAGTTTCATGCAGCAGGATGCTCAAGCATCCAATGTAATGGTAGTAGGCATACTCCTAGTATGTTAATATGATGCTAGAGTTTTAATTGATCCAGGTGCTACTCATTCTTTTGTGTCCCCTATTTTTACTTCAAATTGAGTTGACAAGCTGCAAGGATTGTAATTCCTTTATTAGTTGCCACACCTCTAAGTAATTCATTAGACACTAATGTAATTCTTTATGGGTGTCATGTGTTGGTAGAAGGTAAAGAGCTACTTGTAGATTTGGTGTTATTGGATGTAATCCTGGGAATGGATTAGTTGTCTCAACATCATGCTATTATGGATTGTCATAACAAGGAAGAGATTTTTAGAATTTTAGGTGTAGAGGAATTCAATTGTATGGGTGATAAGATTTTTGCACCTCAGAATCTTATTTTTGCTATTATAACAAGGATGATTTTGAGAAAAGGGTGTCAGGGATACTTGGCATAGGTTAGGGATACTGGAGCAGAAGTGACATCCATCTTAGATGTTCCTATATCATGTGAGTTTCCAAATGTCTTCCCTAATGCATTGTTAGGTTTACCATCTCATAAGGAGATTGAATTCTGCACTGCTCTTATCTCTATATCGCCTTATAGGATGGCCCCTACAAAGTTGAAAGAGTTAAAGGAGCAGTTGTAGGACTTGATGGACAAGAATTTCATAAGACCTACTTCTCCTTGGGGTGCACTAGTCTTGTTTGTGAAGAAGAAGGATGGTACTCTGAGATTGTGCATTGATTATAGAGAATTGAACAATGTGACTATTAAGAACAAGTATCCTCTTTCGAGGATAGATGATTTTTTCGATTAGCTTTAGGGTGCATAATTCTTTTCTAAGATCGACTTTAGGTTGGGCTATCATCAATTATGGATCTATGAAGCCGATATTCCTAAAATAACATTTCATATTAAATATGGCCACTATGAGTTTATAGAGATCTCCTTCAGATTAACCAAAGCACCAACAGCCTTTATGGATTTGATGAATAAAGTGTTTAGACCATTTTGGGATCAGTTTATAATAGTTTTCATAGATGATATATTAGTGTATTTGAAGAGCATGGAAGAGCATGTATATCACTTAAGAACAGTGATACAGATATTAAGAGAATAACAACTTTATGCTAAGTTCTCAAAGTGTGATTTTTTGTTAGAAAGTGTAGCATTCTTTGGGCATGTAGTGTCTAAGGATGGCATACATGTTGATCCATAAAAGATTGAAGTAGTTTCTGAGTGGCCTAGACCGACAATAGTTATAAAGATTCGGAGTTTCTTGGGTTTCACAGGGTATTATAAGAGGGTTACCTAGGATTATTCAAGGATTTCAACACCTATAGCTTGCCTAACTCAGAAGAATGTGAAGTTTATATAGTCAGACGCATGTGAGAATAGCTTATAAGTGTTAAAGGAAATGTTAACTACAACTCTAGTGTTGACTTTGCCTAATAGAGTAAACAAGTTCACTATGTACTGTGATGCTTCTAGACTTGGCCTAGGTTGTGTATTAATGTAGGATGGAAGGGTAGTAGCTTATGCTTCTAGGTAGTTAAAGAAGCACAAGCAAAATTATCCTACTCATCACCTAAAGACGGTCACTATAATCTTTTCTCTTAAGATTTAGAGGCATTATCTATATAGTGTAACATGCAAAATCTACACTAGCCACAAAAGTCTAAAGTATATCTTTTAGTAAAGAGATTTGAATCTCAAACAAAGGAGATGACTAGAACTTCTGAAGGATTATGACTATGATATCTTATACCATCCAAGCAAAGCTAATGTGGTAGTAGATGCCTTGAGTAGGAAGTCCTTAGGTAACCTTGCTCACATTAGTGTGGAAAGGAGACCGTTGATCAAATAGATGCACAAGTTAGTGGATTAAGGGTTGATGATGAAGATAACTAGGTAAGGAGGATTCATAGATCAGTTTAGAGTTAGATCAGTATTGAGGGATAGGATCAAAGTAGCTTAGAGCTGAGATCCTGATTTCGTAGAGCTTATAGAGAGAGTTCATGAAGGAAAGTTCACTAATTTTAATCTAAATGATGCATGTGTCCTATAGATCAATGGGAGATTGTGTGTTCCTGATGTGGATAATTTGAAAGAAAAGATATTGGAAAAAGCTCATTTTGCATCAAACAGTGTACATCCTGGTTCCACTAAGATGTAACATAATATTAAAGATCTTTACTGATGGGATGTAATGAAGAAAGATGTAGCTAAATTTGTTTCTAGGTGTTTGACCTGTCAATAAATGAAAGTAGAAGCCTTTTAGGAAGCTTTAATCTCTTCTGATTCCTGAGTGGAAATGGGAGAGAGTCACTATGGATTTTATGACAAGGTTAACTCATTTAAAGGATGGATACGATTCCATCTAGGTGATAGTGGACAGGTTTAACTAAGTCATCTCATTTTCTTTTAGTTAAAGCTACTTTTTTAGTGGCCAAGTTAGCTAGGCTATACATCAAGAATATTGTGTGTCTTCATGGGTGCCTATTTCCATTATTTTTTATAGAGGTTCAGTGCTTACCTCTCAATTTTAGTAGAAGTTACGAAAAGCAATAGGTACCAGGCTCAACTTCAGTACTGCTTTTAATCCTCAGATGGATGGTCAATATGAGAGAATGATCCAAACACTTAAAGATATGTTGAGAATGTGTGTAATGGATCTTGGAGGCAATTGGGATCATCATCCACTATTGGTAGAGTTTGCTTATAATAATAACTACTATAGCAGTATTAACATGGCACCATACGAAGCTTTGTATGAAAGGAAGTGTATATCTCCTCTATGTTGGAATGAAGTTGGAGAGAGAGAGCAAATTGGACAAAAAATTATCCAGGATGCATCCAAGAAGGTTACTTTGATCAAAAGGAGATTGGAAATAGTAGTTAGCAGATATAAGAGTTATGTAGACCCGAAGCGCAAGGATGTGGAATTTTAAGTTGGAGACTACGTATTTTTAAAGGTGTCACCAATGAAAGGTGTTCTAAGATTTAGCAAGAAGGGAAAGTTGACACAAAGATATATAGGACCTTTTGAGATTTTGAAGAGAGTTGGCATGGTTGCATATTGGTTGGCTTTGCCTCTAAATTTTTCTTAGATGCATCTAGTGTTCCATGTTTTGATGCTTATAAAGTATATTTCAGATCCTTCACACATTTTACAACCCTAAAGTATGGAAGTAAATGAAGATTTAATGTACAAGGAAGAACTAGTGGCCATTATTGACTATCAAGTTTGACAACTATGTTCGAAGTAGATTTCAATGGTCAAAGTCTTATGGAAGAGCAACAATGTCAAAGAGCACCCATGGGAGACTAAGGCAAAGATGCAGGTGGCATATCCTTATCTATTTCCTCAATAAACTTTGTACCCCTTTTTATTTGTTAAAATTCAAGGATGGATTTTTATAAGGAGGAAGACTGGTATTTTTTTATTTATTAAATTAAAAAAGGGAATTATTAAGTTTTAAATATTATTTTATTTAATTAGTGTTAAATGAGTATTTTAATAGAATTTATTATTAAGAGTATTTTAGTAAATTTATTAATTTAGTGTATATATATATGTATATAAAACAAAGGTAAAAGAGTAAAAGTTTAAAAAAAAAAGTAACTGTTACCACTTCTTGTTCACCTTATTTTATTTTCATTTCTTATTTCTTCTCTTCCCCCCCCTCCCCCGACAGAGCCACCAATACCTACTTGGCGCCACCACTCCCTCATTGTGTCAGATAGCCCATGTTGTCGCCAACATGCCAATACCTTTGGTAGCCCCTCTTTCCTTCTCTTTTCTCTCTCTCTCTCTCTCTTGATTTTGGCTAGTCGTTAGATTGCAAAGGGGCTCATCAACAATGATTCCGACCACCACTAATGATGTCGTCGATCTTGATCAAAAGCTCTCCCTTCGAGCTTCAATTCCCCCAAGTCAATTTGATCGAGTAACACCGAGAATGATTCCAATTTCAGTAATTTGAGTTTAGATTATGTTTAGCTAATTTTGTTAAATTAAGTTTGAATTTGATTTTATTAGGTTTAATGGTTAGTATATTATTGAAATTGAGTTTGAAATCTTTCTTTTGATGCATTTTTCAAATTTTTTAGGCATCAGGTATTGTTCATGTTACTGTTATGGACAATCCCAAGGGGAAAATTTTGTATATTTTTAATAAATTCTATATATTATATAGATTAAACTTTGTGAAGAAAGTTTTATGAAATTATATATAGAATTTGAAATATAATTTTTTTAAGGTTACATATAAATATGTACTTTGAGAAATTATTGGAAATTAATAAATTGTTTAATTTTAATTAAAATTGTTGTTAATTGTTTAGTTTTATACTATTTTGATTAATAAAAGTATGAAAATAATTTTTATAATAATTTCCCAATTTTAGTGAATTAGTAGTAATTTGGTGAAATTAAACAAAAAATAAATTTATTTATTATCTTTTGAGCCTAAATGAGCAATTTATTATTTTTATGATATTAATAAGTGATTTTAAGAATTATTTACAATTTATGCTAATTTATTTGTAAAATGAAAATTGTATTCCATTAATGGATTTTATTGGCAATTATTATTTGTGAACTAGAATTTTATTATTTATTTGGAAAATAATTTCTTTAATATTTTTATGATATATTTTGATATTTCAAGAAATTATATTATTTTTATACATTTTGTTATGATCGGTTCACGGTTGAGCGTGAAATATAGTTTAGGGCCCAACTCGAGATGTTGAGCCCTAAAATATTTTAAAGTGTATTTTTGTATAGGATTGGCTCTACTTTTAGTAGAGAGATGTTTGTTTTACAAAGGAAACTTTGCTGAATTTTTGGTAGATTTCTTGTAAAATATGACATCGGGTCTATGTTAAGTTTTGAGTGTTTTTAGAGTCAAGTTATAGATTGAGTTTTCTATAGAAATCTAGAATATATAGGATTAGGATTTTTATTATAATTAATTTATTATTATTATTTTTCTATAGTCATGCTGATACTAAGGCTTATAGGACAGGGCCAGTCGAGTCATCATAAAGGAGCACATTCTACCTATGAGTTATTATTACATGTATGCATTATATGTAGAAAATATTATTGGCATCCATATTTTTAATAAATATGAATTTTATTATGTTATGCTGCATTAAATGTTAACTATTATTGTTGTTATATATATGTTTGCATATATATATAACAACAATAATAAATGTTGTTATATATACATATGTGTGTGTGTGTGTGTGTGTGTGTGTGAATAATTATTTGTGTAATTTGGATGTTGCTCACATTTAAATATGATTTTATTATTTATTTTTGATATGATGTTTGAGAGGATAATAGTAGAGCATGCTACCTAGTAGGCTATACTTAAACTGTTGCATAGTAGTACGCTGGATACTATGCTATAAAATTTTTATTAATATGAGATATGATTAAGATGATTATTAAGATTATGAATAAAGAGTGGTGTGGCTGTGAGAGCTTGGTTGACTCAGTGTCTCAGGCCGAGTCATGCTGGCAATGAGATTATGAGAGCTCAGTTGACTCAGTATCTCAAGGCCAGTCCACTCTTAAATTTAAGAAGGAAAATATTTTTGGATTTAAGTGAGCCTGTTGGTTAGTGATGTTCAGTGATTGAGGTTGCAGAAAATTTTAGGGTTCTGCTATGATCCTCCACCTAAAATCTTTCTACATTTATTTATTTGTCATAAATTATGATTTCGAGCATCTATATGAAATGCATTTGTAAAATAAATAAATATAAATATATAAAAATTATTATACTAATGCTTGAGTGTCTGTTTCCTTAAGCTGCATGCATATATATAATAATGATTCACTCAGTGAGGTCTGACAGCCCCCAATTATTTTTTAGGATCCTTTTCATTAGACCTCTCATAGTAGTTTTCTTCGCTGGACCCTTTCTTCACTTATTGATTTATGTAAATTTTAACTATCACTCCATGTATTTATCAGATGCTACAATAGTAGTATGTCTTGTCGTAGTATTTTATATTATTATTGACTGAGGTTTTGTATTTGAATATTTGTGTGAACATATTTTATTATGATATGATATGGAGATTTCTTTATGTTTTAAATAAGTTTTAATTTTGAAGTATATTTATGTTTATGTTTTGTTGAGTTTTCATATTTTAGGCTTGCTACGGGTTTCAGATTCTTGTGAATTCCCGTTCCCTAATACCAGTCATGACTCCCAAGTTTGGGTCTTAACAAGTGTTTAACAATCCATACTTAATTGAATATAAATAATATATAATGAATGCTTGACAATTGAGTAGATTTTTAAGAGATTAATGATTTACTAAACTCTCTCTATCTTAATTTCTCTCAAGTACTTATTTTCATATTATGAGAGTGAATATGGTTGTTAAAGAGGCTAGAAAGTAATCCTCAAGCTTCAAATAGTTTATTAAATGTTGGTTCAACATTTGCTAAAAATTACTTGGTTATGATTATGAGGAATACACTCAGGATCATGGGATATGAATAACTACTTTATTAAAGCTTGATTTAACCGTTGCTGCCTTGACATGTCACTTATGAGCTTGATCACTATCGTGGATAGAGTACTCATGATCATGGTCATAATCATGGGCTTTATTATGAGGAGCAATGGAGAAAGAGCTTCTATTTAGTTAGTGATAATCATGAGCTAGCCATGCCTAACCACGATCATGAGGCTGCTCATGAAGATCATTAAAAGTTTTGGTGCTAAGAGGCTTTAATGCTTGTGAAGATTTTATTGATCATGAGTGGACATGGTATAATCACAATTGTAGGAGTACTTGTATGGAGCATTATAACTTTATAAAACTAAAGGATCCTAATATTATAATCATGAGGAACTTAATCACAATTATTGTAACATTATCATAATCATAAGGAAGGTCATGAGGAGAATTGAAAGCTTAGAGAATTTGGGTTCCTTGCCTTCAATGATTACTAATAATTTCCTATCTTATGTACATATTTAGGAAATTGGTGAATTAAAATTTATTTGTTAAGGTTAAATTATGGGTAATTACACATTAATCATGTAAATTATCAACATTCTCCCCTTTTTTGACTTTAACAAACCAATTTTAAGCAATTGATAAAACAATATGTGCAAGTGTATGAATTCATTTAAGTTGATACTGTCCCTTAGTATGTGTATGAGAAATGTAAGCTTCCCTTCAATGAGTGCCCCATACTTATTAAGTATTTTAACTTGCATTATAATTAAAAAATAAATTAGTAACTCATATATTAATTCATATATAATTGACATTAATAACAATAAATCATATTTATAAAGGTGTTGAATAACTTAAATCACTCCTATAACTTTGCCCCCTTTTGGCAAAGATAAAAAAGATAGCATGAAGAGGCATGGAACATAAATAATCATTGTATTAAAAGAAATAACAATAAAACCAAGCAAAGCTACAAGATAATATAAAGCTACATAAGCACACTTAATGAAAAAAAACTAGGCATAACAATGAAAGAAATATGTGGTTTAAGTGATGCTAACACAATCAAACAACTAAAATATAATCAAAAGGAACAAGAAAAGCAAGAAAGTTGTCAAGCTTGTGCACTATGCCCTACATCATGACTTTCATCATTACAAGGCATATGTGGCACCCTAAATCCTTGTGATTGCCATTGACACTCAATGTCTTGACACTGATAGAGGTGTTGAATATCATGTTGGAGTTGATAAAAGAGACTGATATGATCCTGATGTGATCTTAGACTCAAATCTTATAAATTTGTATCTTGGTAGCATGCTTTAGTATTTTGGCCATAACTTTCTATAAAAAAGTAGGTTTGGGTGATTAAAATGTGTTGGGAAGCTAAGACAAAGATCTACAACTTTGATGAAAAAAGCCTAAGCTAATTTGATCATAGTTAGGGGCAAAAGTCTCAGACACAGCCATGCTTGTGTTTAGACATGGCCATGTTTGATTGCTATATGTTTTATGCTTAAGAGTTACACACAGCCGTATATGATGGAACCATATTAAATTTTAGGTTTTTTATGTGTGTTTTTCAACTATATTTTGTAATTATTTTACCCTTTATTATAATAAAATTTTAAATAGCTTGTTTAGGGCTGTTAAACATAGCTTAGTTAATTTTATATGAATTTAAGAGATTTTCTCTAAAAGCTTGGCTTTCTTTATGTTCCTGGATGAATGCAATTTAGAATTATCAAGGGATTTATCAAACCTTATGGTGTCTTTTATGGATTGTGATTTTAATGACTTAGTTTCCTTAAAGTTCTAATTCTGATCATTCGACTTGTTATTTAGCGATGCTTGGGTTGTTTCTCAAATTGATTTAGGGGATCACATATTCATTGCTCATGGGTCATAATAACTAAAGGTTTCATAAGCTTGATTCCTATAGGTTCTTCTATCAGAGAGTATCCACTTGATCAAACTAACCATTGAACTAGTTAGTCTCCAGGAGATTTATTTGACCTATCAAATAAATCACCAACCCATGTAGGTTCATCTTCCATTGTGTTGTAGCCTTAAAGGGGGTGAATAAGACTAATTAAAGTTTAGAGAAAATTTTAAAAATTAAGAAAAAAATTAAATGTAATTTAAAGAAGATTGAAGAGCATAAGTGAGAACAAGAATGAAGAAGAGATATTAAGAACACGATCAATTTTAGGAAGTTCAGATTCTTAACTAATCCTACATTTCCCACCTAACTTATCTCCAAGTTAGAATTTTCAAACTACTCACTCTAATATATTTCCAAGATTGATTACACAAGAGTTTTTCAAGACTCAACTTAAACCTTTATAATAGTTTTTCAAGGCTTAACTCAAACCTTTACACAAATAAGTTTTTCTTTGTTCAACTCAAACCACAATAAAAAATTTAACTGTTTATAATGGACAACACTTAACCAAACCACTAGTTTCAATCCTCACTTCCCTTTACTTAATGTAAGAAAGAGATAAATTAGAATCCTAACTCTAACTTATAACCCAACTCTCTTTGAGAGATTAATTATATAGAAAATTAGAAATGAGAAGTTTTGTAAGTAATAAACTTGATCATAAACTTTTCTACCAAACATTATAACCTCTTTAATGTGTTTTTAAGATGAATTTATAACTAGAGACTCAAATTCTAGTTATTATAAGGAGGCCTAAATGTCCACACTTTTTCCTTCTTTATTTAACATTTTTTTAACCTTTTACAGAAGAAATGGTGCTCACGATCATGAGGGGTTATGACCACCAATTTTATAGTTGTTGGAGCTTTGAAATAGCCATTGTTAAATCATCCTTATGACACTCATGATCTTGCATCGTGATCGAGACCGTGAGCTACACTACCTCTTTTCTTTATTTTAATTCCACTTGCAGATGGTCATGCCTGTGATGCTCACAACTATGAGGGGCACTACCATTTTTTATAATATGAATTTGGCTTTCCTTTGGCTCATGATATTTCTCATGATCATGACTAAAATCATGAGGAGTCTTACAACTCTCAAATAACTTTAATTTTACTTTAAAACTTCATTAATTAAGTATGGATTGAAAGTTAACTAAAACACATCAAACCATACATATCGATAAACTAAAATTAATTATTAAAGTTAAAACAAAGGATAATTAAAGATTGATTTTGCAAAGGTTAACACTTTGCTTGAGCACTTAATTAACCTTGACCTCTTGTTCTATTTCTTTTTCCTATCAAAGGACTTTACTCTTCTTGGTGTGGTTAATCACCTACTTCTTATGCAAGAGTATTTAACCCTATAGTGCCTACCCTTTTTAATTTCCTCTAGATCTTCCTCAAGTTCCACATCATGCACATTTTCATCTTTAAAGTACCATGCACCATTAAATAACTTAAAATTATTGGAATTGTTTTTATGAATGTGGTCTTTAGGTAAGAGGGAGGAATAAAAGGAAGATTAGCTATGAAAATTTGAAAGAATTGTGTAATTTTAATGACTATGCCACCAATATTAGTTCTTTTGACAGCATTATCATTCACTAGCCATAGTCTCTATTAGAGAAATAACCCAATCTCTACTTAATCATCATTGACAATGGAGTGAGGAAGGTAGAGATCATCAAAAGTGAGGGTTTCATGACTAAGAACTAACATTAATGGTGTAGGATAAAAATCATTGTATGTACTAAAGGAACATTGATTTCAGAGAGAAGGCTTTAGTTATTCCCATAATATAGTTCTTTGAGTTTGGTTTGGATTGCATATTCCAAAAGTTTTAAGAGATCCATATTGTTATGGCTTAGATTGCTCCTCCTTAGTTAAAATCCAAAAATGGTGTCAAATTCTTAGGATGTAATGAAACACTTCATAAATGAAATCTCTTGCTATAAGGAGGTTCTCTTCACTAATTTAAAAATATATAATAATGAAGGGTGCAAGATTCTTAATAACAAGTGAAGCGTATGTAGGATAGGCTTCAAAGCAAAGATAGGTTCTGGTCAGAAGTGTTATTAACTCATCATAGACATCATGTTATTTTATATTACTCTTCATTATGTAGTGTGTAGGAACAATTTACCTTGCACTAAATTTGGAGTTTCTTTCTTTGATTTGTATAAGAATGTAGTGAATAGCTAGAGTTCTTTATATTTGCTCCTTGGTGACTCTCTTAGAGGATGAAGATGAAAATGAACTTTAAGATCTTTTCATTTAGGCTATAGTGAGATGATGATTAAATAGAGCAAAAGATGAATGTATTGAAGAGAAGGAAGGAAGAAGAATAAGAGCATAAAAGAAAAGAGTTTGATGAGTTAAAGAAAAAATAATTTGCAAGAGTTTGTTGGTGATTTTTCTTTTTGATGAATTTCACCACTTATAGGGTATATATAAAAAATGATGAATTTTCCATCATTAAAGCTCTGTTGGGGACAGTATTACTACAAAAAATAAATTTTAATAGCATTGAATGACCTTTTTGAGCAAAAATTATGAAAATAACCATTTTATTAAGGCTTAAGGAAACGTCATCATGATTGTGAGACTGTAGTCAAGGTTGTGAGCACAACTCATGACTGAGTATTCACAATTGTGAAATAGATTGTGAGCATGCTTGTGTCGAAATTGAATAAGTGTCATGAGCTATCATTAAAGCCAATGGTTATAAGCAAAAGTTTAGGAGCCCCTAAACTTTAAAAGCTTTATAATTGAGTTAAAAAAATTTGCAATTTAATCCTTTAAGGACTAAAATAACATAATTAATGGAGTTCAAAAAAATATTGCAATTCAATTCTTAAAGGCTAAATTGTCACATTTGAAACTTTAAAGAAGAGGAATTTTTGCAATCAAAACATGCAATTTCAAAATCAATTTGATCATACAAATGCATCAAGTTCTATAGGACATTTTAACATTTATAATTTTATTGATAAATCAAATAAATAGAATTTTCATTTCTTCATTAATAATGTGCAAAAATAATAATTAGTAACATAGAGATAAATTTAATTATTTAAGCACATTATCATTTACATAAACACATCACAAATGAAAGGAGTAAAAATGAACTATAAAAACTTATCTTAAACTAGAACCATTTAGTATTCCAAGCTCATACTTATTGAAGTAGTTTGGTAAATATGTTCGCTAATTGATTACTATTTTCCTCAAACTCAAACACAAAGAAAAGGGCTTAGAGGTAGGTTGAATAGTGCTAATTCATGTTTAAAAGAGATGTTAAGGATTAAGTAAGACATGGAATGAAAATTGTGAGAGTAGGAATAAAATAAAAGAGTAGACAAGCAAATTAAGAAGTTTGGTTCCTCAATTTAACCAATATCTCCACCTAACTTATCCTAAGTTATGATTTTTAACACACACAACCAATATATTACTTTCTCAAGTTAATTATAATTTGAGTTTTTGAGTCTCCACTCTAACCTATTACATTCAAACTTTTCTTAGTCTAGCTTTAACTAGAAAACCAAAATCCTAAGTGTTTTACTCGACATCACTTCAATAAAAATCTCTAACTTTAGTTCTTTACTTCCATTTACTTACCCAAGAAAGAGATGAAGAAGACGTAAAGCTAGAAAATAACCCACACTCAAAGATTTGATGAAATAATAATAGAGCTTTCATTACATAAAAACAGTTTAATAGAAAATTGATAAACCAATTTGTCTAACTTTTTAAATGAGATTCCAAATCAAGTTTTTATAGTTATTGGAGTGCATTAACTTTGTTTCTGACCTTCACCGTGCTTATTTAATAAGAATTCAACTTTTTACAGGAATTTTGTCCCTTAAAATTGTGACTACCTATGTCACGATCTTAACTTCCAACAAAACTAGTCGTTATGGCTTAAAACTAACCATTGTACACTTGGCATCTAGATTATGACCATCCTCATGATTATAACTTGGGATCATGAGGGTTATTATCTTTAGTTTTGGCTTAGCTTCCTTTTGATTAGATTCATGACTTATCTCTTGACTCCTTAATCATGATAATGACTTGGATCATGAGAGTCACTACTTAATTTATAAGAAAGGCTTCAAAGGACTTTTAATCAAGATCACATGCTCCTAATCATAACCAAATCATCATGATCATCATCATAATCATCATTAAGATTGTGATAAAGATTATGAGGCTCTTTGTATCTTTCCTTAACTTAAGCATTTCGAAAGAACTTGATCACGAGGATGCTCACGGCCGTGACATGGCTTGTGAGCATCACTGCTTTGTTGAATAACTTCATTTTTTGAGCACTGAATGAGCTTCATTTTGAACCTTTATTAAACAAACTTAAATCACACACATTAGTGACGTAAAATTAAGTTTGTTAAAGTTAAAACAAGAGTGATTAAGATTGATCATGCAAATGGTCGACACATAATATTGCCATTTTGAGCATGATGTCTGAAAAAGTGATATCTAATATCAATGTGTGTAGCTCTTAAGTGTTTAGATGGAATCTTTTCTAAGATTGATAACATTTGTGTTGTCACATTTAATTGGAATGTAATTGGTTATTATCATTTACATGTTTAATTTATAGATTTGTATTTTTAATAATTTAAATTTCTAATAGAATATTTTATATAATTTAATTTACAATTTCAAATGTTCATTAATTAAAACATAAAATTTATAATAAATAGAAAATAATATTAACCAAACTAAAAAAATTTTATGAAACCAAATATTTTTTTATAGTGAATGTAAATATAAAGCTATAGTAATTTGTATAATTGAATCATAAATGTCCTTATTTATTTAATTTGTTTATCAATTGGTACAAGTGAAAATATTTAAATATTATTACATATTTGATCAATTTAACCTAATTAAGAATTTTAATTCATAAATACAGTAATTTATATGATAAAGAATAATAATTTTAAGGTTACCCAAATAACTGTGTAAAAAATTATTAACAATCTCATATAATAAATAAATGTATTTAATACTTTTTAATTAAAACTTAAATAATTAACTTTATAGAGGAACAAAAAATTATCAGATTTTAACTATATGTAATCAAATTGAGTAGAAATTGAACTTATTCATGAAAAATAAGAATTCCACTATATTTTACTCCTACAGCTCGATACCCACACCCACAAGGGTGCTAGGAACTTCAATGATGCTCGTATTTGGTATTTGGTATGATGAGCTCATGAACATGGTGAATGCTCATATCCACGATATTGGATTTTTTAATTTCATCATAGCACTTCTAGCACAGTAGGGGCATATAGACTTATAGCCTCCTTATGATCTAATGGAGAGATAGTCCAACACCACTCATACGTTCCATTTTCCTTTTAGGCAGTTTACACTGGATCCAATGGCTTTTGCTACAGTCACCAGTATTGCTTGCGTGAGGGATTATGTTCCTCTTGATGCTAGTCTCCATTATTTATCTCTCAATTGTTTCACTTTCATTGACTGTCTACTTGGCATAGTCCTAGATATGAAGAGGATATATATAGTGAAGCTTGATTCCATCTGGAGCTTCTATACTCATGCTAAAGTTGAGGTGGCTACTGTGCCTTATCAAATTGATCAGGTAGTGTCTGCATTCCTGATATACTCATTGGGCACCACTTTTTTTATAGACACTGCTTGTTCTATAGACATGAGCTTTTTGATTCCCTTGAGAGATCTGGACCTAGTGGCCACATATGACTGGGGCAGCTATGCTCTAGCCTATATATATAGGAGTATAGATAAGTTGGTGTGTGGAGGTAAGAGACTTTACAAATTCTAGCATGTCGTTCTGGTACTTCCCTCTTATTTCACTATTAAGTTCCAGCTCAGCTACTATTATTATAATTTTCTAATAGTTCTTTCTTTCTTTTACAAGATTGGGCTCTAGAGCCGAAGTTGATAATAGGGATTACTCATGTTATCGACACTCTTTTCCCTACCATTATGAGATTAGGTCCTAATTGCTCATGGAGGAGGCTAGTTGCTCGCTTACATATTCATCGTGAAAGACTGAACACTCTCACACATGATGAGGTAGGTACCTACAAACATAATTAAAAGTAGTAACATATTTTTTTATCAAATTCATTCACTTACCAGCTTATTTTCACAAATGTTTTTGGATTTGTAGGGTTATTGGGCTAGATGGTCTCAGGCTATGGTCCACTCATTTCCACTATCCTAAAAGAGGTCACTACTCAGAGAGCCTAACAACAGAGTTTAGAACCTCATCTAGAGAGTACACAAGTGGCAGATGGGTGCTTGAGTGACACGGCCACCCCTTGCTCCTCCCCGATATATTTTATAGGCACATGAGTTAGAGGGAGATGAGTTTGACTAGGCTTTAATGGGAGATGATGGTGCTAATTATTGTGAGAGGAAGAAGTCTCAATATGTTGATTTTACAAGAGCTTATCTCATATAGAGGGTGCCTCTACTTACACTTGCACCTCAGGTAAGCATGCAATTCTATTAAAAATATATTTTACATTCATGCTTATGGATACTATTTTCTAACCTAACTTTCATTATTAGGTGCTAGCTAGGGCACCAACTCCTTATTTTAGGCCTATAGCATATGAGAGGCCTCATCAGTGTCCTTGCATTGTGCCTAGCGGTAAGGGTACCTCCTCTGGCGCACCACCTGTTGGGTAGTCTTCTAGCTCAAGATCTTAAGTGATAGCTGGTAGGCTTGTTGCCACTCTTGACTTACTGACCTACTACTAGGTGCCTTTGAGTGAGCTCTCTTATCATTTCTTAATGCTAGATAGGAGCTTGGAGCTCGAGTTCTTTCTGAATGCCACTACACATGTAAGTTCCTTACTTTGAAGTCCTATTTTGAAGTTTGAACTAACACATGATTAGTTCTAACAATATTAATTATAGAAATACCTTAAGATCAAGGAGTATATGTAAAGGGCGATCAAGGCCCATCAGGACTTCCTGATGTAGATGACACAACAATGGAAGGTAACAATTATGTCATACTTTTATATGTATGCATGCTCTCATGATTTCTTACCTTTTATTTCAATTTGAAAGGACTAAGATGAGGCTAGCTAGGCTAGGATTATTACTCTTGAGTGTTAGCTGGCTGCTCTCCAGGTCGAGGGTGATGAGGAGGAGGATGATGTGAATGATGCCGAGGAGGAAGAACCAGCTGATGAGCATGTTGAGGATGACAACGATGATAATGGAGCTGATGAGCTTGGAGATGAGTAGAGCGATACCCCAGAAGTTTTCTAGTATAGGGTCATTTTATTTAGAGGCATTTTTATTGCTTTGCATTGTTACTCTATCATTTTCTGAATTAACTTCTCATTTTAGGATTTTCATATTTTACATTGGATGAATGATGCACATTTAAATTCAATTTTTGGAAAAATTTTAAATCAATCAAAGGATTTTCATTATTGAAATGCTTTCCTCTGAATTTGCATGTATTGTACAATCATTCTACAATAACATAAAGATAGGTTTCACCTATTGGGGAGGCATCACCTCTTTGTGAAGAGGTGATAGTGAATTGCCTCTTCATGCAGAGGCACCACCTAATCATAGAGGCGATCGTCTCTATAGGTTCAGTCTATAGCTACTTGAATCCCTAGCTCTCCTTTAAATCCCAAATTTTTTATTTACATAATTCTCTTCATTCTCTCTCTCTATATAGCATCCCATCCTCCTATCATGACTAAAAGAAGCTTGAAACAACTACAATTGATTCTAAAAAGCCTGGATGGCGGATCATGGGCTAGATTAGAGCCATTTCACCTATTTATCTTTTGATCTTTGCACGCTAGGAAAATTTCCCATTTCTCTATATTCTTGCTTAATTCTATGATCCTCATAAGCATATCTTTAGATTCAACATTGTAGAGTTATCCCCCCTGCCAGAGGAATTTGAAGTTATCTTGGGCTTTTATATGGATTATGCTTGTCAAATTGTGTTTCCTTCAATTGAAACCCTAGATTTACACTCCATCCAATACCAAATGGCTAGGCTATTCAACCTTTCCCCTTAGTTTTCACTTCACCATATCTTTGGTAATGAGATTCTAATGAGCTCATTTCTCGAAGCTATCATGACTATAAATAGCAATAAGGTTTATTGGCCTAGGATGATTTCTCTTTGCCTGTATGCTTAATTTTTATTGGTTTCCCCTTCTGGAAACTATGACCTAAAGGTTCTTCACATTATATACCAAGTGGAAGCAAGCCTAACCTTTCCCTCTTATCCTAGCAGAGACCATCATTGGGCTCGACAACTTCTCTGAAATTAGGTGATTCTTAGGGAGTGCCCTACTACTAAAGGTGAGATTCTTCTCTCTTTCCACTTACTGCTTTTGTCATTTTTTCTATTCATTCTTCAAATAGGCATGGTTTCATGAAAAGCTGAGGTTGTTTAAACCTCCTATAGACATTGCACATTACAAGGCCAAACATTGTTGCACCAAAAGACTTCACATATTTCAAAGGATATTTAGACTTAGTTGTCTACATTCCCTAACACTCTGATTTGATGGATATGCCCATGGTGGAGGTTATAACAAATGACCATTTGGTCTTATACCTACTGTGTTCCACTAGTCGGTCTCCACTTTGCCACTTTTTATAATCTCACTAAGCTTTGCAGACAATATGGATAGAAATAACTAATCATGAATCTAGTGCACGAATTTGAGCTAGGGCCCATTTCTCATAACTTTCTAGACAACCTGGTTGCTACTTTGTCTCATAGATTCATTCAAAGGTTCATCAACTATAACAGAGATCAATCCATTAATGACTAGTACAGGGCATGGATCTAGTTACAACAGACAAAGAAGGATGAATTCATAAGAAATAAAAGGATAAGGGCATTGTAGGCATTGAGTACTCAAGGTGTTCAGAAGGAAAACAAGCATCACTAATTTATGAAATTTAATCTTTATTTACTTTTATTGGATGGAATTTCCTTTCTATTTAAACAACGTGTAATAAGCATTTAATGCAATATACAACAATAATAAAGGCAATCCATTCCATTTAATTTAAGTATAAAGTGATTATACGTCTTGCTTCTTATATATCTCTTATAGTTAATTGGCTTGCCCTTGCAAGTTTTTCAACTAACTATCTTTCTCTCTCCCCTCTTATATGTCATTTACTTTTTCCTAGACCGCCCTTTTAGGTTTTCAATCTAGTAGGAATTTTTAGTTTTTCATTTTTATGTCTCTAACTTTTGCCTATGTAGCCTTTTTGAGGGTTTCTCCCTAGCAAGACTTTATAAAAAGTATTTCTTGAGTTTATCCAGGTTAATGGGCTCTCTAAACTTGTTTCCTTTTAAATCAGATAGAATAGCAATACCCTTGGAAATAGCTTCTTCACTTGATAGAAACCTTCACAGTTTGGCTTGAACTTTCCTCGCGGATCCATCATGATGGGCCTAGTGAGCTTTAATACTAAGTCAACATCTTTGATCTTAGTTGGCTTAATCTTTGTTATAAGCTTGGGCTATCCTTTTATGGTACAACTAAGAATGATACATGGTTTTCATTCTCCTTTCATCTAGCAACATCAGTTGTGCCAATTAGCTTTCAACCTATTAGTACTCAGGCATTTTAGATTCTAGGAATGATCGAATCTCAATTGTAATAAAAAATATTACTTCATACCCATATACCCGAGAATATGGAGTAGCTACCATTGATGTTCTGGCAGTGGTCCTATATCCTTAAGTGCAAACTGTAGGTAACTTGCCTAATCTTTATAGTTCTC
Organism: Mallotus nudiflorus; assembly: GCA_947683625.1. Classification (NCBI taxonomy): domain Eukaryota; kingdom Viridiplantae; phylum Streptophyta; class Magnoliopsida; order Malpighiales; family Euphorbiaceae; genus Mallotus; species Mallotus nudiflorus. The sequence goes on from CANTUR010000039.1 coordinate 9,030,234, forward strand.
TAGTGTCTTGGCTAGGATTCTCTTTACATTATTGTTTACTGCTTTTACTGTTCCATTCATTTATAGTCTATAAGGAGAGGATCAATGATGTTCAATCTTATATTCCTCTGAAAAAGTGATTATTTCTGCACTGAACACCATTATTAGTGATGATATGATGAGGTAACCCATATCTATAAATTATATTTTTTTCTATGAACCTTGTTATGAGCGACCTAGGTTTCTTGGTTTTTTTTTTATTTTGTGGCTTCTTAACTCATAGGTTTCTGAGGGACATGGAAACTTTACTGAATAAAGACAAATGATTAGTTTCAAGAGAAATGAGACATTTTTTGATTTTATAGAGTAGCCACAGCATTTTTAGAAAATTAGAAAAAGAAAGGAACAATATCAGGTCACTCAGTGAGTATTTCCCCAAGCAAAGTTTTATGGGTTTAGGGGATCACATCTACTTTTTGACTATTTCTCATTATACGTATTAAATGTATAGCTACTACAATACCCTAGTTTTGGTAATGAGAATATGCATAGCATTCACACACTACATCAGATAATGAAAGATGATAAAGCTGCAATAACATTATTACATTACTTTCCTAATAAAATACAAATACAAGAAAAGAAAAAAAGATTGTGAAAAAGTAAATCTAGCTTAGGTGTAATAAACCTACAAGGTAAACACGACTATACACGTAGCTTACTTGATCACATGAATGATAGCATAAGCAATGGACACTCAATCATTTGAAAGGCTGAGCAAAATATAAATAATTATGCATGTTTGCAATGATTATTTATGATATGATAATATGTGATGCCAATAAAAGGGATGCATGGTGACATCACTGAATTGGGAATAAAATGACTCTAGTTTGAAATATGAACTTTCCACGTTATTGATATTTACAGCGTGATTTCACATTTCAAAACAAGAGGATGCAAAATTATAACATAAGATGAGCAAAAAATAGAGTCTAAATTATTCACATAGCATGCAAATTGCCAATATCATCCCACAAGCATAATAATATTCATAAATACTTATGAAAATAAAATAAAATGTAGTAAAATAGAATAAAGATGATAAAATGATTGTGTGGTCCTCAAATTTGACTAAGCTTGTATGGGTTTTGAAGCTTTAGCTTTGAGGGATTATCAAGCTTTCCTTATCGAGAGGTTGAAAATGACATGTAGAATGATGCTAGTTTATAGACCTTTTAAAGCGTGCTTTAATAAAGATGAGGCCAGGTTTGGTGGAAGAGAGATATAATAACCTAAGAAAAGCACAGCGGGAGAGCTAAAATTATCTAGAAGCAAGTTTCCAATGCCTTCAAGCATACTGATTTTTGAGTGTGTCTGTGTTTCCTCTTGCTCCCCCTTAAAAATAAAGTGTTAAGGCACATATTTATAGTGAAAAATGTGAGGAAGAGGGTGGTATAGTGGTGGTCACGCACGCATGGCCACTCACACTCGTGCTTGGTTACTTGCACTTTCACGTGTTATGCACTCAATTTGGGGCTTTTCCAGGCTATTTTGAGGTTGGTTTCTAGGGTTTTTAGGCTTCTATATGCATTTCCACAGTCTATTTTATCTAATTGGTCTCGATTATAGTGCATGACACCTAGGGGTGTTTACATACACTTCTAAGCGATACGCGCTAAGCCTCAGGGTGTTTTGGATTATTCTAGGACCACTTTTAAAGGTTTTAGAGCCTTCTAGATGCATTCCCTAAGTCTATTTAGTCTGATTCAGTTCAATTTTAGCATGTGACACCTAAGGGTGTTCGTGGCTACACGCTCACTTCTAGGCAATGCAAGCTAATCCTCGACTTATTTTGGACTATTTTAGGACCACTTTTAGAGGTTTTGGAGCCTTTTAGATGTGTTTTCAAAGTTTATTTTGTCAAAATTGATTTCCATTTTTTCACAAAGTTGGATCCTGATTTGATGAAATGAACACTGGCCCAACAAGCAGCATATTTTGAGAGAAGATTCTAGAAATAAGCCTCTTATTATTTTGATAATTCATGTTGTATAGGATTAGAGTGCAACTTAATGGCTAGGTGATTGATTTTTCACATTGGTGGGATTGGTTAGGATTTTAGGGTTGCACACTTCAGAGGTGTTACGAACAGGCAGACTCTAGTCTTTTTTAAGATTTATTTCATCATTAGACCTTTTAGGGGATAATCAAATTAAGTTATCATAGTTGCCCCCTACTTTTTATGTGTTGCATAGCCACCGAGCGCTAGTGTCAAAACACGTGAAGCAAATGCAAAGATGCAAAAAATCATTTTTTGAAGAGAGAGGCACTTACTTAAGTGTTATGTTATCATGATTCAATTATTGAGATATTGCCACTATAACCTCTTTGGGTGTTAGGTGAATAGATAGATACTACCACTATAACCTCTTCTGGTGTCAGGCAAGATGTAGTTTGAGACGCATGCAAGATGTAATTTTATGATTAACACAAGGATGAAATTTTAGGATTTATGCAAGATGCAGTTTCAGGATTCATGCAATATGTAGTTTTGGGAGTCATGCAATATGCAATTTTGGGATTTATGCAATATGCAGTTTTGGGATTCAAGCAAAATGATGCAATTTAAGGTTCATGGACTGATACAATTTCCACATGAATGATTCAAGAAAGTGATACAAACGCATGATAGTGATATGCAATCAAGCATATAATATGCAAGCACGCGCATGAAATGAAATGACTACCCCATTTAGGCATCGTACTTAACACTCTCTAGTCATAAAAGTAAGGCCACTATAACCTCTTCGAGTGTCAGTGAATAGATAGATACTTCCACTATAACCTCTTTAGGTGTCAAGTGAATAGATTGTTATGATCATTGTGACTGATGTAATGTGTTCTTATCTTTTAGTCTTGGTTGATGATTATGCAATGATGATGCAGTAATGATGATGTCATCATTTGTCATGTTGCAGATATTTTTTTATGATTTTGAGTAGGATATTCTTTTGGTGATTCTTCCCTATTTTTCTTCTTTTAGGAGTTATTGATTTTTCGAAAATGGTGAAGCTGAGTTCATTATCTTTGGATAGATCTCTTCTATATCAGTGTATTATTGTGCAAGTTCAATGCATGTCTTATGCTTAAATGGAGGTTTAAGATAAGAGAAATGAGTATAAAAAGTGTCAGGGTGCACATATAACTATATGGGAGTGCATGGAATACATAGTCATGCGCTAATTGAGTGATCATGCACCTGGCAGATAGCCACATGCCTCGCCCTCTCTAGTCTACTTAAGACATGCATTTTTTAGGTTCGAGGAAGCTTCTTTCAACCTTCTCTAAGAGTTTTTAATCGTTTATTAACCCTTTTCAAGTTTTTGGTATTTTTTGCTTTGTTTTTACTTTTGAATTTTTATTTTTTTGCATAAGATAAAGTTCCCCAACAATCCTAAGGGTCTAGAGGATATCTTCTTAGATGTTGAGGATAACTTTTCAAAAGCCACTATAGTTAGGACTTTTATTATAAGGGCCAGTACTAATGGTGCTTAGGGTTCTTAGCCATCTAGGCTCTTTTGGGGGGACTTGATTCCTATGGTTCACAGTTTGGAGACTCACACTTAGGCTCATCATCATCGCCAAGTAGGTCCTCCTTTATCCCCTATCTTTTTTAAAGTTATTTAGTTGTTTGTGCTGCCTTGCTATTTGTTATGTTTTTTAATTAAGGTTTTTTTAGTTGTAGTTCTATAGCTTTTGTTATGACTGTTAATTTGTAGTTTTATTATGAGTGTTGATAACCTAATAACACTTGCTTTATTTTTTATTCTGATTTTCTGCTAGCACTTTTCATGATGCTTCTCTTTTATGCTTTTGTCATTATTCTGATCCTATTAAAGAATAGAGAGAAATATATGTTAGTATTTTAGTAACTTTGTAAATTCTTGATAGTGTACCTATTGTTTATAGCCTCACAGGTCTATTACTGTGTTGTCTAGTTGTTTGAATAGGGTCAACACGTATTATCAGGGTCTTCCATTGTATCTGAAGCAGATGGTTACCGGGAAGGGTTTTAATGGGATTATTATTATGCTTTCTTATGAATCATATGCATTGAGTCAGATTGCTATGTGTGCATTCATTGAGCAATGGATGGACATGACACATACTTTCACTTGCTAGTTAGGGAGATGACCATCACTCCTCTAGACTTTGCTGCTATCATAGGCTTGGGCCTTTTTGGAGCATGTTCCCTTCAATGAAGAGGAGTGTTCTTTTGTGATGGCTAAGAGGTGCCTTAATATGGAGTTGTTTGGGGTGCCTATCCATATGAAGTATGCTTGTCCATACCTCACTTATTACACTGAGTTTGACTCTACCATATTGTGAACAACCATCTCACTTTCAGGCTTTTTTTAGATAGCATTATGTTTTTATAGGACATTATGTGGGTCTTTCCATTTTTGATGGACATGGAAACTTTACCAAATAGGGACAAATGATTGGTATTAGGGGGGACAAGATACTTTTGATTTTGTGGAGTCGCTACTTGATTTTAAGAAATTCAGGAAAAAAAGGGACAACATCGAGTCATTTAGCAAGTATTGTCCCTAGCAGAGATTTTTGGGTTCGGAGGATCACGTATACTTTTTGACTACTTCTCATTATATGATATTCAATGTATAGCTACCGCAATTACCTAGTTTTGATAATGACAGTTTGTATAGCATTCATATAGTACATCAGATAGTGGAAGATAATAAAGTTAAAAATTTAATTATTACATTATTTTCCTGATAAAATACATATGAAAAGGAAAAGATTATGGAAAAGTAAATCTAATTTGGATATGATTGATCTGCAGGATTAACACGATCATTCACATAGCTTGCTCAATTTCATGAATAATAGGATGATCATGCATGCTTGTAGTGATTATTTGTGCTATATATGACAATAGTATAAAGGATGCATAAGGTCATCATTGGACTGAGAGAATGATGACTCTATTATAGGATATGAACTTTTCACATTATTAGCATTTATGATGTGATTTCATGATTTCATAAATAAATGATGCAGAATGATGATATGAAATGAGCATAATAAAGTATATATTATTCACATAGCATGCAAGATTATTAGTCTCATCACACAAGCACAACAATATTCCTAAATGCTAGCGACAGTAAAATAATATGCAATGTGATAAAATAAATGTGCTAAATAATTATGTGGTCCTCAGACTCAACTAAGTTTGCGTGGGTTTTAAAGCTTTAGCTTTGAGAGATTATCAAGTTTCCTCATTGAGAGGTTAAAAATGACAACAGAATGATGCTAGATTATATACCTTTTAAGTATGCTTTGATAAAGATGAGGCTTGGTTTAGTGGAAAAAGGATCTAATAATTTAAGAGAAAGGTTATGGGAAAGTAAAAACCATTTGGAAAAGGGTTTCTAGCTCCTTCAATCAGATTGATTTTTGAGTGTGTGTGTGTTTCCACTTACTTCCCCCTCCAAAATAGGGTGTGAAGGGGTCTATTTATAGGGAAATTTAGGTAGAATAGGGTGTTAAGGGCATGGTTATATGCGTATATCAAGGATTTTGTGCATGGCCATGCCAAGTGCACGTGGTCGTGCACAGTGTGCTTGTGGTCTCGTGCCTACACGCGCACTTTGACGCTTTACGTACACTTTCCTAGTTTTATGCACACTATTCTAAGGTTGGTTCTTAGGGTTTTTAAGTCTTTAGGACACATTTTCAGAGTCTTTTTTGCCAAATTAAGCCTCAATTTTAGCACATGACACCTAGGAGCATTTATGCACATTTCTGAGCAATACGCGATGATCCTTAGGTTGTGTTGGACCATTCTGAGATCACTTTTAGAGGTTTTAGAGCCTTTAAGATGTGTTTTTAAAGTCTTTTTTTTCAAAATCAATTTCTATTTTTTCACAAAGATAGGTCCTAATCTAACAAAATGTGCATTAGTCCAATGAGCTAAGTATTCTAAGAGGATTCTTCTTAATATAAACCTCTCATTATTTTGATAATTTGTATTTTGCTAGGTCATAGCATAACTTAATGGCTCAATGATTGATTTTACACACTAGTGGGTTCAGTTAGGTTTTTAAGGTTGCACACTTCAGAGGTGCTATGAACGATCAAACTCTAGTAGTCTCGGGGATTCATTTCATCATTGGACCTATTCGGGGACAGTCAATTTTGAGGTATGAGAGCTACCACCTACTTCACATATGTTGCATAGCCACCTAGCTCTAGTCTCAATACATGTGAAGCAAATGCAAAGATGCAAAAAACATTTTAGTGGGGAGAGAGGTACTTACCTGTAGGTTGTCTTTAGACATCTTGTCAAGATTTCACTAATGTTGTTGTGTTTTATATGTTGTTGTTGTTCTATGACTTAGTCATCACATAACGTGCTATTTGGGACATATGCAAACTTGTGATTCATACAAAGTGCATTAGGATTTATGCAATTATAGCCTTCTTTGGTGTCATGCAAATGAAGATGCTACTAAGCAAAGAGAGATACAACTATAACCTTTTTAGGTGCCACGCGAATGAACATGCTATTAAGTAATGAAAATATGACTATAACCTTTTTGGGTGTCATGCAAATAAAGATGTCACTAGGAAAACAAAGATGTGACTATAACATTCTTAGGTGTCACGCAAATTAACATGCGATTATAACCTTCTTAGGTGTCACATGAAATGAGGTTGCTACTTAGCAATGAAAATGCAACTATAACCTTCTTAGGTGTCACGTGAATGAACATGCAACTATAACCTTCTTAGGTGTCATGTGAATGAACATGTGACTATAACCTTCTTAAGTGTCATGCGAAATGAGCATGCGATTATAACCTTCTTAAGTGTCACGCGAATGAACATGCGATTGTAACCTTCTTAGGTGTCACATGAATGAACCTGTGATTATAACCTTCTCAAGTCTCACACGAATGAACATGTGATTATAACCTTCTTAGGTGTCATGTGAAATAAGCATGTGACTATAACCTTCTTAGGTGTCATGCAAAATGAGCATGCGACTATAACCTTCTTAGGTGTCACACGAATGAACATACGACTATAACCTTCTTAGGTCTCGTGTGAATGAAGATGCTACTAAGCAAATGAGAATCCTACTAAGTAGTGTGGATGCTTAAAAGTACTTTTAAGCAATAAAAAGATGCTCCTAAGTGGTGAAAGTGCTTTTAAGTAATGAGAAGATGCTTATAAGCAGTGTGAGGATGCTCCAAAGTAATAAAAGTGCTTCTAAGTAATGTAAGAGTGCTTCTAAGCAATGAATGTGCTTCTAAGCAGTGCGAGAGTGCTTATAAGCAATATGAATGCTCCTAACCAATGAGTGAGTGCTTTTAAGCTATGTGAATGAGGTACCAGTGATAATGTAATAGTAGTGTTGTAGTAATAATGTAGTGCTGATGTAGTAGTGATGAAGTGATGATGTTGTTATTTCAATGATTTAGAGAGAGATATCCTTACAATGAATTTTCCTTACTCTCCTTTTTTCATATGGTGTTGATTGTTTTAAAAAAGGTAGTGTGTGTGCAGTGTCTTTAGATAGATGGAGTCCACATCAATGTACTTTTATATGAGTTTGGTGCATTTCTTATGCTCAAATGGAAGTTAAGGACTATAGAAGTGAGTGTGTAAAGTCTTAAATTATGCATAAAACCATAAAAAAGTGCATGGAATGGGGGAGTGCACGTGACTGCACGTCAAAGGCACATGGTCACACACTTTCTCCCCTTCAAGTCTATTTAAATAGCTATTTTGGAGGTCTAGGGAGGCTTTGTTCAGACTTCTTTAAGTGTTTTTTTTACTTTTCTTAACCCTTTTGTGTTTCAGGTGTTGTCTGTTCTATTTTTGCTTCTGTACTTCCATTTTCTTTTATGTAAAATTGAGTTCCCCAACATTCCTAAAGGTCCGAAGGATAGTTTTATTGATGTTGATGTTGATGTTGAGGGTGACATTACAAAGGCCACTAGAGTTGGGACATCCACTGCAGGGACTAGCAAATTGAGTGCTTAGAGTTCTCGCCTATGTAGGCTTTCTCTAGGAGATCTAATCCCTATTGTTTATAACTTGAAGACTCATGCTTGGGTGCACCATCATCGTGAGGTAGGTCATTCTTTACCCTTATCTTCTGAAGCTTGTTTGTTGGTTGTTTTGCTATTTATTTTGCTATATGAGGTTGTTATAGCTATAGCTCTATAGTTCTTCCTTTATTTTCTTTTTATGATTGTCTATTAGTGCTTGCTGTGATGTTTTTGTTAGCTTTTGTTATTGTTTTGATTCTGCTAAATGACAAAGAGAGAGAATGTTAGTATTTAGTAGTTGTGCAAATGTTTCATAGTGTACTTATTGTTTATAGCCTCGTAGGTATATTACTATGATTTTTGGTAGTTTTAACAGAGTTAGCATATATTATTAGGGTCTCCTAATGTGTGTAAAGCAGATGATTACTGGGAAGGGCTTTGATGGAGTCATTGCTGCATTATCTTATAACTTGTATGTGTCAAGTTAGATTGCCATGTATGCATTGATAGAGCGATGGATGGACACGATGCATACTTTCCATCTATCTATTAGGGAGATGGCTATTACCCCTTCAGATTTTGCCTCTATCACAAGCTTGAGCTTTTTTTTAGAGCCTGTTCCTTTCAATGAGGAGGAGCGTTCTACTACTATGGCGAGGAGGCATCTCATGATGGATTTATTTGTGGTTGTTACACTTATGAAGTCTGTTTGCCTGTATCTCACTCATTACATGAAGTTTATTTCTTTCGTGCAGACTCTGTATCATGATGGTCTTGTTTCAATAGAGCAACTGTCTCATTTCTTATTGTTTTATTTGCTAAGTGCTATTATCTTCCCAAACCCTTCAAGGTACGGCTAATCTGCGATTGCTGTCTGTCTTGATAGATTTGGATGGCTTACTGATTTATTACTAGGGTGCTCTTGCCTTTGCTCATATGTACTCAGGCCTTAACGTAGCATGCCAAGGTGGCTCAAGGATTTGCGGATGCTTGTTCATACTAGACGTGAGTAGGAGTTCTATTGTCTGTTCTTTTACTTTTAGTTTGTTATTTCTGACCCTTTGATTTTGACAGATCTGGGCATATGAGTTTGGGATTCTCCCTTGTCCATTCGTTGAGCATTTTCTAAAGGATAGCTTTCCTCATTATTTTCACTAGATCAAGGAAAATACTAATTTTATTAAGGACTGCATGGTAGCTCGAGACCATATGGGGAAGTTGTTCCCCGATCAAGTATGTTTGATTCTTGTTGTGTTGGTTGTTTTTTTCTTAGGGATATTTTGTTCACTCTTGCCCTTTGAGAATAATTTTCTTCGTTAGTGGGTAGTGAGGTGTCATTAGATGGCAGAGATGGTGGCTACATGGCAATTGATGGAGAGATGAGTGTTACTCTCTCTGGCCTCATCGGTAGAGTGTGGTATTTGGGCGAGTGAATCCATTATTGGTAGGATGGCCTATACATGAGGAGAGCTCTCGTCCCTCCTCCTAGTGACATGTTCTGGGGTCATGAGCTTTTTGGTGATGATCTTACTACTATTTTGATGGGATTCCCCTCTAAGAGCCTTTTAGAAAGTGTGGGTTTGCCTTATACTGACATATTGATCCCTAAGCTGATAAATGCTATAGCTAGTAGGACCTTTCCTTCACCTCCACCTTCTTAGGCAGATGCATTTTATCCTTTGGGTTCGAGAATTAGGCCATTAGGTGGGTCATTGAGAGTCACTTCTTCTGATTTGGTAAGCCTTTATTCCTATTTTGGTGGAAGCATGTAGCAAACTTTATTAGTAATAAGCTATAATTAATGTGAGTTCTAAGAACTTATCTGCTGCGATGTCGGAGAAGATTTGGACCTCATTTTGAGGAGGATGAGGGCACGTTCCATACTGAGGCGACTACCTATGCCAGTGGTATGGCTTTTGGTAGTACTACTCTTGGGAAGTTAACAATTCAGCTATATTTGTCTTTACTTAGGATGAATATCCTTGGTAGAGTAGTGAGCTTCGATTTGCCTAAACTTGGGTGTTGCTCCTACTGATGCTACCCATATTTGTGTTCTCCACTTATTCTTGCCTGTGTTTCATCTAGTTGGTGAGTGGTGGTTGACTTATTTGCTTGCTTTTGTATATTATTGTCTCCTTTAATCACAATTGGTATACTATTGCAGGGAGTGCACAATAATGCTTTTTGGAGTTTGCTACTACTCAGAGGGTATGCCTTATTTATTGTACCTACTTATTTATACACATGTTTTATGTATGAGTGTATGATATGTAATATGTAATGCAGGTTGAGCACTACCTCAGTAGTTATGAATAGGAGCGAGAGCGTGTAGCTTATTATGACTGCATCAGTGAGCTAGAGTCACAATTAGCATCCTTTGTAATGAATGGTGATGAGTTAAGATCATATGAGGGGGATGCTTGAATAGGATTAGTGCTTACTTTTGATGGCAACCATGGTTGATGTAGTTATTTTAGGGGCTAGATGCAGGACATTTTGCTTGTGGTTTGCTTTGTTCTATTATTTTCCCGAGGTTATAGACTCTAGGTGTTGTATCAGGGCATTTGTCTCACTTGTTACATGATGCTTGTATGATTATGATTGCATATGCTTCTTGTTGTATATCATTTATAATGAGGCTTGCCATTACTATTTTCTACCTCTTTTCCCTTTTTTGACTAAAGCGTCTCCTTTTGGAGCTTTTTGCACTTAGCTAGGCCCTCCTTTTTTTCCCTTTTATTACTTAGGGTATCTCCCTTCGAAGCTTTTCACACCTAACTAGGCTTCTTTTTTTATTTTTTATATTCTTTTTTATTATATTTTTAAATTTTTTTTAGCATCGATGATAGTGGCTGATCTCAAAGAGAGAGCTCAGTGAGGATGGTAAAAACCATGGTCATGTAATAAAGGAAAATACAAAGCATGCTTGATGCAATTCATGATGATAAAATTTGTTGCACTTTCCAAAGATATTTTGTATAAATTGGCAATCATTCTCATTTCACTATAATCATTTAAGAAAAGCACAAGTGCATTCGTACATATTTTAAACTAAAGGTTACCCCTGTCCTTAACTAGCCTTCTTAGGTTTTCTAATTAAGTATTTTCTCTTTTTCTTTAATTTTTGCATGAGCTACCATTTCTAGGTTTTCAACTCAGTAGGAAGTCCTTTACGTTTTCTTGAGTTGCCTTTTTTAGGTTTTCAACTTAGCAGGATGATTTTTTTCTTTTGCTATAGATGTAGTACTTCTTTAGGCAATTTGTATTGATAGGCTTAAAGAATTTGTTGACTTCAGAATCCATCAGCTTGACTACTCCTTTTGATAAGACTTGTTTGACTAGGTATGGGCCATCCCAATTTGGTCTGAATTTCCCTCTAAGGTCTGCAATGTTCTATCTTACTTGCTTTAGTACCTAATCTCCTGCTTTCACACTCTTGTGTTTTACTCTTCTGTTAAAGGTCTTAGCTAGTCAAGCTTGATACAACTATGTGCAATATAGAGCCTTGAGCATTTGGCTATCTAAGAGAGTGAGATTGTCGTGCCTTTGTTGAGCCCACTATACTTTTGGCAATTCAAATTTGATTATTACCTGAAGAGACTTGATCTTTATATTGATTAAAAGAACTGCTTCTAATTAATACACTAGTGAGAAAGGAGTTGCTCCTATTGAAGTTCTGACTGTTATTTGGTACCCCCATAAGGCATATGGCAATCTATTTGCCCAATCTTGATAAGTCTAAGTCATCTTTGATAAGATCCTTTTGATGTTCTTATTTGTAGCTTCGATGGCCCCATTTTCTTATGTGATGTTCCACTTTATAACTCCATAGTAGCTTTCTAAATTCCCCTTGGAATTGGACACCATTGTCAAAGATGATGTGATAAGGATTCCATATCAACAGAACAAGTTTCTTTTAATGAACTTAGCCACTTACTTGGCTCCTATCTTGTGAATGATTATGCTTTAATCCATTTTGTAATGTAGTCCACTTCCATTAGGATGAACCTATGTCCGTTTGAGGCTGTCAGGTGGATTTCCCCAATTATGTCTAGTCCCCATATTGAGAAGGGCCATGGAGAGGAGATGTAATGTAGTTTTTTTAAGGGAAGGTGGCTAACATTCCTATGGATTTGACACTTATGGAATTTCTTTATAAATTTGATGCAATCTTCCATCATCATCATCCAGAAGAACCCTTGTCTAATTATATTCTTAGCTAGGATTGCTCCATTCATGTGTGGACCATAAACGCCCTCGTGTACTTCTTTTACTGCTCTTATAGCCTCAGTTTCATATAGACATCAAAGTTGTTAAACATTTGAGTTTCTCTTGTATAACACCCCTTAGTACGATGTGAATTTTGATGCTAGTCATTGAATGACTACTTTGTCTCTTTCATATGCTTAATCAGGATAGGCTCATTCCTTTAGATATCTCTAGATGTCATACAACTATAATTTTTTTAGTTATTTATGTCTTCTCTATTCTATAGTTTTTATGACAAGGTTGTCTTGATTTGAGTAGAATCAAAGGCTTCATGGGCATTTTGGATGGTCCTTCCCATGCTGATGCTAGGGAAGCAAGTGCATTTATCATCTGATTGTGATTCCTAGGGAGATTAATGAATCTACATTTTCAAAAGGACATGGTGAGTATCCTCAAGTGGTCCAAATAAGGCTTTAAGTGCTACTCTATCAGTTCCCACTCTTCCATGGCATGCTTGATTACTAGCATGGAATCTTTAAAAATTTCAACTTCTATGATATTTAACGCTATCAGTTCTTTTATTCCAAGTGTGCATGCCTCGTATTCTACTTCATTGTTTGTGACTCTAAACTCAAGCTTTTTAGCAATTGGTACCACTTTACCCTCTAAAGATTGTAGTATGACACTAACTCCTGTGCTGAATTAATTGACTACTCTATCAAAGTGCATGCACCATCCTTGGATCTTAATGGCTAAACTGAGGTCATTTAGAAAGTCCAATTAGATTTCTTTTGAGTCTGGAATGGGGTTAGGAGCTAGAAATTCAGCTACTGCTCCCCCTTTTATAGCCTTCTTAGTCAAATATGACATGTCAAATTCTATTAGCAATATAAGCCACTTGGCAAGTTTCCCCACTAGAGAGGGAGATTCATAGAGGTATCATTGGGTCCATTTTAGACACAACTTGAATTTTGTAAGATTAGAAGTAGTGTCTGAGTTTCTTCATTGCCCATACCATTACCAGGCATATATGTTTGACTTGGTTGTACTTCTCCTCATATGGTAGCATCTTCTTGCTCAAGTAGTAAACTGCGTGTTCTACTTTCATTTCTCTCTCCTAGGCTATCATTGCACTGATTGCATTCCCTTCGATGGCCAAATATAGGGTTAGAGGTATCCTTAGTTTAGGTGGTCTTAAAACTAGTGGGTTGGCTACGTAGCTTCTAATCTTGTCAAATGCTAGCTGACACTGCTCATTCCATTCAACCGATTGATCTTTTCTTAGTAGCTTAAAGATCAGTTCACATATTATTGTCAACTTAGTGATGAATCTACTAATGAACTATAGTTTCCCTAGAAACCCTTTGATTTCTTTCTTTATTTTTTTCACCGGCATCTCTCTGATGGCTTTTGCTTTGTCTAGATCCATTTCAATCCTATTTTGACTGACAATATACCCCAACATCTTTCCTAAAGTGACCCCAAATACACATTTCTTTGGATTTAGCCTGAGACTATACTTCTCGACCCTTCTGAGGAACTTTTTGAGATCAGAGGGGTGTTTTTCCCAAGTTCTTGACTTGACCATCATGTTGTCAATGTATACCTCCACTTCTTTATGTATTATGTCATGGAACATTATAGTTGCCATTCTTTGGTAGGTTGCCCCTACATTCTTTAGTCTAAAAGGCATTACTTTATAATAGTTAGTACCTTATTCTATTATGAAAGCTATCTTTGCTTTGTCAATAATGGCCATTAGGATCTGATTGTACACAGAGAATCCATCCATGAAGAATTCTATTGCATATATGTTAGCATTGTCAACTAGTATGTCTATGTGAGGTAGTGGGAAATCATCCTTCAGGCAGGCCTTGTTCAGATCTTTGTAGTCGATGCAAATTCTAACTCTTCCATCTTTCTTCGATACTGGCACCACATTTGCTAACCATTTTGGATAGTCTACTACCTCTAAGAATTTTTCCTTAATTTATTTCTCGATGTCCTCTTTCACTAGTTGGGCACATTTTAGTCTGATTCTTCTCAGTTTTTGCTTTATCGATTTGCACCCTTCTTTGGTAAGAATGAAGTATTGAGCAATGTTTCTGTCAATACCAGGCATATTGTCGTACATCTAGGCAAATACTTTTGAATATTTTATTAATATTCTTTCAATTTCTCTCTTCTCTTTAGGGGTAACATCTTTCAAAATATGTAGAATGCATGGTTCAGATTTCATGCCAGTGTTAAATGATTCAGTGCATATGGAATGAATGTCAAATATGTTAATGTTTTGATCAATGCAATGCACACTAAGATCAGGAAAGACATCAAACAAGCAAGCAAAATCATATTTCATTGCATTCACTTTAAAGTTCATTATATCATCATTTTCAAACAAAGACATAAAAATTAAAGAAGTGAACTTTCTCTAGATCAGTGGTTTGAGAGATGTTTTTGTCTTTGGACCATCCACTGCTTGAATGCTTCATTAGTAACACCATCTCTAATATTAACGGTAAATTGGTGGATGATTCTCTTCCTCTATGTTACTCTGAAGAGAACTAATCTTTGGTTTATTAGATGGCTTGGATTGATTATTTGATATGGTTTTCTAGTATATTGGAGGAAATCATGTTGATGGTTGGTGGAGGCATGTTTTGATAGTTTGGGAGAGGATTAGTCTTGATGCTGGGTCATTTTTCTAGGTTGTCAATTTTCCCAGAGTCAATGAGGTCTTGGATTGCATTCTTAAGGGTTCTACATGCATTAGTGGTATGACCAATGTAGATGGCAGGGTTTAGCATGTGTCTAAGATTTTAGCAACCATAACACTATTTGAGCTCAGGGCTCTAGAGAACACACTAACCACTGTCAGAAAGACATGGCATGGAGATGAGGAGTTGCCACCCAGGGTAATAACTGGAACAAATTGAAAATGATGGTACTCGATTCTCTAAAAGAAAGCTAGCACTATAACCAAGAGATTTTGGATACACAATGCTAACTTCTTTTAGTCTTGTATTCATTTAGTATTACTTTATGAATTACTATCTATCCCCTATTTACATGCAATTTCATATAAACCCTTATTTAAACAATCAACCCCAGGCAAACTAGTCATAAAAAATACATGTAAACAATGCATTCATTTAAGTTCACAATCCCTAAGTTAGTATAATCTACATTGATTTTAATTAAATGTGTTAAATCTACATGTTTTAATTTATAAGTGAGTCTAAAAGCTAATGGGCCTAATTCCTACTCAATTTTAATTAAGTGAACCTAGGTCTGCTTATTTTAATTTTAAAAATGAATCTAAATCTACAAATTATGAAGTATTTAAATTAGTGGGACTAATTCTACAAGTTTTAATTCTAGGATGATCTTAAATCTACAAGTTATGGAAAAGGCATTAATTTAATGGGCTAAGTCTAAATTAATTTTAATTAACATATGTGGCCCTATATCTAATTAACTAAATGGGCCTAAGTTATCTCCAACCTAATTTCTAATTAATTATGGGCCTAAACTGCATTTTAATTAATTAAAATATGTTCCTAATTAATTAATAAACTATTAATTGAAATGGGCTAATTAAAAGGTAGGCCAAAAAGAACTACTTAAACCTAAAATTAATTAAAGGGGTTAGAGCCTAATATGGCATTAGGGCCCAAAACACATAAAATTAAATAAACATGCCCAAAAACATAAAAAATACCAAAACAATCAAATAAAAGATCAAGCAATTAATTAAATTTACTTTTTTTTTAAAAAACTAATTTAGTTAAAGTGACCTTAAACAACAAATTATTAATAAAATAATTAACAAGCCTAATTCTATCCACTTAAATCTAATTCAATTTTAATTAATAACCT
Source organism: Mallotus nudiflorus (assembly GCA_947683625.1). Classification (NCBI taxonomy): domain Eukaryota; kingdom Viridiplantae; phylum Streptophyta; class Magnoliopsida; order Malpighiales; family Euphorbiaceae; genus Mallotus; species Mallotus nudiflorus. The sequence goes on from CANTUR010000039.1 coordinate 9,046,388, forward strand.
TACGTATCTCTATAGCTATTAATTTTAATTAATCACCCAATTAAAATCCTAATCTTGCTACCCAATTAATTAAACATATGACAACACACGAGATTCCACTATTCCCACTATTGGGGCTATTACAATGATCTAAAAACTAATACAATCCAAAAACTAAATAAAAAATGAAATAAAAAACCAACAAAATAAAAACAAAAAATAAATAACAAAAAAAAAACATAGAAACTATATTCAACTATAAGATTCAATCCATGGCATCCTATGGATCTTCATGGATCTTGTTCTCTACAGTGAATTTGTTATGTAACTCCCTCCATAATCATAAACAAAAACACAAGAATAAAAAATTATTAGTAGTTAAACAAAAAATTAAAATAATAAAATTAAAATTAAATGAAACTAAAATAATCAAATAAAAAAAGAAGAGGCTAGAAGAAGAGATGGTTGGAAGGATGTTGTATTGATTTCCTCCTCAGAGTAGTATAAATCACCATTGTTTTTTAGAATAGATCTCCAATTCTTGATTTTTCGTCCCAAAAGACTATTGTTTTTTCTTTAAAGAACAATACCTCTCAAGAAAATATTATTTGAAAACTGCATAAAAGAAAAATGAGAGGTCTCAGAAGAAGTCCCCCCTCTAGGAGAGTTGAGTTGGGTTTATATAGAAAACCTAGCTAAAATATTGTATCATACTATGACTTCCTCTTTTTATAGTGATAGAGTTTTGGTTTAATAAGGACTTTTGATTTCCAAAAAAAATTAGATAAATCCTGGAAAAGGGATTTATCACATTATTTTGACAATTGAAATTTAGAAAACTAAAATTTTGTTTACTAAAAAATAAAAAATACAGACAGGACATTTTAATTCTAACCTAGATTATGTAATTCTTATCAGAATTACATAATTCTTATTGGTTTTATGTAATTCTAATCAGAATTGTGTAATTCCAATTGGAATTATAGAATTTTAATCTTTTTTTAAATTTAATTACAGAAAGACCCTTGAAAGAATTTAAACTTTTCAATTAAATCCTTAGAGAAAATGTTACAATTAAGTCCTTAAAAAACCAATTAAGTTCTTTTGAAAATGCATTTAGGCTTTTGAGGTTTCAAACTTCAAGTATTAAAGATCTATTTATAGTATTTTCATAATTGGAGTCCTCTGTCGCATCTACACTCCATCATCCCAAAATTGGGTGCTTATAGTTGCCCCCTTTTGTCTGCGACAAAGCAAATGAGCACATAATTTCTTTTAGATACTCACTTGTGCCCCTTAAGGCTTTTTCCTATAAGTGATTGTCGGTTCATGATGAATGCTTATGTTGCTATGCAACACCAAGCATAATACTAAAACATATGAGAATACACCATACTCAAACATATAGCGTTGATTTAGAAAGATAATGTTAATTTGAAAGGATATATTAAACTCAGACGTATGATGTTAAGTATACTTGGATGTATAGTATTGAAAAGATATATTATACTTGGACATATAATGTTAACTATACTTGGACGTATAGTATTGAAAAGATACGTTATACTCAAATGTTTAATGTTGACTATACTCAAAAGTATAATATTGATTGAAAAGATACATTATACTCGAACGTATAATGTTGACTATACTCTGACGTATAGTATTGATCGAAAGATACATTATACTCTGACATATAATGTTGACTATACTCAAATGTATAGTATTGATTGAAAAGATACATTATACTCAAAAATATAATGTTGACTATACTCAGACGTATAGTATTGATTGAAAAGATACATTATACTTGAACGTATAATGTTGACTATACTTGGACATATAGTGTTGATTGTGATTTTCACTATATTCCCTATGGGATGTCTAGCGATCATGGTTTTCACTGTATTCCTTATGGGATGTCTAGTGATTATGATTTTCACTATATTCCCTATGGGTTGTCTAGTGATTGTGATTTTCACTATATTCCCTATAGGACGTCTAGTGATTGTGATTTTCACTATATTCCTTGTGGGACGTCTAGTGATTGTGATTTTTATTATATTCTCTGTGGGACGTCTAGTGATTATGATTTTCACTATTCCTTATGGGACGTCTAGTAAAAATATGTTATAACTACTTGTAGTGTATAGTTGAAGACAAATATGTTATAAGTCATGTGGAGCATCTAGCAAATTGTAATAATGGTGCTATAGGTCCTGTAGAGCATTTAGCAAAAAGATTTGAAATGTGCTATAATTCCTGTGGAATGTCTAGCGAAAAGATTTGAAATGTGCTATAACTATTGTGTAGTGTCTAGCAAGTCATGATTTGATATTATGCTATAGCTACTGTGTAGTGTCTAGCAAAATGAATTTGAAAACTATATTATAGCTACTGTGTAGCATATAATAATGTGAATTTGAAAATTGTGTTATAGCTACTATGTAGCATATAACTGAGATGAAGTGGAGTGTATGCAAAATGTAGACATTATATTGGAACTTCATGTTGACTAGGATTTTGAGATTTTGTGTTGATCAATTGTGCTGACTGATTGAAATTTATGCCGATTGTCTTTGAATTTTTTTGCTAATTTACTTTTATCAACTACCTATGTTGCTTGCTAACTTTGATTTTTACTTATTGGCACTAGTGTTGATTCCACATGTTGGGTTTATCTTCTTCTTCTAAACTTACTGTTCCTAAAGACTTATTGAAGTCAATTCAACATGTTGATTATTATAAAAGGCACTTTTTTTTGAAAGTTTATGAGAAATTCATCACTTTATCATGAGATAGTGTGAACTTAACAAATCTCACTATTTTTTATTTTCATGACAATCATTTATTTGTAATTCACAAGAGTTTAAGGTATCACTAATCCTCTTATGTTAAGAGCATAATTTTTACCAAATGAAGAGCTTACTTCCACCTAATTTTAGGGAGAATTTGGTAAACAAAACTCATGGAATTTGAGCATAAACAAATTGAATTCTAAGTACTAAAATAGTCTTTGAGTTATTTTTATGCTTTTCTTCCTTATCCAAGTATTCCCCCACCTTTCTCATATTACTTAGCATGGATACCATTGAAAGGTCCTTTGCAAACTCATACTCTTACAAAGCATTGGAGTAAATAGAATAGTTTTGGCATAATCTTCTTTTAGTGTTCCCCCAACTTTCTTGTATTACATTAGTGTGGATACCACCAGAGGTTCACAATGATACTCTTACTCATTTTTTGGCATTGGACTACATTATGATTGCTCTTATTTTGATTCTCCTTTTAGTATTCCCCTACCTTTATTACATTACTCAGTGTGGATACCATCAAGGGATTTTGTACTCGTACTCATTTTTGAGCATTGGAGTAGATTTTATGCACATTTATTATTCAAAAGACTGAAATGATACTTTGATATTCAAACAATTTATACTGCAAGTCCACAGATTTTGTTTTTGCATATTCTTCCCCTCATTTGGGTGCAAAGCAAGCATTAGATTCATTAGAGCTTATAAACTATCAACACAACGTTGTTAATTGATCATTTGAATTCTACAAGGCTAATAAAAGAAAGCCATTATGATCAAAGGTCATGAGATATATGTATGCACCTAATTTCAGGATGATGGAGTATCGATGCGATAGAGGACCCGATGATGAAAATATTATAAATAGGTCTTCAATACTTAAAGTTTAAAACCTTAAAAGTATAAATGCATTTTCAAAAGAGTTTAATTAGTTTTTTTAAGGACTTTATTATAATGTTTCTTTAAGGTCCTAATTGAAAAGTGTAAATCTTTTTAGGGGTTTTTTGTAATTAAAAGTTAAAAAAAAGTGATCAAAATTATGAAATTTCAATCGAAGTTAAACGTTTTTTGTCTATTTTTTAATTTTTTACAGTATATAAAATTTGGTTTTCTGAATTTTGATTAGTCAAATAATATTTATCTAAATTTTTAGGAAATTAATGTCCTTTTAAATTCAAAACTCTGAAGATAGTAAGTCACAATAGGATATGTCTTTTAGCTAAGGTTTTTCTATAAAAACCCAGCTTGAACTCTCTTGAGGGGTCTCTTAGTAGAGATCTTTCTTGAGGCTTTCACTTTTTTACACAGTGTTTAATATATATATATATATATATATATATATATATATATATATATTCCTGTGAATTATTCTTTTAGCAAGAAGCATAAGTCTTTTGAGAGGAGAACAACAAGTATTGAAGACCTATTTAACAAGCAATGGTGATTTTTACTAGTCTGAGGGACAAATCAATATTGCATCCATACCATCTCCTCTCTTACTTTCTTCTATTTTTTTATTTTTATTCTATTAAATTTTAACTTTATTTTAATTCTTATTATTATTTTGTTTATTCACCAATTATTTTTTCTTTTTCTTGTTTGTGTTGGTGATTATAGAGAGGGTTACATGATAAGTTCACTTAGAGAACAAAATCCGTGAGAATCCATGAAATGCCATTGGATTGAATCTTGTAGCCAAATATAGTTTCTAGGTTTATTTATTTATTATTTTTGGATTTTTTTATTTTGCATTAATTTTTTATGATTGTATTAGTTTTTATTTTCTTATTATTTTCAGGAGATCATTGTAATAGGCCCAATAGTAGGAATAATGAAATGTTATGTGTGTGGTTGTGTGTTAATTAATTAGGTAGTAAAATTATGGTTTTAATTATGTGATTAATTAAAATTAATGGCTATAGAGATAATTAGGGGTTTTAATTAAAATTGAATTAGATTTGAGTGGGTAGAATTAGGGTTGCTTGTTAATTATTTTATTATTTAAGGTCGCTTCAATTAAATTAGGTTCTTTAGAAGAAATAAGTTAATTTCTTGCTTGATATTTTATTTTATTATTTTGGTATCTTTTTATGTTTTGGGGCTTATTTATTTATTTTTATATGTTATGGGCTCTAAGCCTAAGTTAAACTCTAACCTATATAATTAATTTGAGGTAGTTCTTTTTGGCCCATCTTTTAATTAGCTCACTTCATTCAATAGGTTATTAATTAATTAGGTCTATATTTCAATTAACTAAAATGCATTTTAGACCCATAATTAATTAGAAATTAGGTTAGAGATAACTTAGGCCGATTTAGTTAATTAGATATAAGTCCACCTAGTTTAATTTAATTAATTTAGATATATCTCATTAAATTAAAGCCTTTTTCATAATTTGTAGGTTTAAGGTCACTTTAGAATTAAAACAAGTAGAATTAGGCCCACTAATTTAAATACTTCATAATTTGTAGATTAGGCCCATTTTTAGAATTAAAATAGATAGACTTAGGTTCATTTAATTAGGCCTATTAGTCTTTATGGTTACTTGTAAATTAAAACATGTAGATTTAGTTAATTTAATTAAAATTAATGTAGATTAGACAAACTTAGGGATTGTAAACTTGAATGAATGCATTATTTACATGTATTGTTCATGACTAGTTTGCCTGGGGTTAATTGTTTAAATAAGGGTTTATATAAAATTACATGTAAATAGAGGATAAGATAGTAATTTATAAAGTAATTATAAATGAATACAAGACTGAAAGAAGTTAGTATTCCGTATCTACAATCTCCTAGTTATGGTGCTAGCTTTCTTTTAAAGAATCAAGTACCACCACTTTTGATTTGTCCCAATTATTACCCTAGGTGGTGACTCCTCATCTCCACACCTTGTCTTTGTGATAGTGGTTAGTGTGTTCTCTAAAGCCTTAAGATCAAACAGTGTCGTGGTTGCTAAAATCTTGGACGTGCGCTAAACCTAGTCATCTATAATATGCTTTCCACACATGATCTTATGAAGTGGATGAATTTACTTTCAATTTGTGTATCTTATTTTTAAAATTGTACTTTATTATAAAATCTAAGGAAAAAAAGTTCTGTTACTTCCCTTTATTATTTTGATGAGTGTTTGACATTTGGTATCTTGCCCATTCTTATTAATGTATCGATTTCTTTTCCCCTTCTTCATTCTTTTTTGTTTTCCTTGCAAAAATACCTTAAGTTGGAATGGTTTATTTGCAAGTGAAGAAATTTTGTCATAATGCAATATTATTCTTTTGCATTCTTCCCTTTTGATCGTGATGATGATGTCCTTGATTATAAAGGTCCTAATACTCCACTATAGAAGTTGTGGCTTTGGGCTACATTTGTATTTCCACCATTCCATTAATGCTATAGTAGAAGGCTTAATTCTCTTCTTAACATCTCTTGCAAAAAAGGTTCACGACTTAAAGATCTTATTTCCTTATCAAATAATTTTTCAGAGTGCACCAATTTTAAGTTTTAAGTGCATTCTTCCATTTTATAAGGCCGACAAATGTGTTATTGACATGTTGGACCTTCTTATCATCATATTCCATACCCTACATTGGCCTAACTATTATGGAGAGATATTCCAAATGATGATCTATAGAGATGGATGTTGAATCTGAGTAGCTTGAGCATCCTATCCAACCTCTTGAGGTCGCCAGGATAATGCTTTTGCAAGTATCACTGTTGGTGATGTTTTCTTACTAAATGGACCCATAATTTATTAGGCTTCTAAGGTCTAAAGTGTCGTTGAGTATTAAGTTCACCTTGATAGCGTTACCCTTTTCCCTCATATGTGAACATTCTTACTACCATTCTACATTTTTACAACACTAATTTGAATGTTAGTAGCAAAGTATTTGCACAATCTTTCCTAGGCTCAAAGTCTTTATTATACAAAGCAAGTATTTCATAACAAATGTATACAAGTGTATGCATGTTATGTATGACATGCATGATCCTAATAAGTCTCTTATTTAGAGCAGAGCTATGTTATTGATGTTGGAGTGTAAGAATAAGGTGCTTTGTTAGCAACTTATAGATTTGAGCATTGGATGCTTTAAGGTTGGTACTTATGATGTTAGAGCTTCTGATACAGTTTGTCAGATAAATGACTAGGCTGTGCTATATAGATGAATTATTGGTTGTTGCTTATAGTTTACTTTTTTTCTACCCCTAGAGTTATATTTTGCCCCTAGTTTCATTCTGAATTGATTCATGCTATTCTTCAAAAGACTTAATTCTTTCACTACTGTTGTTGATCCTTTAACTTACTAACCCTATTAGTTGCAATCTCTTGCATTAAAGATGTAGAGGAGTGGTTGAACTGACTAAAGCGAGTTCTTAATAATGAAATCAACTAGACTTGCACTTATAAGAACTCTTAAGTAGAATATGAGGCTTAATGCTAATGTAATAATTGATTATAGTTACAAGGCATGACTTACAGTGTGAGTTATTAAACCACCTGAATTCCCAAGGTACAAGGGGACACTAGACTTACAAGCAGAATCATAGAGTGGTGATAAAAAGATAAAAATAGTGATCTCATAGCTCTAATTTTAGCTTTCAATATGTATTGTATTTCCATTCAAATACTTATACAATATGATAAAGACAAATATGCGATATTTGAACAAAAATTTCAAATTCAATTTTAATCATTTAGTAGGGTAAAAATGAGAACATTTATTACATCATATGATACAACTCCTATTACTGCTCTTTTTTCTTTCTTTTTCTCTTCTTTGTTCTTTCTTTTTATATCATTCTTTATATTTTTTCTTAAATTTCTTATCTTTAAAAGTTACATCATGTGATATATGAATGTTCTTTAAATTTGCATTTGGGCCCATGCTGAATGAATCTAATTGAATTGAATTTTTACATCAAACATGCGGATGCAATCGATATTATAATGCATAGTACCATCAAAATGTGCATTAAGTAAGTAAGCATCAACAAAATTCATATCTTTAATCACTAAAACAAAACTAGTTCTAAAGAAACTAAAATTTTATTAAAAAAAAGTCAATAAGAAAATTTATTTCCTATTCTAGATGCTAGGGATACTATGCCTCAAGGTGGCTATCCTTTAGGTTGCTGCCATAATGTCTATTCTTGCATCTTCTTGCTAACTATCTCCATAACTTCACCTTTTTATACCTTAACTGTACATTTTTCTTTTTCATTTAATAGCTTCTTATCATTAAACTTATCACCCCATCTTGTAGGCACGTATGTTAAAAGAAGGTGGTTTAGTGTACAGCACCTTATAATTAAATTGGCCTGAAGGTTATCCCAATTAGTCTTATACTCTTTCCACATCTTTAGGGGCATTAGGAGATTTCTCATTGGTTTTAAGGTCTAGGTCCTCAAAGGATTTTAGCACCTTTTCCTCACTTACTCCTGAGTTGATCATTATGGTGGTTTGGGGTGGAACATTTCGATAGTTTAAAAAAGGATTATTCCTAATGCTTAGACTTTCAAGGTTTTTGATCTTTCTAGAGTCTATAAGGTTTGAGATTTCGTGTTTAAAGTAGGTGCAGGTATCTATGGAATGTCCAACTACTTTATGGCATTTTTAGTAACTATTTGGGTTATAGCTAGGGACATTTGGATTTGGTGGTTTCAAGAAGGTTCTAGGTCTAAGGAGGCCTTTTTGGATTAAATGGTCTTGGACTTTAGATAGGCATTAGTCAAAATTGGAGAATCTCCTTGGTTGTTGAACAACCTACACTTCCACAATTTGGCTAGTGATTCCTTGTTGTGTGCCCCCAATTGGGTAGTTTCTTACTTCGGTGCTTTTAGTAATCTTCTTTTTCTCATTTTTAATTTCCTCAGCTTGCAAAAAATTATCATAAAGGTCCACAAATGTTTTAGTATTCATCATTTGTAGCCTTTCAACTAGATTAGGTGACACATTTTAGACTATCATCCTAACCTAATCCTTCTCAACTAGTTTATTCTTTATTAATCCTGCCTTATTCATGAATCTAGTCAAAAAATCTAAAAATGATTCATTAGGCTTATGCTTGGTCAATTCTAAATCCCTGATAGACACTTCAAGCCTGGTATTGTGGTCTTATTATTTTAGAAAAGTAGTACACAATTCTCTCTAGTCAACTCAAATAAAATTCTCTAACTCATGTGTAGACACCCAATTTCAGGATGATGAGTTATGGATACGACAGAAGACTCAAATGATGAAAATATCATAAATAGGTCTTCAATATTTGAACTTTGAAACTCTAAGGATCTAATTGCTTTTTTCTCAAAGAAAGAATTTAATGTTTTCATGGACTAAATTGTAATGTTTTTAGAGACTTAATTGTAAAACTTAAATTCTTTCAGGGACCTTTTTATAATTAAAAAAAGGTGATCAGAATTACGCTAATTTCGGCCAGAATTAGAATCCTTTACTAATTGAGTCCTAATTGGTATGAAATACTCCTAAAATTATTTTGATAATGTTTTTAAGGAAATAGAAGTCTTTTAGAAATCAATTTATAACTAAGGTTTCAAGATGAATCCCTATATATAAAAGGGCTTTGGCTCTGAAGGGTGGAAGAGAAGAAAAAACAAGAGGAAAAAAAAGAGAAAAATCTAGGAGGAAGGCAATAACATATTTTTATAAGCTTTTGATTTTTCATTCATTTTTTTTTACACATAATTATTTTTTATTCATCGCTTGTTCTTGAAAAAGCCTTCTTAATTCTATTCTCTTGTGAATTGTCTTCCTCTACAAAAATCCCCTTAAGTGTTATTGGTTAATTGAAGATCTTTGGAGAATTTTTGAAGAACAATATTAGAAGACCTATTAAGAAGCAGTGATTTTACAAATCTAAGGAGTATCCTATCACTAATAAGCATCATCATCTCCTTCTTATTCTATTTTATTTCTTTCTTTCTTTCTTTTTTATTTTATTGATTATTTTTATTATTTGAGTTATTACTATAATTTATTTACTAATCATAATTTTATTTCTTTTTCATAGTGATTATGGACGAAAATATATGGTGATCATGCTTGAGGGGATAAATTGAAAAATCCATGGAATGTCAGAGATAAAATCCTGTAGAGACATATCTTTAAAAGTTTTTTTTATTATTGCTTTATTTTATTTATGGGTTTATTAATTATTTTTATTATTATTTCCTATGAATTATTGTAATAGCTCTAATAGTGGGAATAGTAAAGTTATATGTGTGATTGCATGTTTATGTTATTTAATTGTTTATTAAAATTAGGATTTTAATTAGGTAAGTAATTAAAATCAATTAAGGAAATAGATTAATTTAGGTTGCATGTTAACGAAAATTAGAGTTTAGAATGAACTAATTTAATTAGTTGTTTGATCTTTGAAAGAGTCCTAGAGGGGGGGTGAATAGGACTATCAAACAAAAATGGAAAATTAAAGGAATTCTTTGCAAGAATTGAGTAAGAGTTGAGAAGGAAGAATGAAGAACACAAATATTTAAGGAGTTCAGATTCAACAATAATCCTATGTCTCTACCTAAATTATCCCCAAGTTAGGATTTTTTAATCACCCATAATCTTATTAATAGGAATGAGAATACACAAGAGTTTTATGGCTCACTTTTACAACCTTACAACTTGAGTTTTCAAGGCTCACTCAAAAACCAAATTCCTAAGTGTTTTAATAGTTAAACACTTAAACCAATTCCTTTAGAATATAATCTCACTTCCCATTTTCTAAACCCATAAAATAGAAGAATAAGAATGTCTATTCTAATCACTCACCAACTCTCACAAGAGTTATACACAAAGAATTTGTTTAAAAGAAAGTTTTAGAGCTCAATTAAATGTTTAAGAAAATGATGAATGATAAACAAGTTTTCTTAACCTTTCAATTGAATTATAAATTGTGTTTATATAGAAAAACACTCAAAATTTTAGTTTTTGGATGTATCAATCATGTCTCCAATGTTTAGAATTGATTTTGAATCAATTATTGGACTTTTGGCAGCTTAAAGGTTGCTCACGAGTGCCTCACGAGTGAACAGTGCTCGTGAGGGGTGAAATTATAACCATTACATTCAAAAATTCACATTAGAATGCTTTCAGGGGTTTTCTCACGAGCAGGTCATGAGTAAACAGCTCGTGAGGGGTGCTGCCAATTTTTGGCAAAAACATTCTCCAAAGGCTCCATTGAAGGACAACTCATGACCATTTTGAAAGATGCTTTTGAACGGGACTCAAGACAATTGATTCAGCTAAAAAGTTCTTCATAAAAGTTGTATATAATTGTCTTATATTTCTATAAAACTTTGAATAACCTCAATTAGCCATCTGTAGTTCAAGATATTGCTGAAATACCATGAGCTATGCAAACTGAAATGCAAGCTGCATATGCTGACTTCGACTAAAGATTTGCATACCCAAATGAACTTTTATTTTGATAATCAAGCATAATTTGGAAAGCTTAAGATGTCTACTTCAAAATTTAAGCAGCTCATTTTCTCATTTAAGAGCACTAAATATGTCTAAAGCCTTCTTCAATCTTAGAGGTTCAATCAGCCCGAAAAGTCACTATTCATCCAAAAGTGTATATGCTTGGTATATGTTTGGTATATAATTCCCTACACACTTAATTGAAATTATTAGTATAAAAATTATTTTTCAAAGTCCAAAATTAAGAGTTTGATCATGCAAATAGTCAATAATCTTTAATTTAGTTGTTTTAATATGTTTTATTTGTTTTTGGGCTTGTTTATTTATTCTTATGTGTTTTGGGCCTTAAGCCCGTATTAGATTCTAATTCATTCATATAAATTTAGGATTTTAGGTTTAAATAATTAAACTACATTTTAGGCCCATAATTAATTAGATTTTTAAGTTTGAGATAACTTAGGCCCATTTAGTAAATTAGACATAGGCCCATCTAATTTAATTTAATTAATTAGACTTAGCCCATTTAAATTTAAGCCCTTTTCATAATTTGTAGATTTAAGATCACCTTAGAATTAAAATATGTAGAATTAGGCCCACTAATTTAAATAACTTCTCAATTTGTAGATTTAGGCCCATTTTTAGAATTAAAGTAAATTGACTTAGTGCATTTAATTAAAATTAAAAGGAATTAGCTTTTAGCTCACTCGGAAATTAAAATATCTAGTGATGTGAAGAAGAATCGAACAATTTGAGATTCTATAAGCTTTTAACAACTATGAAGGTAGCATATTGGCTTAGATGGACCCTTGGGCCCCCTGTTCTGTCGAACTTAAAAAAGTTTGGTAGTTTAAAATCATCTAGGAGTGGTTCATCTTTGATTAATGCCATGTTAGTAAAGCTTTTGGAGCCATGGGTTCCTTTGTCTTAAAAGGCAAATTCCAACTGAGCCATTTTATTGGCCAGTAGTTTAACCTCCCCTACCAATTCAGGCTTAGTTATGTTAGTAATTTTTACAGCTTTTGGTGCATTTTTAAGATCCTGGTAGTAATCATTGTCATAATGAGCTTGAACTAGATTACAGGGAATTCCCTTTGCTTTATCTACCCTGGGGTGATCATATGTGGAAGCTTCATTTAGTGGTGTATTATTTGCATCTTAGGCATTTTTTACCTTAATTTGGACTTGGAGAATTTTGGCTATGGTACCATCAATGAGCAATTTTTGGATCCCCTCTTTTAGTTTATCTTTGAATTACTAATAGGAGGTATCTTCTTGGTCACTGATGTTTGAATGTTGTAAACCTGTACATTTATCAAGTTTAACTAAATGAATGATGCATAATGTGTGCCTACAAAAGAAAAGGGTCAACATGTATGTAGTGGATGCAAAACCCTATAATGAAAGATGATTATTGCTACAAGAAACAATGGTTAGTACTTTATATCTATATGTATGTAATGTATGCATGATTGATCTTAGAAAGCTGGTTAGTATTTCATGCATAGTGAACAAACTAATCACAAGCAAGCTCTTACTTCCAACTTTATTTCTCCACGAGGTCGTTTAGTTTCTTTTCCATGTGGGTTTCAAACCTATAGTCATCGGGGGACTATGGTTCTAGTCTCGGAACTAGGCTATTTCAATTTATGTTGATTAGAACCAAAGGGTAACCTGAGGAAACATACTCAAATATACTTAAGGTAATCACATCATGTCAATGTAGGGATTAATTATCGAGCTTCAAATGATGTCTAGAGCCTGTATGCACTTGTATGCATAGGGCCAAGGTCAATCAAAAGAGCCCGAGTTCATAACCCCATATCGATATTCGATATGTTTACCAGGAGTCATGAAAGTATCATTTTATAGTTTACAGTTTGATTTTGTTAGGATAAAGGTCCATAATTTGGTTGAATTCCTAAACTATTCATTTGATCTAATAAGAATAAATGAATGACATCTTATTGGTTCCCTAATTAGGGAATGTTATTATTTGTTAGTTTGCATAGACTATTCGAGTTTAGGTATATGATTTTTATCATTCCTCATGCTTCAATCTCACATGAAGTAGATGTGAATCATGTGGATCTAAGCATAAACGTTCTATGAAAATTGATATTACAACATCATTTAGTGATAGACACTAAAAAGGTCATGCCATTTATGAATATCAGGTCAAATAAACAACGTTAAGAGAAGGATAGCATACACAGCTTGGTGGAATCCTAGTGGATGTTACTACTAGCTTATGAACATAAGTTGAGTCAGGGTGAAAGGCTAAGGATTCCTTTAGCAAGAATTCCCCTATATGACTAGGGTTATGGAATCTGGTTAGTGAGTCTAGCATTCTTTTGATAACTCGGTTGTCCCCCTTTAGGACTTGGGTTACAGACTTTAGTTAAATGAGTCTGATGAAAGCCTGAGTAAAGACTAAAGGTAATAATACCTATCTTCATTGCCTCATGACTTAAATGGAATCATGGTGGCAATGTTATTCAATATCATTGAGGTTTTAGAGACTAGTGGTACATGTGTGATGTGTAGTGCAAATGCAATAGTCAAGCGCTCTATGCAATTGAGTATTTCATAATGAGAAATAGTCATTTTTTAGTTGATCTCTCTTGCTTGGAAATCTCTAATGGAGCCACCACTATAAGTGACCAAGGTTTTTTGGGTGTTGTTTTTTTTAATTTTATGGCTTCTTAGCTTATCAGTTTTCGAGGGACATGGTAACTTTACTAAATAGGGACAAATGATTAGTCTTGAGAGGAACGAGATGCTTTTTGATTTTACAGAGTCACAACCTGATTTTTAGAAAATTAAGAAAAGAAATGGACAACATTGAGACACTCAATGAGTATTGCCCTAACAAAGTTTTCTAGGTTCAAGGGATCACATATACTTTTTGACTATTTCCCATTATACGATATTTAATGCATAGCTACCGTAACACCCTAGTTTGATAATGATAGTTTGTATAGCATTCACACAGTACATCAGATAATGGAAGATGATAAATCTAAAATATCATTATTACATTGCTTTCTAAAGAAAATAGACATAAAAGAAAAGAAAAAAAGGATCATGGAAAAGTAAATCTAGCTTAGGTGTAATGAACCTGCAAGGTAAACATGACTATGCACATAGCTTGCCCAATCACATGAATAACAGGATAAGCAATGGACATTCATTCACTTCAAAGGGTGAGTAAAATATATACAATCATGCATGTTTGTAATGATTATTTGTTCTATGATGATATGTGATGACAATATAAAAGATGCATGGTGACATTACTAGACTAGAAATATAATGACTATAGTCCATAATATGAACTTTTCATGTTATTGATATTTACAGCTTGATTTGACATTTTAAAACCAGAGGATGCAAAATGATGATATAAGATGAGCAAAAAATAAAGTCCAAATTATTCATATAGCATGCAAATTATTAGTCTCATCATATAAGCATTATAATATTAACAAATACTGGTGACAATAAAATAAAATGCAGTATGATAAAATAAACAGCTGAAATTATTGTGTGGTCCTTAGATTTGATTGAGCTTGTTTAGGTTTTGAAAGCTTTATCTTCGAGGGATTATCAAGCTTTCCTTGTGGAGAGGTTTAAAATGACGTGTAGCATGATGCTAGTTTGTATACCTTTAAAGCATTCTTTGACAAAGATAAGGCCAGGTTTGGTAGAAGAGAGATCTAATAACCTAAGAAAAATCTAGTGGGAGAGCTAAAATTGTTTAGAAGCATTTTCCAATGCCTTCAAGTGGATAGATTTTTGAGTGTGTGTGTGTTTCCAGTTGCTCCCCCCTCAAAATGGGCTGTAGAGGCACTTATTTATAATGAAAAATGTATGGAAGAGGGGGGTATAGGCATGGTCATGTGCATGTTCCTAGGACAAAGCATATGACCACGCAAAGTGCACATGACTGCTTGTTTGGTGCATGGTTACGCGCACTTTCATGCGTTATGCACTCAATTTGAGCTTTTCCGGGCTATTCTGAGGTTGGTTCACAAGGTTTTTAGGTCTTCTGGACACATTTTCGCAGTCTATTTTTGTCTAATTTAGCCTTAATTTTAGTGTGTGACACCTAGGGATGTTTACATGCATTTCTAAGCAACAAACACTAACCCATAGGGTGTTTTGGACTATTCCAAGACCACTTTTTGAGGTTTTAGAGCCTTTTGAATGTGTTCCCAACGTCCATTTAGTCTAATTCATCTTTGATTTTAGCACGTGACACCTAGGGTTATTTATGGCTACACACACACTTTTAGGCAATGTGCGCTAATCCTCTTATTGATTTGGACTATTCCAGAACCACTTTCAAAGGTTTTGGAGCCTTCTAGATATGTTTCCAAAGTCTATTTTATCAAAATCAACTTTTATTTTTTCATAAAGTTGGGTCTCGATTTGATGAAATCAACACTAGCCGAACAAGCTACGTATTCTGAGAGAATATTCTTAAAATAAGCCTCTTATTGTTATGATAATTCATATTTCATAAGATCAGAGAGCAACTTAATGGCTTGATGATCAATTTTGCAAACTTATGGGATTGATTAAGGTTTTAGGGTTGCACATTTTAGAGGCGTTATGAACAGGAAGACTCTAGTCTTTTTAAAGATTTATTTTATCATTGGACCTTTTTGGGGATTGTTAAATTTGAGGTATGACACTTACCATCTATTGTGCTCCAATAGTCATGAATGATTCTGCTTCGACCCACTTAGAGAAGTAGTTTATTACTATTATAATATAGAAATGACTATTAAATGCCTTCGGCCTTATCTCTCCAATGATATTGATTCCCTATACTACAAATTGCCAAGGAGAGGTCAATCTTTAAAGTTCCATAGAAGGAAAATGGTTAACATTATCATACACTTGGCAGTTATGGCATTTATTTACATATTTCACACAGTCTACCTCTATAATTGGCTAAAAGTACCCTTGATGAGTTATTTTCTTAGCAAGGACTATTCCATTCATATGTGGTCCACATACACCCTTATGAATTGCTTCCATGAATTTTCATGCCTCGTTTTTATTAACACATCTAAAATGTACTCGAGTTGGCATCCTTTTATATAACATCTCATTATGGCTGATGAATTGTTGAGATAGTATCCTTAGTGACATTCTTTCTTTTCTATCGGCATCATCATGGAATTGTCATATTTCCAAATATTGCTATAAATCATGAAACCAAGGCTTTTCTATGGGTCAATCAGCATTACCCTGATTTCTTCAAAGTAGAGAGTCCAAGACTTAACTAAAATGAGGGGCTTAATTTTTGCCTGCTTTTATCCTTCCTATATTGAAACTAGAGTAGCCAAAGCATCTTCGTTCTAGTTCTCTTCTCACAGTAATTGCACGAACATGCATTGGATAAAAGATAATAGAATTGTAGTCGAGTAGTCCCCGTACATTCCCAGCTTATCTTCTCTCACTTCCCATTTTTAAGAGATTTATTTCACTACCAGCATTAACTCTTTTCATACTGTGACCTTTTCTACCCCCACATTCCTGAGTACTTCTAGACTAAAGATATTGGCTTCATATTCAGCTTAATTGTTAGTGACTTCAAATTCCAATCACTTTGCCATCAAAATCATTTCTCCTTCTGGCAAAACCATAATCACACCAATACCTACTCCTCTGTTATTGACTACTCCATTAAAATACATTTTCCATGTCTAGATCTCTATTGCCCCTCAAAAATTCCAACTCCCATTCTTGTCCATCATCTATTGAATTCTAAGCCAAGATGTCCACTATAACTCTCCCTTTTATCACTTTCTTAGCCACATAATCTATGTCAAATTCGATAAGCATGACTAACCATTTGGCTAATTTTCCTATAAGTGATGGAGTCTGCTGGAGATATAAGAAAGTATCATGCTTAGAGACTGCCTGGATTCTATGAGACTGGAAGTAATGCTTGAGCTTTTTTATCACAGCCAAGCAAGTTATTTCTGCTAGACTATAATTGGCTTCATAGGGTAGAAGCTTCTTACTCAGATAATACACAGTAGCTTTAACATTTCCTTCTCCTTCTTGAGCTAGTATTGAGCCAATTGCATCCTTCTTAATTGCCAAGTAAAGAATTAAAGGATTACCTAGCCTCAACGGCTGCAAAACTAAAGGATTCATTAGATAATTCTTAATAGTTTCAAAACCATACTAACATTTGTCATCCTAGATAATCGACTAATTCTTCTTCAAAAGCTTGAAGATTGGCTCACAGATGGTAGTCAACTTAGCAATGAACCTACTAATGTATTGCAACTATACAATGAACCTTCTGACCTCTTTCTCATTTTTCAGCACACGCATTTCTTTAATCACTCTCACTTTATCTAAATCCACCTTTATGCCTCTTTGACTAATAATATACCCTAGAAACTTTTCAAAGGTTACCCAAAAACACATTTCTTTGGATTCAACCTGAGGTTATACTTTTCACCTCTCGCTAACAACTTGTCTAGAGCCTCAAAGTGCCCTTCTCTAGTTAGAGACTTTACCATCATGTCATCCACGTACACCTCCATCTCCTTATGAACCATGTCATGTAATAATATGGTAGCCATCCTCTTATAAGTAGCTCCTACATTTTTCAACCCAAATGGCATGATTATATAGCAATAAACACCCTATTCAATAGTGAAAGAAGTCTTCAACTTGTCAATCACTACCATCATAATATGGTTATATCTTAAGAAGCCATCCATAAAGGATTACATAGCATTGAAGCTACATTATCAACTAAAGTGTTAATATATAGCAAGGGAAAATCATCTTTTGGACAAGCCTCATTTATATCCCTATAGTCCACACACATCCTAACTCTCCCATCCTTCATAGGAACTAGAACTATGTTAGCTAGCCACTAGGTGTTATCTACCACTTTTAAGAACTGTGCTTTTAGTTGTTTCTCCACTTCTTCTTTGATTAAAAGAGCCCATTCTAGCCTTAATCTTCTCTTCTTCTACTTTATCAAGGTAATGTGAGAATATGTGGGGACCTATGCTATGCGATCTCTCTATCAATCCTAGGCATATCCTTATAGCCTCAAGTAAATACTTTATATCTTCTTTTTAGTGTTTCTTTCAATTTTTATTTCTCATCAGGAGTTAGGTTAGAAGTAAAAAGTATATTCTTAGGGTTATCACATGTTCCTAATTTAAATGATTCAGTTTTCACTAAATTAATGTCAAACATATACATGAAATGATAAAAAAAAAAACATAACCATTAGGAAAAATATCATACAAATAAGCAAATTCAGACCTTATCGCATTAACTTTAAAAAAGAAATTATCATTAGTTTAAAAAAATTTGGAAAGAGAAATGTCAAGGTCATCATAGAAAACATCCATAATGGAATAAAAAATATATTATTCAAAATTGAATTTCTCTTCTTAGTTAGCAGTGTCCTTCAGCTTTACTACAGAAATGTCCTCTTCTGATTTTAGAGTCAGCACTAGTTCCTCCACTATCGGCTCATCAACTGCAACTTCATTTATCCTAATCACATATTCAATGAAAATTTCAAAGTTAAGAACTGATTTCTCAGCAATCATCAAAGGCTCAAGAGCTCCTTTATAGGGATAGTTAGCGCCTTCCTCCATAAATGTTTTTTATAACATCTTTTTATTTATTTTACCTCTTACTTTGTTCTTCTTAGACTTTCCCTCAACTTCTTCCACTTCATCAGACTTATCTACTTCTAGATACCCTACCCCGTGCTTTAAGATTGGCACTTTAGGTTCATCAAACTCAGGTGGGCCCTATTGATTCTTCCCCAATCCCATTCCAGGCATAAAGTTCATGCTCTTCATAATACTCATAATTCTTGAATTCATCTCATCTTCATAGATCATGCAAACTTTGAAACTCATACTAAATAGAATTTTAATGGGAGTTAACTTCAAAGCAGTGACAATAACTTCAATTTGTGCTATGATAGTGACAACTCTTCTCTCATATGGAAATTTGATCTTCTGATAAATAGTGGATGATACTCCCCTCAGAGGATGAAACCATGGCCTCCCTAAAAGGATGGCAAAGGTGATTAGAATATCAATGACATGTAATTTAACCCAAACTTCAATAGGTCCAGTCTTGACCAAAGTTCTGAAAGTTCCCTCAACTAGCCTTTCTGTATCATCATAGGCCTTGATGACCACATCAAAAGGCTTTAGATCAATTAGTCTCAACTTTGGCAAGATCTTCAGAGGGCATATATTAATGGCAAACCCATTATCAACCATAATATAGCATGTTAATTTCCCTTTTACTTTAGCCATAATGAATAAGGCTTTACTATGGTCTCTACTTTCTAAGGGTAGCCATCATCTATAAAAATAATTACTCCTAGAGGGCTTTATACTAGTTAATCCACCATTTGCTCTAGAGTATGGATTAAAGGGATCTTATTATGATTAAGGGCAATAACTAGTGCTTCCCAATGGGCTTAAGAGTTCATAAGCAACTCCCAAACATTGATAAGAATTTTTTCATCTCTTTTAGTCTCAACAGCTTGCTTAGCTTTCTCATCTTTCTATGGTTCTTCTTTGTATCGAGTTTCTCTTTTTTAGTTTAGCATCTTTCACTTCCTCCCTCTTCTTAAGTTTCTTAACTGATTGGGTTGTCTTCCTTTTACTATTTTTCCATAGATCACTTGCTTCCCCTCCTTTATCATTGAAACTCCAAATGTTTAGAACATTCATATGAAGCTTCATAGACTGCTAGTTCAAGTTCAGGGGTTTTAGTTATGGTTTTGGTGGTATGGGTATGCCATTAATGAAGGAATTAAGGACTTGTTCCTCTATTAAGTCGGTATTGATCATCATAATGCATGGATTTAATGGAGGTACATTTTGGTAGTTAAGCAAAGGGTTATTTTGGATGTTTAGTTTTATGGTTTCAAAGTCAATTATATTTCTTGAATCAACCAAATATTGAACCTCATACTTCATGTGAGGACAGCTGTCAGTGTTATGTCCAATGTTTTAGTGGAATTTGCAGTATAAGTTTGGCTTGGAAAAAGAGGTCTATAAGGTTAAGGTCACATTAGGTTATTTTCAATAAGCTGCTCCAAGACTTGAGAGAGAGGTCTTCCCAAGTTAGAAAACCTTATAAGCTATCTAACAGCATTCATCTGTATATTATTGCTAGGCCCAATTCTATTAGTAGATCTAATCCCTTCTCTGCTTACAGGTCACCCACTAAAGAACTTCTTTTCTTATACCAAGTTAAATTCTTTTTGAACCCTAAATCTATACAGTTCTTTAAAGTTTTGAATCACTAAATCTTTCAGCTTTCAAAAGAGTGGGAGTGTACATCCTTCTATCACTATCACTAGCTGATATGATTCTATAGGTCGGTGCTTCATTCGTGTCAATTTTGCTCTCTAACTGATCAAATAATTAATGAAAGATTCAGTGAATTTCTGCTTTGTATTATGTAAGTCCCTTAAAGATGCTTCCATTTGAATATTAAGGTAATACTGCTTTATAAATGCAGCACGTAATCCCATTCAGTCAGCTTGGATATGGGGTTCTAAAGCATAACACCATTTAATAAGGGCTCCTTCTAAAGACAAAGGAAATTGCTTCACAATCTGTGCCTTTATCAAACTAGTCATCTTCATGTGAGTCACATACTACTTTATATGTAAATGGGGATCCTCAGTGCTAGTGAATTTCTTTATGTCAAGGAACTTAAACTTCTGAGGTAGAGGGTCATCATCCTCATCCAAACTAATATTAGAGTAGTTCATTGAAGCATCTATCCCCTTCTCCTTCGTCACTAACTGCATTTGAGCTATGGGCTTGTCATATTGTTAGCCTAGTCAAACTTTTCCATACTTTTTGTAGTGTTTATATTAACATTTTGTATGACTACAGGCTCTACCACTAAAGTTTCCTAATCATCCTCTCTTTCCCTTCTTCTAGAGCCTTCAACATCTAAATCAAATAGCTGGGGCCGAGGTTCTAGTGGTTCCTCTCTAACTGGTCCCCTTATTCCAGCCATCATTTCTTGCATAATTGCCTATGTTCAGCTATTTCAGTTTTCAACTGTTCTTTGAAAGCATCATAATCAAATCATGCCATCTTAATTTTTCTAGAAATCCTAACCAGACGACTAGTGTCAGATCGTTGCTAGCTAAAAGACTATCATAAATCTATATCTGCAATCACCACGGATTAGAAATATGCATGATGTGTATGCATGAGATGTAGGTTCAATCAATAAAAAAAAAAAGGAAATCAACATATATTCTACTTACACGTAATAACAAGAAACAAAATATAAAGCTCTCAAATGGTATCGTCACCCTTTTTTCTCCCACACACATGTTCATTAGTGAGTTCCTTATCCTAGGATTGTAGTTCTAGGTTTTAATTATCAGCATGGGATAATAAAACTAACAGATGCAAAATAACTCTCAAGACGGTACAAACAAGTAGTAATTTCTTCAAATAATTCCAAAGTCTATTTTAATGAGCCAAGAATGACATCAAAGGCCCACCTTGCCAAGATCCATTTGTAATGGGCTAAAATAGACATGAAAGGCCCATTTTATCAAGGTTTGTTTATAATGGGCTTGGGCCTTATTCAAAGAATAACTATATGGCATAAAACACACACATTTGGAAAAGCAATCCAAATAGAAATTTCTAAGTCATTACATGAGTTGAGTCTTGGGTAATAAGCTTCAGCTCCCACAACTATATTCTTCCATTACATCTCCCAATTCAAGGGTCTGTGCAACATGGATAAGTACGTGCTATGAGTGACAATAATCAAATACTCTACCACCAGGTTTGAGTGAAATACAGGTAGCAAAGTAAAGACTATTGTCAGTTTATTTGGGACTCGTATAGTGAATGTAAAAATTTGCAAAGGAAATAAAGAAATAATTAAAGATGATAAATTATGGAACACTTGGAATCAGTTTCTCTATCCTTAGTGGAGTCGCCACTATAGGTGACAAAGTTAAGCGTGCACCCAAGTGTTTGGCGACCATAGCACTATGTGAGCTCAAGGTCCGTTAGGAAATACAAAATGGGCTTAGGGCCTAAAATGGAGATGGAATCCCACCCGAATAAAAGCTGGGAGACATTATACAACAATTGGATTCTGTGAAGGTTCCCTAAAGTTGTCATCAAATATCAAGTTCAGAAACTGGGTATGGGCTTTCGGAATGCCCACCCAACCTTACAATTGGCCTCCGTGTGTGTTTCATATTTTATTACCTTTTATTATTAAATTATTTCTTTATTTTAATGTGGATTACAATAGTTTCTAATTTTATATTTTAATCCAAGTTGGCACATTAGTCCCATTTCATGCTTATAGCCTGACATACATCACAAATAAAATAAATAATAATAATTTACAGCCATACATTCCAAATAAATAGGGGAAAGGATTAAGGATTACAATGCTTTTTTCAAAAAAGTAAAATAAGTAGAAAATAAACCATACATAAACCAAAAATAAACTAATTAATTATATAAATAAAAACCTCTCAAAAGCTAATTAATAGAATAACTATTTGATGATTAAAAATCACCAAATAATTCCTGCAATAAACACAAATTAGCCCTATCTCACAAAATAATAATATTATCCACAAAATAATTAACAAATAATATTCATGGGAAATAGGAATAGCATAATAAATTAGTCTACCAAAAATCACAATAATATTTATACAATAATATATTGAGCAACATAGTAATAAAAAAATAAAGATATATAATAAGACAAATACAAAAATCATGCAAAACATACAAAATAAGCATTGAAAACAAAATAGAATGCTGCAAGATTCTAATGAAGTGACGACGCCTCTCCAAAGATGCGTCGCCTCCTAACTAAGAGGCGATATAATATCACCACAATAAGAAGGGGGAATGCCTCTACAAAGAGATGTTGCCTCTTCAACAGACCTAGAAAACATACTATATTTCTTAACTTCTAAGAAACTCGATATTCAAACAAATATGCAAAGACTAATACAAATATACAAAAATCAATAACAATACTCAATATTTCATTCAATCATGCCTCACACACGACTTTAAACAACTAATAAACATAAGAAAGGCAAGCAAAAAAGTAAGAAATCAAAGCTTTTAAGAAAATGAAGAACTTAAAGCTTAAAAATGGGGATTTTCATTAGTTTGGATGAAGTTAATGCTCCTAAGTAAGCCCTCAGAGTTTGGTTTATTAACTTAGGTGCTTGGAATGCAAAGGATCCTTCCTCCTTCTCAAGAAATTAAGTCTTTTGATCTAAAAGTCTCCTCCTTCTTCCTCTTTTTCTTCTCTTCTTCTTCTTCTCTCCTTTTATTTCTATTTTTCCAAACCAAAAGTTCACGTCCCCTAAAAAAAAGGTCAAAAAAAGGCCCATTTTTTTTTACCCAAACCTTCCTCCTAAGCCTCCTTCATTTTTCTCTTTTTTAATTCCCAAAATCCCTCACTCTTACCCTCTCATTTTTCTCATTCCCCATGCCCTCTCTACTTTTTCCTACCTTTTTTCCTTTTCTTTGGCATTTAAAAATGCCTTAAATTAGAGGTAGGTAGGCCTCAATTACTGCCATTGATGGCAATGAATGTTGTAGAGGGTGGCTATGAAAAGGTACTACCTTTTTGATAAGGCGTCACCTCATCGATGCCTAGGGTGAAGAGGCGATACCTCTTCATTATGGTGATCACCTCTTTACCTAGGCTAGGTCTAGGCCTTTAGGCCAAAAGGCAACGGGCTTGGGCTTTTGAGGCTTAGGCTTGGTGTGCTGGGCTTAGATTTGATGTTTTGGGCTTTCGAGTCTATTTTAGAGAAGTTTCAGGCTTCCTCTGCATTCCAAACTTGTACTTTCTCATTATCATGCTTTTGTTGTAGGCCAACCAAACTGAAGGTATCCACACATACTTTTTACAATTAAGTCAAGAATGTTCAATTTGTAACATTTAAGTTCTCCAAGTTTTTAAAAATTTAATTGTTCGTCCTATCTGTTAAATGTAATAGCAACAACAAATGTGGCAACATTTTCGCCAAGGTGTTTTGTGTGTGTGTGTGTGAATAGGAACAACAATGTTATTAGTCCTATAAGTTATATTATTTTTACAATTAAGTCCTACAATAATATTTTTTTACAATCAAGTTCTATAAGTTTTAAAAGACTTTTCGTTAGTCCTATACGTTAGTCAAAGCATTTTTCTGTTAGTCAACCCCTAAAATCAAACTTTTTTTATATTTTAGTCCTAAAATTATTTTTAAAAAGTCATTTTGATATTTTACGTAAATAATATTTTTATTTATTTGTATATGACTTATTCTATTATTTAACTTTTATAATAACTATATAACTCACTAAATTATTATTTTATTAACAATGATGAACAAAATTAATTAAGTATTTTTAATTGTTTTTAAATATGAATTTTACTTAATATATCTTAAATGAATAATTTTTTTTATACTTAGATAAACTCAATTAGTTTTATCAATGTTATATTTTATGTTATATGTTATGAATATTTCTTTAAATTAGGTTATTTTATAGAAAGTATTTTGAGAATAATATATTTTAATTAATAATTTTTTTATATAAAATAAAATTAATTTAAGATAAAAATAGATGAGCTTTTTCAAATATTTTTCAAATCATAATATTAATAAAACTAGATGAGCTTTTCCTTATAAAAAATATTTATTCATTTATGATACATTAATTTAAATTATATATTTTAAAATAATTAAGAATATTTAATTAATTTTATTTATCATTGCCAATGTAACTAATAGTTGAAGAAAAATATTATTTTTATTTTTTGAAAAAATTATTTTAGTGAATTATATAGTTATTATGAAGGTTAAATAATAAAAGAAGTCAAAAATAAAAATAAAAATATTATTTCTGTAAAATGTCGAAAATGACATTTTTTTTAAATAGTTTTAGGACTGAAATGTAAAAACAAAAAGTTTGATTTTAAGGAAAAATGACCTAACTTCTATTTTTTTAATTTGTATGATCACTGCTTACTTTAATTAAAATGTCATAGCGATGGGCAAAACGAGGTTGTTTTAATGTGTGTGTGTGTATAAATATATGTTAAAGGTTATATTATATTTAAATTAATAAAAATGACCTAATTTCTATTATTTTAATTTGTATGATCACTGCTTACTTTAATTAAAATGACATAGTATTGGGCAAAACTAGGTTGTTTTAATTAGAGATAACAACATTTGTAGTTCTAAAAGTAACACACTTTTTACAATTAAGTCATGAATGTTCAATTTGTAACATTTAAGTTCTCTAAATTTTTAAAAATTTAACTGTTAGTCTTATCCGTTAAATGGTAACAACAGCAGCAGACATGGCTGTAATTTTTGCCAATGTGTCATCCACGTACTCACCATACTTGACACGTCCGCTGCCTACATTAGCTCCTCTTTCTTTTCTTCTTCTTCTTCTTCTTCTTCTTCTTCTTCTTCCATATTTCTCCTTCTTTTTCTAGTTTTTAATAATTCCCTTAATATTTTTTTCTTCTATTTATGACACCAAAGAAAGGTTAACTCAAATATTCCCCTCAAATTCCAAAAATGTTGTTGTGACAGTCGGCTTCACCAACACTTCAAATCTCTCTCCCTATGTCACAGTAGTTGCTATTTTTATTCTTCTTTTAACCTAAGATAAGCCCTTTTTATAGATAATTTTTTAGCTAAAAAATTCCAACTCAAAGATTTATAATGCACACCCATTGCCCATTACCCATCACTTGTATTTTGTTTAACTCCTTTAACGTCTATCTCGTTTGCTTCTCACTCACTTTGCTTCCTTACATTTAATAAACTATTGCTAATGCTCTTTTTACTATTACCCATCACCTAAAAAGAAACAAGAATCATAATGCCACTCCTTTTAGATCTAATTCATCTTTTTTAGCTTCAATTTATCCATTGATTATTATATGTTAAAGTTAGATTTTTTTAAAAAGAATGGAAGTTTTGATAGAGTCTTGGTACTTTTGCAAAGGAATAGGGAATTCAGAGAAAATGAAAGTAGCCAATTTTTTGGGCAAGGATTCTGCCATGGCTATAATCTCCTCTATTGTTGAAAATGGAACTTCTGGTACCAGGTTCTTGACCCACCAAAATCTTCTCTTGACTACTCATATTAATATTCCTTCTGTTGTTGAAAGTTTAGAGATCCATCTCCAAAATTGTGTTGTTTCTACTCTTATTCTTTATAGGGCTTTTTCTTCTTTTCTTTTTTCATTTTCTTTGGTAAAAATAAGTTTCTTTTGAGGTGTTTTATGTTATTTTTGTTTTGGGTACTTGGAAAAGGTGGTGTCATTAATGGTTTAATCTAACTCACGAGTTTGATGGATGAGCGGAAATGATTTTATGGGTTGGAAATTGTTAATGTTGGAGGTAGCCATATTCATACTTATGTAAGCATTGGATCTGATTATGTATTTGCACATGCAACTTCTTCTTCTTCCATTTTAAAAAAATGGAAAAAGAAGGAGAAAAATGGAAGAAGAAGAAAATGGAATAAGGAGCTTGTCACGACCCAAAACAGGGGCCATGACCAGCGCTAGGGAACGGGAATTCTTTCAAATCCAGAACCCATAGCAAGCCTAAAAAAATAAAATAAAACATACAATAATAATAACAACAACACTTAGTGCAGCGGAAATAAAATCATAAATATCAAAATAATAATCCACCACGAGATTTAAATCAAATCCATATCTCATATATATAAATAAATCTGTTAATACAAGTTTTAGTTCAAATATTCAAAGTACATAACTCACACAAATATAATACATAAAACCCATAATTTATCTACAATTACTGCAGTGTCTAGATTATAAAATAAAACTCAAGACTCAGATAAGCAGTTTACATAAAGAAGCCGGGGCGGAAGAAATTCGACGTACAAGCCTGCTACTGAGGTCTGAGGAAGAAGACTCTCCTGAAAAATGGTCAACATAGGGGAGTCAGACCTCACTGAGTGAATTACTATAATATATATACATGCATACTAAATGCCAATGCACACAATCAAAAGTATATATATAATATGTATATATATACAAGCAAATACACACAAATGCAATAAAATCATTTTATATATTTTTATTGAAAATCACTGTTTATGAAGGATTAAATAGAACCCTAGAATATCGTAACCTCAAATAGTGTTAGACAACACTCTAGCCATACAGGCTCACTTATTCCAATATATAATCACTTGATCCATTTGGACAGTAGACTGGCCCCGAGACACTAAGTCAACTAAGCTCCAGCAGTCCGACTGTCAGTGTGATTGGCCCCAAGACACTAGGTCAACCGAGCTCCAGCAATCACACCTCCAAACTATATCTGACACATCAAATAATCATATCCAATCAATATCCTCGAACAAGTTAGTAATATAGCCTAAATGCTATAAGCGTACCGGTACGTACTCGGTCCTAGTGCTGCCCACTAGGTAGCACGTTCTATTGATATCCTTCATTAAAACATAAAACATACATTCATAAAAATAAATGATGCATGAACTGAATAAAATAGCAACATAAACCATATATATACTAAAAATATACCAAAAGTAAACCAAGTATATTTTGAGTATATATACATCATATAAATCCAATTAAATCGTAAAATAAACTAAATATATATTTAAAAACATTTTGAACATAAATGTCTAATAAAGCATGCATATAATTCAAAATATATCAAAAATAAACTAAAAATAAACTTAAGTACTGACTAAATTATTTATGCATATTTAATCCAAATAAAACCTACATTTCTAAAATCATGCATCCTAAAGCATATATATATATATATAATAGTAACTCACACTTAGTGCGTTCCTCGAGATGGGTCCGACGGGCCTGGTCCACTAGGCCTCGGTCTCAGCGCAACTAAATAAATAATAAATAACAGACATCAAAATAAACCTAACAAAAAATCCTAGAAACTCGATCTAGAATATTAGACACAGAATCAGAATTAGGGTTCGACCGGACATTACGTTTTACGAGAATTCTACCGAAAATCCGGCAGAACCTCCCCTGTAAAATGGACATCTCTCTACTCAAAGAGTAGAGCCGGCCTTGCAAAGAAATACACTTCAAAAAATAGATATAGAATCACATCCACAACCCCTCGGTCGAACTCCAAACTACAGTTTACTGACCGGGGTCCACAATCACATAATATTACAGAAATACCAAAAATACCTTTATATCATAGAAATACATTTTATAAGTAGAAATTAAATAATTAGCCTATGTAGAAATTACATAATTAGCCCTAAGACACATTAAAAATCAATAAAAACTCATTTATTTAGAAAAATCGTATATTATATATATATAATTTGAAAATAATTCACGAAAAATAGTTTTAATTAATTAAAAATACTAAATAATTTGTAGAAATCATTTTTATACCTTAAATAGCTATTAAAACCAATTTAATTACATTTTTAGTCAATTTAGGGTAAAATTACCAAAATGCCCCTATATATATAAATATACTAAAATTAATCCAAAAATTCACCAAAAATAATATAATTGCACAAAATTAATTTTCTCAACATATTTATCAATAATATCAATAATTAAACTCAATTAGATAATTAATTTCAATTAAAAACACAATTAACCTAATTTTCCAAAATTACATAAACATAAACAAATTCAAAATAAATACATATAAATTCATAAAAATTCCAAATAAATTTCTATAATTCATTTCAACACCTATATTTATTATAAAACACAATTTCATAATTTAATTAATTAATTTTCAAAAATTAGAAAATAATAATAAAATATTCAAAAATACCCAAAAATCAAAATAAACTCCAAAAATTCTACAAAAATTCACACATGAAGATTAAGCTACTAGGATCAACCTTTTTTAGGGGATTTTCCATGAATCACAAGGAAAAGCTCAAAAAAATTTCGAAAATCCAATATGGCCGAAATTGAAAAATTGACAAAAACCTTACCAAATCGAGTTTTAAGCTTAAACAAAGCTTGGAATCGTCTTCTATGGCTTCAGAGGAGTTCAACGGCATCGGAAGCAAGGAATTTGGTGGCCGGAATAGCGAGGGAGGAAGAAAATGCAACTTTCAGCTTTCCAGCGATAACAGAGGCAAACGGCGCCGAAGAAGAGAAGGAAAGGTAGCGGAGCTGCTAGCTGGGAAGGGCGGACCTACTGGCGGCACAACGACGGCCTGAGAACGGAAGTAGCAGTGGTGAGGGTGATGGAAATCGATCAGGAAGGAGGGGAAGGGAAGAATGGCAAAAATGTAATTTTTGTTAACTTTATTTTTTTGTATAATATTAAATGTATATGTATATATATATACTTTACACTATATATTAAAATAATATAAACTCACACACATTAAATATACACCACACACATATAATTTAATATTTTAATAATTTATACATACTAAAAAAAATAATTAAATAATGTTAAAACTAATAATAAATAATAAAAAAATATTAGGGTAATTATTTAAACCCTAGTTAAATAAATAAATATACACATATGCTTTATTTAGTATTTTAAAAGTACATATGAGTTCATGCAAATATGGAAATCTATTTAAAATAATTAATAATAAATAATTTACGTATCAATTTCCCCGAAAATGCAAGTTCCGGGAAAAATTTACGTAAAGTACTTCAAATAATATAAAACAATTAAAATTAGCTTTAATTAAATAACAAACTCATAAAATATCATAAATATATATAAAAATTATTAACACTGCATATCCCGATGCAGTATTAAAATATTTAAAAACTCGGGATATTATAGAGCTTATGTAGGCAGCTGACATGGCAAGTATGGTGAGTACGTGGACAACACATTGCCGAAAATTGCTGCCACATCTGCTGCTGTTGTTACATTTAAAGGATAGGATTAACGATTAAATTTTTAAAAAACTTAGAGAACTTAAATGTTACAAATGGAACATTCAGGACTTAATTGTAAAAAAGTGTATTACGTTTAGGAATGTAAATGTTGTTATCCTGTTTAATTATCTATAATAAATATATATATATATATATCAGTATACAGTAAAATAATAATTATAATAATATTATTTACCTTATTAATCTTAAATAATATCAATAAGATTATATTACTAAATTTTCTTACTTTCATATTTTAAGTTTAATTTGTAATACAGTAAACATTTCATATTTTTACTTGTCAATTGAATAATAATAATAATAATAATAATAATAATAATAATAATAATAATAATAATAATAATAATAATATAGTAATTTATTTATTATATTTTAAACACAAAATATATTAATTTTTATCATATATTATTACACATATGCTACTGAATGTAAATTATTTAATAATACAATGAAAAATGTACAATTAAGTTCACTACTATTTTTTTATATTTATATATTATTTATTAAATTAATATTTGGTATTATGTTTAGTTTTTAGTTGGGTACGGTTTTAGAATGGTTCAATACAATTTTTAATTCAATTTTTTTGTTAATATCTAATACTATATTAAATTAGTTACAAATTTTAAATCGGTTCAGTTCGAGAATAAATTATTTAGTTTGGTATATTTGGTATGGTGAAAAAGATTTTATCAAGCTGACTTCAAATAAGATCATAAAGAATTAAATTCATTTAAAATCCTTAAAAACAAATAATTGAAACATTAATATATAAACTATATAATATATTAATAATTTTCCAGCTTTAAATCAGGTGTCACAGTTCAATAACCACAGGCATTGCAAAACACTGAAATGAAAAAGAAACTAAACTACCACCTCACTGCTTCCAATCCATCACTTTTCTTTAAGCCCAAGTATATTAAATTAAGTTAGGCGGTCACATCATCTGTTAACTTTTTGATAGCATCTAATTACGCCAACTTCTCTTTTTTTTTTTTCTTTTAATCATCAACAATCGACATGCCCTCTTTCTTCGTCATTGATTACCATGCAATCATTGCAATATTGTTTCAAAACTCTAATGCTTTTTTAGGCCTCAAGGAACTGACGTAATTGTGCAATCACAGTTTTCTTCTCCTTTCTTTTTTCAGTTATTATGTTCAGCTAATTTTTTACTGTCTTGGGGACAAAATTATGATCATTCCATCTTGATTACAATTTAAAAATGATAAGGACTTCAAAAATTTCACTGGGTAATTCAGATCATCGCCTATGGATTCTTGCTGTTCCAATGACTCTAATGCTACTAATGGCCATATCTCGACCATGGTTTCTTGATAATCATCAGGTTTCTTCTTCAATAGGAGAAGAAGAAAGCATTCACATTTCATCTAGTGTTCCTTCAAACGGGCATGGCTACCCTCCCATTCTTGCTTATTGGATTTGTGGTTCTAGTGGGGATGGTAAGAGAATGCTAAGGCTGTT
The DNA here is from genome assembly GCA_947683625.1 of Mallotus nudiflorus. Lineage (NCBI taxonomy): Eukaryota > Viridiplantae > Streptophyta > Magnoliopsida > Malpighiales > Euphorbiaceae > Mallotus > Mallotus nudiflorus. The sequence goes on from CANTUR010000039.1 coordinate 9,078,134, forward strand.
GAAAGCAATTTATCATCCAAGAAACCAATATTTATTGCAACTAGATGCAGAGTCCTCAGATTACGAAAGAGCAGGGTTAGTTGTTTCCGTCCAGTCCGAAAACTTGTTTCGAGCTTTCGGAAATGTTAATGTTGTTGGAAGAAGTTATGCCATTAACAGGGTGGGAGCTTCTGCTCTCTCTGCCGCACTTCATGCTGCTGCTCTGCTTCTGAAGCTCAATAGTCATTGGGATTGGTTCATCAATTTAAGCCCTGCTGACTACCCTCTTATGAGTCAAGATGGTAAGTTGCGTGCTACTTGTTTTCTGCTTTCTACATAAATTCCTACCAATTTATCATCATAACTAGATCTTGATCTTTTGGGTTAGATTCAAGTTCACTGATGTACAGTTTAATATTTTAATCTTGATTGCCATAAGCAATCTTTTACTACGACACCCATGCGCAAGATATATAATCTATAAAGTTCAACTTGTAGCTTGAGAAAAAAATAAAACAGAATGGAAACTTTCTCTGCAGATCTCCTTCATGCCATGACTTCCTTGCCAAGGGATCTCAACTTTATACATTTTTCCAGGGAAACTGAATGGAAACAGTAAGCTTCAGCAGTATCTAATTATATATTCTTCAGAGCTAATTGGGGATTCGAGTTCAATCTTATGATGATTTACACTCTTCCCCTTGATCCTTAATTTCAGAGCTGAATCTGATTCGGTGCAGGAAGCACAAGGTGAACCAGATCGTTTTAGATCCAAGCTTATATCTTGAAAAGAGCAGTGACCTTTTCTATGCTGTAGAGACAAGGGCACCACCAGATGCCTTCAGGATCTTTGGGGGTCAGTAATTCCTTGTTTAATTCCTCATATTCTGATTTTGGATACTTTTGATTTTGCTGTAAGTATAATGGCCAATACCCAATTATTAGACAAGAAAAAAATGATAACCGTTAATATCCTTATATACTTACAGGTTCGCCATGGGTGATTCTTACGAGATCACTGATGGAGTATTGTGTGCAAGGATGGGAAAATCTTCCTAGAAAACTACTAATGTACTTCAACAATGTGGTATACCCAACAGAATTCTACTTCCACACAGTAATATGCAACTCTCCAGAGTATCAGAATACAACAGTAAACACCCACTTTGTTAGGTACAAAGTTTTGAAGGATCACAGAATTAATGGAGAACAACCACCGACGCTCCTTGAAAAGATGCAAGCCAGTGGAGCAGCATTTGCAAGACCATTTAAAGATGGCGATCCAGTGCTAGATAAGGTGGATAGCACTGTCTTAAACCGCCTGCCGGATGGAGTGGTGCCTGGAAACTGGTGCGTAGGTGGAGATATGAATACAAATTACACAGAGACAGAGAGTTCAAATTCCAGGGAGACGGTGAGTTCAATTTCATGCTTAACAGGGGGCAACATTGATTCTGTCAACCCAGGAACTAGTGGTATTAAGCTTGCATCCTTGTTTTCTATGTTACAAATTGATGGGAAAATGAGAAGGAGCAACCACTGCCATCATAATTATAAATGAAAAATTACATTGTTTTGTAATTTTTTCTTTTTACTAAATGTAAACAGCAAATCTGATATCAGGTAAATTATAGATGCCGTAGTTTAGAATGTGTTTACTTTTTTTTTTTCAAAGAAAAAATGTGAATTTTTTTTTTAGGTAGTTAAGAGTAAATAATTAGTATTTAATTAAAATTTGAAATTTTTATTAAATTAAAGTAAAAATAGATTTTATTTTTATTAAAAATGTATTAACCATTTTATAGTCAATTAACAGTAATTTTAACACAAAGTTTGATTAAAAAAATTAGCATAATAATGAGATATATAGTTCTTTAAATATTAATAGGCAAATAGCATAATATAATTACATAGAGGGTGCAAAGAGTAGTTATCTACTATAATAAAGGTTGGTTTGATAATTAATTGTTAGTTAATAGTTATTTTAATAAAAAAATCGACAAAAGACGTAAACATTGTAATCCTACAAAAAGAAATATTAGAAAACATAGTAGAATAACTTGGTAAAATTGAGAGGGCAAATAATAATTGATTTTTTTTTTTAGTAATGCTAAAGAGGGAATGAAAAATATATGGCAAGATAACTTAAACATCATTCATTGTGCTGTCAATATATATAGAGTACAAGCAATGTGTTGTAACAAACTAATCTTTATGTTACAATATTTAAAATTCAAGTTATAGAGGATGACATTATCCTTATCACCCGATCGCAAGTTGAGCATGGAAAGTGACAATGCTCAACTTTTCTCGGAGTTAAAGAAAATGAGATTTTGATAGTGTTTTGGTTAAGCAATTTGCTAGTTGGTCATGAGTAGAGATGCGAAGAACATGAAGAGAGCAATTGAAAATTTGATCTTGAACATAATAAAAATTGATCTCCAAATGTTTTGAGCAAGTGTGGAAGACTGGTGTTATGGTTAAATAAGTAGCATTTAAGTTACCACACCATATGATTATAGTGGAAGAAGACAGTTTGTTAATTTCTTTGATCAAGGAAGTGATCCATTGTAATTCAATGGTTGTGGATGTAATGGCCTGATATTCCACCTCAGTGAAAGATCGAGCAATAGTGCGTTGCTTTTTTTAACCCCAAGAAATAAATTTTGGACCAACAAAGATGCAAAAACTAAATGTTGATTTACAATCAACAACAAAACCTCTTTAATCAACATCACAATATGTAGAAATATGAGAGGATGAAGAGGAGTGAAGAAAAAGGCCATGTTGCATTTTTAAAATAACACAATATGCATTTCATAGTTGTCCAATGTACGTCAATGGACTAATGCATAAATTGCGAAGCTTTGTTGATGGAGTAAGAAATATCCAGTCTGATGAACGACAAATATTAACGGCCATTGACAATACTATAGTATAGTTATGCATCATGGAATTGAGTTCCTCAAGAAAGAGATAGGCAAAACTGAGGACAATAAGGTGTCACCATTCCAATGGCTTTATCCATGTGAGCTCAACATAACAAATCATGAATATATTTGCATTAAGTGAGTAGCAAGCCATCATGTCGCCATTGCACTTTAATGTTAAAAAAATAGTGTAGTTATTCGATATCCTCTAATGCAAATCGACGTTGGAGAGTAGACACAATACTACAAAGATGAGAGGTGTTGTTAATATGAACCCTAAAAGGGATCAAAAGTGCCTAAATGTTAAGAATTCAAGCTAATTAGTTTAATTTCCTATTTTGAAATTAATTAGCTTGATATGAATGAATTTTGGAGTTATTCCTATTTTGGAGTCAATAAGGAAGATTCTAGAAGATTCTAGAAGACGTGAGAAGATTCAAGAACATTCCAAATCAAAGTCAACAAGTCAAAGTCAAATAGTCAATAAGTCAAAGTCAAGGGTCAATGGTCAACATGTGACATGGCATGCTTCTATTCTTAGTTGTCATGAGTTGTCATTTTGCTTAGTTGTCATGACTTGTAATGAGTTGTCAATTTTGACTTTTCAAAGATGAGTTGTCATGAGTTGTCCTATTTTGAAGGAAATCTCCTTAATTAAGGATTTTCCTATATAGGTATCTTTGGGAATAAGGAATAGAACCTTTTCCTTCAAGGATTAGGTTGTTTACATGCCTATATAAGGGCTAACCCTATGACATACGAATTTAAGAAGATTGAAATATTAAAAGTAAGGTTTTTCCTTAAACTTTGTTCTTTTGAAACTTTGCAAGTTTACTTAAATTGTTTCACTTCTACCTTTCATTACAATTGCTAGGTTAGATTAAACTTAGAATTATGTGATTGTTCATCTTATAATAGCTAAGTATCTTGCTTCAAATTAATAAGCAAGGGGTTTAGCTCCATCAACACAACCTATCCTTGATGATCCTTGGGCAAGATTTCAAAGTTGGATGCGCATTCTATCTCTATTATAAGTAGGGTTCGTATCAGTTGTTGCCAGTTAAAATTATGTCATTGACATAAATCAACAAAATGCAAAAGTGCCACCATGATTATAAAAGAATAAGGATGTGCTGGTTTTAGAACCTATAAAACCAATACCAAGAAGAGCATCACATAGATAGTAGAACCATTGATATGGAGCTTATTTAAGACCGTAAAGTGATTTTTTGAGTTTTCAGACATAAGTTGGATGTTATAGATCGATCAAACTTGGAGGTTAAACCATAAATGCATATTCCTTTAATTGACCATGTAAAAATGCATATGAAACATCCAGTTGTTTAACATGCCATTGAGAAAAGAGAGCAATAGAGATAATAAGGCAAATTGTTATTGGTTTAACCACATGATTGTATATACTATGAAAATCAATACCTGAGCATTAATGGAAGCCTTTGGCCATTAATCTCATTTTATTGCGATAAATAGAACCATTCGATTTTTGTTTAACATGGTAGAACTATTTGTAACCAATAAATTCCAAAAAGGATGAGAAGGAAATAAGTCCCAACTATTATTTACATGTAGCCTACATTTCTTCGACCATAGCCTAAACCCAATGAGAGAATGTGGCAGCTTAAGTATAAGTGGTTAGCTCAATTAATATGGATAGAACTGCATGGAAGAGCTTTGGTTTTAATGATCTAGTATGGAAAAGAGTGACCATAGGGCACTTTTTATAAGTGTCAAGTTTGGTACAGTTAGTGAGGTCAACAATAAGAGGTATTCCTAAAGTTGTTTATGTAAACGGAGAGGTGGGAGTTGGGTTGGAAGGATTCAGTGAGTTTGATGTGAGAGAGGATAAAGACGAATCACGGTATGGGATGTTAGTTGTTGGAGTTGATAAGGAGTGTGAATGAGGTGCTTAAGGTAGAGTAGAAGTATTAGGTAAGGGAGAGTTTGTGGGAGATACTAGTTCAGTGGAGATAGAATTTGAAAAAGGTAGAGACAAAGTAAGAGAGATAGAAGAATTGAGGTTAGAACTATTTTAAAAATAAGAAGTTGAGGGAACATAAATTATGGTAGGTACGAGCTTAATAAAAAGATGGACACTAAAGCCTTAAGTGGTCAAATTGACAAATGGAAATACCTATTCATAAAAAACAACATGACGTGAGATAAAAATCTTGGGTTTTGAATAATTAAGACATAGATAACCTTTATAAACCTTACTATAACCAAGAATACATAGGCATGAGTCTAAGCATCAAACTTATTTTTAGTGTAAGGTTTTAACCAAGGGTAATAAAGATAACCAAACACTCAAAAATCTATGTATTGTGGCGTGCAAGTAAGTAATTTATAACATGGTGGGATATTTGACAACAATAGTATAGGTAGGCGATTAATGACATAACCTGCAATTTCAAAAGCATAAGGACAACATTATTTAGAATTTAAGAATGATGGAGCATAGAAAAGCCAATCTCAATAATGTGTTTATGTTTTCATTTAGCACATCCATTCTATTCAAGTGTTTTCAGAAAAGCAATTTGTTGACTAATGCCATTATTCAATAACTATATGGTTAATGTTTAAAACTCACCACCCTAATAAGATTAAAAAATTTTAATAGACCGATGAAAAAAATTTTAACTAACTGGAAAAATTTTATGAATGCACTTAAAACCTTATATTTGTAGTGAAGAAAATAAATCCAATAATACTTGCTATAATGATTATAAAATAAAAAATAATATTTATGACCATTTATAAAAGAAGTTCGAGTAGGACCCTAGAGATCATAACAAATTAAATATAAAGATCCATGAACTTAAGTCTGAGAACTAGGAAAGGATAATTGATGACTTTTACTAATTGAACAGGCATGACATAAATTAGAAAAGTTATTTAAAGATATTAGAATGTTGTTATAACAAAGAATAGTTTTAATAGTGCAAAAAGAAGCATGGCCCAATCTTTCATGCCATAAATGGAGAGATCAAAGCATGGCTTTCGATGAAGAAATAAAGGAAGTTGATAATAAGGAAGATGGAAAGACTAGATTGACACATAATGAGTATAAACCACTATCATTTAGTCCGATAAGAAAGACTTTCTTCGTGGGGATATCCTTGATAACAATATATGAATGAAAAAATTCAATGGAAACATTATTAGAATTTGTAAATAAAGATACAAAGAGTATATTAACACAAATTTGAGGAACATGAATAATATCCTACAAGCGAAATAAGCTATTATAGACAAACATATAGATCAGCTAACATTAAAGATTGAGAGAGTATTATGATCACTAATTTGAACCTCATTAGACCTATAAAAATTAAAATTTGAAGTGGGATTATCAATATTTAGGGTTGTGTGATTTGTGGCTCTAGTGTCCATTATCCAAGAATATAATTATATGGATTTGGTATTTTCTAAAAAGATGAGCAGTGAAAATTTAAGAGTTGTTATTTAGCTATAACTTTAGAAATGAACAAGTATTAGAGGTGTGACTAACACCATAACAATTATAGCATGTAAGATATATAACATCCATGGAAGATGAGGACTGATTTTGATGTTGTCGATAAAATGAAGAACGACTTGTATCATGTAGCTACATGAACTGATATAAAGGATGTGAACTAGAAAAGTATGACTATTGATGAGAAAATGATGACTAAATGGATTGTGAGCCTCCACTATGACCACGACAAGATCCACCTTGACCTCCTCTTCCACGCATGGTAGCCTAGTTTTGAGAAGTAAATAATGTTATTGGAATTGTATCCAATCTCATATTTTTCAAAATAAGATTAGCTTCCTCACTAGGTAAAAGACTGTATAAGTTATCAAAAGAAACATTAAACTGATAGTTTTAAGAGAATGTATAAAAGGTTGGTAAGTAAAACCAAGTCCATTGGTAATGACTTGAACAAGATAATCTTCTCCAATGGAATGTCTTAGAGCTGCTAACTAATCATACATACCTTTTAATCCTTGTGTGTATTGAATGATTGGTCATCTTATTCCTTCTTTAATTGAAAAAAATTTGGTTTTCATGCTTTTAACCTGCGATTTTAAAGCAGCTGCATAAGAGGCTATAAGTTTTGTCTAAGCATCTTTGGCATAAGAAATCCCAATAACTTAAGGTATAAAGTTTTTAGAACTTGGACTAATGATCTAACTTAAAACTATTTGATCTTATTTAAATCAATTATAAAAGGTAGGATTTGGTGATTATTCAATAATTTTAGAGGAGGTTCATTTGATTCATTTATATAGGCAGCTAAATCATAACTATGTAGTGAAAGCATAAGGGGAGCTTGCCATAGTAGATAAATTGTGGAGTTTAGTTTTATTGGAAGTTAATGTGATATGTTTGAAAGAGTTGTAATGGAAGTGGTTTGTTGATTTAGTGTAGGTATAATGGATTAGAACTTGAAGAATTTTCATCCACGTTAAAGAGCTAGGTTATTAATAACTTATTTTCAGAACTCTTGAGCTAGAACCCTACATGTGATTAATAAAAGGCAAGGTAAGAGGTGGGGAGGATCCCCACAAACCCTCTGATGCCTAAGTTAAAAATATAAGGAGAGAGTTTAGAGAGAAAAATAGAATAATAAGAATATGAGAGAATAGGATGAATGAGAATAAGGGATATGGGGTCTTATTTATAGGGATGTCGATGCTCAAACTTGAGAGGAATAAGATTGCTCCTTAATGAAAGTCATATGCCTACTTATGAGAGTATTTCTTCCCATTCAAAAGTCTCCTGATTGGGACTCTTTTCCTATTTGTTTTGAATATCCTTCCTCTGTAAGCAACCCTATACAGGAAAATAAAGATATGAATTAAATAGGAATATGTATATGGGGTATTAAGAGTCCCCCTCGGGAGTATGTTCAGATATTTATGTCTAATGGTTTTGGGTTTATAAGGTAAATGTAGACGTCATTCTTCTATTTGGAGAAAGACTGGTTGAATCACTGCGTTTGATATGGAAGGGTGAGCTAAGGTAGCTAGCCTTAGTCGCAAGAAGAGATAAAGATCAATACCGAGTCTTAAAATCAACATTGAAGTGCTAGTTAGACTTGAGTGCACAAAACCTATAATAAAAATGCTTAGTGTAAGGGATTAATCTACCAATATAGAGACAACTTGGTAGAACCAGTCGTCATTGGAGTTTTGATGCTCAATGCATTAAATGCATGGCCCGAGTGCCAGATAATCTTAGTGCATTAAAAGCACGGTCTGAGTGCCAAACCTCAGTACTATAGAAGTGACCTAAGGGTGCCAACTTCAGTCACTGGACTTAGATGCTGGAGGCTTAGATGCTCAGTGCTATGACTTGAGGCTTACAAACTCAGAAAGTTAGTACTATAGAAGAAACCTGAGGGTGCCATCTTCAGTCATTAGACTTAGATTCTTGGTGCTATGACTTGAGGCTTACATGCTCAGAACCTCAATACTATAAAAGTGACCTGAGGGTGCTAGCTTCAGTCATTGGACTTAGATACTTGGTGTAATATAAGCACAATTCAAGTGTCGTATATTCTCAGTGCATTAGAAGTTTGGCCTGAGCACCGGTGAATGGGACAACTGGCAACAATGGGAGTGGGGTTAATAACCGTTATGTCGTGTCATTATTGTGTAACTGTCACACCTATTCGTGTGTTAGAAGATGAGACATTTCCACTGCCACAATAACGACTGCTCGATTAGCGAGTCTTTTTCGCTTCCCAAACTTCCTTTAATAGTGAGAGAGATGAAAGATATATATGAGATTAATAATGGTTATTCCAAATCCTTCCATTGTCCCATAAGTGTACTAAACCTTTCAATTTGTTGCATTTTCTTATCACGACCCAAAACAGGGGCCATGACCGGCGCTAGGGAACGGGAATTCTTTCAAATCCGAAACCCGTAGCAAGCCTAAAAATAAAATAAAATAAACATGCAATAATAATAACAATATATAATGCAGCGGAAATAAAAATCATAAATATAATAATAGCATATGCGCCAACTGGATTTAAATCAAATCCTCATCATTTCATATATATAAATCTTTATACAAATCCAGTTCAAAAATAATACAACATCTCTTTAAATATTTAACGACTACTGCAGTGTCTAGATAAAATAAACCCAAGACTCAGAGAAGCAGTTTACAAAAAGAAGCCGGGGCGGAAGAAATCCGGCGTACAGGCCTGCTACTGAGGTCTAAAGATGATGACTCTCTTGAAAAATAGTCAACGGATGGGAGTCAGACCTCACTGAGTGAATTACTATAGTATATATACATGCACACTAAATGACAATGCATACAATCAACATTATATATCTAATATGTATATATACAGGCAAATACACACAGATGCAATAAAATCATTTTATATATATTTCATTGAAAATCATCGTTTATGAAGGATCAAATAGAACCCTATAATATCGCAACCTCGAGAACAGTGTTAGACAACACTCTAGCCATACAGGCTCACTTATTCCAAATATATCCACTTAATCCATTTAGATAGTAGACTGGCCCCGAGACACTAAGTCAATCGAGCTCTAGCAATCTAACTGCCAATGTGATTGGCCCTGAGACACTTGGTCAACCGAGCTCCAGCAATCACACCTCCAAACCATATCTCACACATCAAATAATCAAATCCAATCAATATCCACAAATGGTTAGTAATATAGCCTAAATGCTATAGGCGCACCGGTATGTACTCGGTCCTAGTGCTGCCCACTAGATAGCACGTTTTATTGATATCCTTCATTAATAAATATAAAACATTCATTCACAAATAAATGATGCATGAATTTAAATAAAATAACAATATAAACCATATATATACTGGAAATATACCAAAAGTAAACCAGGTATATTTCAAGTATATATACGTCAAATAAATCCAATGAAATTACAAATTTAGCTAGAAATATATTTAAAAACATTTTAAATATAATTTATTGATAAAACATGCATATAATTTAATATATACCAAAAATATACTTAAATACAAATCACATTATTTATGCATATTTAATCAAAATAAAACATATATTTCTAAAATTATGCATCCTAAAGCACATATATATAAAATAATAACTCACACATAGTGCGCTCCACGAGATGAGTCCGACGGGCCTGGTCCACTAGGCCTCGGTCTCGGTGCAACTAAACAAATAAAAATGACATAAATTAGAATAAACCTAACGAAAAATCCTAGAAACTCGATCTAGAATATTAAACACAGAAACAGAAGTAGGGTTCGACCAGACATCACGTTTTACGAGAATTCTACTGAAAATCCGACAGAACCTCCCCTGTAAAATGGACATCTCTCTACTCAAAGAGTAGAGCCGACCCTGCAAAGAAACACACTTCGAAAAACAAGCTCAAAACAAATCTACAACCCCTCGGTCGGACTCCAAACTACAGTCTACCGACCGGGGTCCACAATCACATAATAATTTCAGAAATACCAAAATACCCTTATAACATAGAAATACATTTTGTAGGTATAAATTACATAATTATCCTTAAAACACTGTAAAAACCAATAAAAACTCATTTTATTAGAAAAATCGTATATTATATATATAATTGAAAATAATTCACAAAAAATAGTTTTAATTAGTTAAAAATACTAAATAATTTGTAGAAATCATTTTTATACCTTAAATAACTATTAAAACCAATTAAATTACATTTTTAGCCAATTTTGTATAAAATTACCGAAATACCCCTATATATATAAATATACTAAAATTACTTCAAAAATTCACCAAAAATAGTATAATTATCCAAAATTAATTTTCTCAACATATTTATCAATAATATCAATAATTAAACTTAATTAACCAATTAATTTCAATTAAAAACACATTTAACCCTAATTTTCCAAAATTACATAAACTTAAATAATTCAAAATAAATATTTAGAAATTCATAAAAATTCTAAATAAATTTCTATAATTCATTTCAACACCTATATTTATCATAAAACACAATTTCATAATTTATTTAATTAATTTCCGAAAATTAGAAAATAATATTAAAATATTCAAAAATACCCAAAAATCAAAATAATCTCCAAAAATTCAAAAAAAATTCATACATGTAGATTAAGCTAATGGGAACAACATTTGTGAAGGAATTTCTCATGAATCAATCAAATTGAAGTTTAAAAAAATTCAAGAACCCTAATATGGCCGAAATCGAAAATTCGAAATCTAAGCAAGTCAAGACCATTCAAGCTCAAACCAAAGCTAGAATCACACTCACTGGATCTCAAGGAGAAGAAAGAGACTGGCGGTGTCAAAAAATGGTGGTCGGAAACGTCATGATCGACGGTGAAGAGGAATTCAGCTTCTCTGGCCAAAACTGACCTCCAAACACCGGAAATGGCTGCTACAGGCGGCGAGGAAGGCTAGGGAAGGTGGTGGCACGCCGGACGGCACACCAACGACAAGAAATCGGGACGGCAACGATAGGAACAGCGATGGGGAAGTGATTGGGGAAGAAGGAAGAAATCGGGGGCAATTTGGTAATTTTCTAAAAGTTTTGTTTTTTGACATATTATATGTATATATATATATACTTTACACTATATAATAAAATAATATTAAATTACACACATTAAATATACACCACACACATATAATTTGATATTTAAAATTTAATAATAAATAAAAATAATTAAATAACAATAAAACTAATAAATAAATAATAAATATTAGGGTAATATATTAAACCCTAATTAAATAAATATATACACACATAGGCTTTATTTAGTAATTTAAAAATATGTATGAGTTCATGCAAGTCCGTAAATCTATTTAAAATAATTAATAATAAAATATTTATGTGAAAATTCCCTCGAAATGTAAGTCCCGAGAAAATTTTACGTAAAGGACTTTAAATAATACACAATAATTAAAATAGGTTTTAAATACACATCGAGTTGTAAAAATATCATAATATTTATACAAAAATTATTAACACTGTATATCCCGATGCAATATTAAAATATTTAAAAACACGGGATATTACATTTCTACTTCTTTGTTATCTTCTCTTTCTTCTCAATTTATTTCATGTGTGTTCTATTATTAAGGCTCTTTTGTAGCAAGCTTGCACTCTGCATTCAGGTGAAGCTCTATTCTTTCCTACTTTTCTTTTTATTTGCTAGATAGGATCTATGGCACCGAGAGAGCAAGTTAGCTCTAATTTGTTTATCTCTAGGATAGACAAGGACATTCTAAAATGGTACCGAAGACATTTTAACATTCCTGCCAATTTTGCCTTACACACTGTAGATAAAAAATTTAGAGCCCACATCCTTATGTTAGATTTTGATAGATTAGTCATATACTTTGACCAGTTAGAGGGGGGTTTAAAGTTCCCTTTGGACCCTTTCGTGAAGGACTTCTTAAATAGATACAATATAGCTCCTAGGCCACTCCATCCCAATAGTTACTATATTCTAACCAGCTTTATATAGTTGATGCATGAGGAAGGGAGAGAGCTAGACTTGGATATCCTACGATACATATACAGCTTGAACAAGAAAAAAAGGGAGCTGATATTCTCTCTGTCTACCATCCCAAACCATAGCCTTTTTGTGAAGCTTTTGAACCTTCATAATAAGTGGAGACATAGGTTTTTTTATTGTTAAACACCCATCAGACTTTGTGGATATCCGGCGGATGTGGTTTAGTGATTGCCATAGGGTGAAGCGTCCTTCAAGGTTGTTTAACCGAGATACTGAGATGGTCATAAAACTTCACGTTCATGGCATAGCTAATGCTCGATCCACAGAGAATCTATCCAGAAGATATCTTTAGAAATTTTACCTTGATCTTATACTACCTATTGGTATATTTTGACATTTGAAAGGTAACATTCTGACTTTCGTATTTTTGTTTCTATTTGTAGATAGCTGACTTTTTTGCCTTTACAAATGGTTTTGGCTTGTAAATGATGAGCCAGAGGAGTAAGAAGATGTGCATATCTTTTCTTCTTCATTTGAGCCTATAGTTCTGAAGGTTCCAACTGAGGCCATAGTCTTTTTAAAGGGAAAGTCTATGGCTGGGCCTTTTAATGCTAATAGGGTAGAAGGGAGGAAAAAGCATGCCCTGGATGGAGATTCAAATACTAAGAAGCTATGCAAGAAGGTTTTTGTTAAGCATCTAAAGATATTTGGGTGTTTGGATATAAAGTTCTGGATACTTAATAAGATAAAGCCTTCGAGTATCTCAAATGCCCAAGTAAGGGACTAATATGTTGAGTCTCTATGACTCCCAGATGATATACAATGCTAGATGGATGAGGATAATGAGGAGTTGTATAATTCTATGATCGATCATTTATTAGAGGTAAATGTCTTATCTTGTTGATATTGTGTTCACGTGTTTTGAGGTAATAACATTTGTTCCTTTTTTCAGATGACTCAGGCTTCAATGCTGGCAAAGGATAATTATTATTACCTTAATAGTCAATATAGTCTGAAGGAGATGGAAGTGGGGACTATAGCCATCGACTTTGAGAAAAAGTTGGATAAAGCGAAGACAACATTGGAGCTCTATCAAACTAAACATGCTAAGGCAAGGTCTAAGGCTGAGGTAAGCTAGAAGAAGGTGGATGAGTTAGAACACAGTCAAGCCCAACTGAAAACCAAGATCAAAAAGCAGGATTATCGGATCGTAGCCTTGGAAAAGAAGCTTCGTGAGGCTGAGAAATCCCATGAAGATGAAAAAAAAGCTACTAGAGCATGGTTACAAGGTTTCTTAAGGCATACAAATCCGAGTGTCGAAGGATCCTACATGCACAAAATTCAAATCTTGACTTCTCGAACTTAAATAAAATAACATATGCTGTTATGGCCATAATCGCCTCCGAGGAAGATGCTTGGAGCAAGGTCTCTTCCCAACGGTCGAACAATCCTAAGAAATCTACCAAGTCCACGGTTGGTGGACAATCTTCTAAGCCTTTGTCAAATTTAAGGCCTATCGGGGAGGTGTCTACCAATGTTGTTATCATTGTCCCAGTTTTTGCCTTTATCTTGAAGTATCCCTAACTGAGTATCCCTTCCTCTAAGCTTCCCAATTATTAGTTGTAGATAGATAATTTTCTCTTTTTTTGAACATTTTGTAATATAACCTTTTCTATTGATGAATGAAATGTGTTATTTAATAAGTTCTGAGTACATCTATTGATAGTATTTTCAGAGACAATTTGAGTTTCAATATCATTATAATTATTTCCCTCATCTGTCTCTGATTTTTTATGCCCCTTTAGATATTTTCTTCGTGATCTAATAGGTACCTTCCTAATTAGGTTCGAGCTTGCCCATGTTGGAACTACCTTTGCTGATATCCATCTTTCTAGGTACAATCTCCAGCCTTAAAATGTCTTGGTCGGATACGCCAATGATGATATTTAACAACCTTCTATCTTTAGGCCTCCGTAATAATGAATGCCCGTTCTCTCATTTCTTCCAGTAAATCCAAATATATCTTAGTGTTAATAATGTTGGCTTCCTAATTTAATTCCTTGCTGACCCTATAACTTGGTGATCCAATTTCCATCTGTATTACTACATCCATTCCATAGGTTAGCTTGAAGGTCATCTCTCTTGTGGAGGTTCTGGACGTAGTCTTGTAAGCCTAAATGACATTATTTAGCTTATCGACCTAGTTCCCTTCCTTTTCATTGAGCCACTTCTTTAGTCCTTGCATGATGATTCTTTTGGTAACCTCTATTTGTACGTTTGTTTATAAGTGAGCTACGGAGGTAAATCAAAACTTTATTTTGAGGTTAGAACAAATTTTTTTGAATTTCTCATTATCAAACTGCTTCCTGTTATCTGTGATAAGGGTATATAGTATTCCAAACCTACAGATGATTTCTTTTCAAAAGAAGTGTTGAATTCAGGCTTCCGTGATGGTCAGTACAACTTCCACTTCTATCCATTTGATGAAATGGTCTATAGCCATGATTAGGAATTTTTTCTAGGATGTTGAGGTAGGGAAGGGGCCCAAAATGTCCATTCCCATACAGTAAAAGGCCAAGGGCTCCCAATCGGATGTTAAGGATTAGAGGCTTATGGCTGAGGCAGGCAAACTGTTGACACTTGTGGCATTCTTGCGTTAGTTTCTGAGCATCTTAGGACATGGTAGGCCAGTAGTATCCTTGCAACAATGCTTTTCTTATTAACGAATAATGCGATTCATGTGCTCTACAAATTCCTTCATGGATTTCCTTGAGTACATATTAATATCTATATATTACTTATTAAATTAACATTTAGTACTATATTCGGTTTTCAGTTTGGTACAATTCTTTGTTCAATTTTTTTATAAATATTCAGTACCGTACCAAATTAGTCATAAAATTTAGTTCTATTCAGGATTAAAATTATTCAATTTGATATGGTTTTAATATCTTTTAGTTCAAAATTTCATTTTGGTTTGGTATTTTCTCTATCATGTGCTCAATCCTATCTGAATAAAAAAAAAAAAAAAAGGTCTATGAAACAATGAAATAGCTGGCCTCAAATTTAAAATTCAACCGGTCCTGAATCCACGCATTGTACGAACTTTAAATAGTGTACACATTTTAAAATAATTATTAAATAAATTTAAAACCACAAATTAATTAAATATAAAAGTGAAAATTTAGAAAGTTATTATAAAAATTTTAATAAATAAAATAAAAAATAGAAAATAATTGATAAGTAGTATTTTAGATGTAGTATAATTAAAATGTTTTATATTGAATAAAATATATGTATTTCAAAATAAGAATTTTTATAAAGAGAAAAAGGTAATTAAATAAATTAAAAATAAAATATATTATATTAATTTTATTTTCTTTAATTTTTATTGTCATTATTTTTAAATATAATAGAATTTATTTTGAGACTATTAAATTACTATTGGAGTATGTATATTAGTTAAGAAAATTTTTAAAAATAGAATTGCTAATGATTTAGAAAAAATGATTGAGTATTTTGAGATTAAAAAATACTTATTATATAAAAACTTTTAAAATTTGAGTAGTATTAAAATATGTATAATAGTATTTCAATTAAAAATTAATACTAAAAAACTATAATAAATATATTATTTTGATAAAAATTAATTTTTAAGAATTGGACACATTAAATTTTAGAATAAATACTCAAATATAAAAATAAATACTTATTAAATTTTTTATTTAATGATTTAGGAATCAATACATATATATTGTGGTGCAACACAAATATTCGATAGAAAAATCTATAATAAAACCTCCAAACTTTAATATTTTATTCTATTGAGTCCATTCAATTTTTATTATATTTTATTTAATTCTTAATTTTTTATTTTCATATAGATTAAGAATACATTAGACTGAAGTAATAAAATTATGCAATAATTCAAGTTTAATATTGCTAAATATGCTGTTATAAAAAATTTAAAAATACATTTTTATGAGGAATTTAAAAAAATGAAGGTAAAGTGTAAGAAAAAATATCTATTAAGATTATTTACTTAATTAATATAATACACTTACTGTTAAAACTTATGACTGATATAATAATTATAGTAAAGTAAACATAATTTATTTTATTATTTTAATTTAATTTATTCTTAATGTATAGAAAATAAAATATTAATAGCTTAATAAAATACAGTAGAAATTGAGGTCCAGTCAAATAAAATGTTACAGTTCAGAGCTTCATTATTCGTTTATCGGATTCGATACCTTTTCCTCAGTTCCAGCCATTGTTACTTGGTGGCATGGAGTATAAGTTGAAAAGCATCGAGTTAAAACACAATCCTTGAATGGCAGAGAATAAGGAAGTTGTAAGAGGGTGGATCAATGGAGACGAGAGTGGGAGGGAGATGCTGTGTAGGGTTTTCAGGGAGCATCCCTACCTCCGTCTTCCTCCTCCTTTTCATAAAGTTCCTCTACGCGTTGGCAATGTGATCGAGCTTATAGGCTCCTCTCCTTCTGCCAAAACCCATATCCTAATGCAATCTGCAATCCACTGCATTCTTCCTCTGAGCTATGGAGGATTAGGTCGTTTGGTCTTCTTCATCGACTTGGATTGTCGTTTTGACATCTTACGCCTCTGTCAAATGCTCAGGAATCGCATTATCTTAGCAAATACTAGTAGGCTATTATTTTTGTTTCTTCTTAAGCTCGTAACTTATCACTTTCCTTTTTAAGGACGTTTTGGTTTTAAATTTGTCTTAGGATCCACCAGTTGCAGTGCGGAAATGAAACCAGATGATGACGAATTATTTGCAGCATGCATGAGACGATTTCTGTACATCCGGTGTTATGATAGTCTTCAATTTCTTGCTACTCTCAAGGTGAGAATCTCTCTTTCTTTATTTTTGATTTGAAAGAGAATTGGATTTAACTAATTGACAACTTTTTTCTTTGAAAAAAGAAAAGACCTCTGGTAGACTTGATCAATTTTCACCTTCTTTAATGCATTGCTGAAGTAGCTGCATATAATATAATTATCATTTACATTGTGTGATTTTTTGTATAAATTATTGTTGGTTCACAAGCTAATGAGCTGATTCAAAATGAGCTTTTTCATCAGCTGCCAGCTCATGTGTATTATTCATGCCTTCTTAATTTTTGGTGGTTTAGTTCACATCTGCTATTGATTTCTACATCAAGCAGACTTGGATCTGACATGATGTTTTTAATTTTTTTTACTGTATCGGGTTATAGACATTGCATTATCAACTTGAAAGGGAAAGAGAAACTCAAGGAAATACTGTTACTTGCATGATGATTGACAGGTTTGCCAACTAATACTGGTTGTTATTTCTTTTCATCATTATTCCTGGTTTCAGTTTATATGTCTCCTTTCCTACTATTTCATTTAGACATTTTACGCTCAGCTTGTTCACTTTTGCCTGTGGGTCGTGTATTTTGCTTTGCTTGATCTATCAGTATTATTCATCATCCTTTGACCAAATTAATGAAATTTTGCCTTGGATGTATATATGTGCATGCTTTTTCTATGACCATATGAATGAACTATCTTAAAAAATATTTAAATTTTTCTATAGCACATCTTGAGCGGTTAAATGAAGCCAAAAATCTCATTGTAGTTGCTTTGCTTGCTGAGTCTTTGAGTCTACTTTGCTGGAAATTTAATTGTTGATGTATTTTAGGAATCAAATGGCACATATAATAATATAAAATTATGACAATAAAGGATTTGATCATCCAATGGAAAGGTAATATAAAATTATAGCATATAAAGAAGAGCTCTCTTATGTTGTTATTATCATTTTTTTTTTCCTTGCTTGGTTTTTTAAGTACAAGGAAATGGGATATAGTGGAGATGATTTCTTTACAATGAGTAAGCTTTGCTAAAAAAGTTTACATGCAATGGGTCTTTTTTTAGATGTATTTGGACCTTGAATCTGTTAAGTAGCATAAATAGGTTCTGTTTGATGCTTTAGAAGACATAAATAACTTTATTTTTACTGTTTCACAATGGTCTTTGATTTGTGTGAGTTTACTCCCATTGTTGATTTCTGTTGTGAATCTGAGTGGGGATTTCACCGCATTGGAAACTATAAATAAACACAACAATAATTTTATTAACTATCAATAATTTATTTGATGTAATGTTCCTTGATCATTTTCCTATCCTTTAGTATTGGAGCTTTTCACTGGGTAGATCGAGCTTCAACATCATTCCACCTTGGGAATAATAGCAGGTGATTTTGTAATTTCATTGTAAGAAGTCCTTATATTCAATTCAAGAATTTTCTTAATTTCTTGGGAAAGTTGAAATGTAGCACCTAAAGTTAGGGTTTTGTTAAAAAGCAATCGCTAAAGATTCATAGCAGACTTTTAGGTAGCAAAATATTATTTGATTTCATTTACATTCTGCTGATGATCTCCTTTAATTAAAAAAAAAAAAAAGTTGATGAACTTAATAATGTGGAATCCACTAGATGTCTAGAATTACTTGTTTTAAACTTTCAAAAATATTTTAAATTAATCTTTCAATATTAAAAATTCAGCAAAAAGGAATCATTTTTTACAGCTTTTAGATTTTTTTTTTTTTGTGTTATGTTAGTACAACAAGAATTATAGTTAAAAAAAAAAAAAAAAAAAAAAAAAAAAAAAAAAAACTAGAACTAAAAAAAAAATAATAATTCCTAGAACTTATCCAAAGTTATGAAAATATTGATGGATGGAAGATTAAAAATTTTTGAATACACATTACAAAAGCTACTACTGAAGTCAAAATTTCAAAATATAAGAACTTTGGAGGTTTCGTAAAGTTTAATAAGAGAACAATTCTCAATCATGTGATGTTCAAAAGAAACAAGAATGAGGACATAATAGAAACAAAAGCAGTATTACAGTATTAACATGCTGTATTTGTTTGTTCATTTTTCTGTCTAAATTTGAAAAATTAAAATATAAAGAGTTCCCTGACAAAATTACAAAATTAATCAAGTACATTAGAATTATTGAGAGGTCAATTATAAGAGATGGATATGAAACTAAAAAGAAAAAAAATGAAAAATGAAATGGATAGTTGAAGAAGACTTCACATTTGAATGTTTTTGGAACTATAGTCCACAAATTCTCAACTTATTAGTCCACAAATCTTGGTTTAAATAATTTTTTTGGCCTAATATAGGTTTTCCCAAAATGATTTTGCTAAGTAACTTATTGGTCCGTGGATTTTGGATTTTTTAACTAACAGAAGATCGAATGATGGCATTGCTTTTGAATGGTTTCTCATTTTTTTTTATCTCCTCTATCTGTCATAACAATTGGTTTTTATATTGCATAAATATATGGTGTAGTAATTTCATGTCAATGTGGTGCAACTCATTGTTCTTATTTACCATATTGAAAAACTCACTCTGATATGGTCCTGTTATGTTAAACACATAGGAAAGGTCTCTCTTTCCAGAATGTTCTGGAAACTGTTGTTCAGGAGATTAAAAAGCTTCTGCGGGTGTATCCTATGCTTGTCATTGCTTCGAAAACAACCATTCTTGGGAACAAATATGCAGCAAATACGAGCAGATGGTGAGTTCATGAGAATATAATGATGGACATTTATAAATCCATTATAATGATTTTTCCATTTTAGAGAGGGAGATTACTTTTTTGGCCTATTGCAGTAAAAACGGAAATGCCACAATTGTCAACATGAGTACATTTGTTCCTGTTGAGGCAAACATAACACTTGATGGTTGATACTTACGTGCTGTTTTTTTTTTTTTTTTTATCTGTCCATCACTTCCTTTGTTGGACAATATTTATATTGTTCAGGTTATGCCATTATTGCTAGTTGTCCAGTTATTTGTCCAACAAATTTATTGTAAAAAATAAAATAAAATAAAACTTCTTGCTAAACACATCTATATGCCGGTATGACAATATTTTTCGACCTGTCAAAGCTGATAGCGATGCAAATTTCCAATTCTGAATATCTTTATAAATCACAGGCTTTCTCCCAACATGGATCCTGGGCTGAATTGGTGTTTACATGTACTATTGTAGCATTTAGATTCTTGCACTATAGTCTTGAAGTGTTTTCACAACTCATCATATCCTTTGTCACATTTAGCTCCTTTTCAACAGAAAGTCTGCAATGCATAAACCCATATTCTTAAATGTGGACTGTGGTTCTATTGTCCTAACAAAGAATTTGTGAATGAATAAACATCTCAGTTCATTCGCCAATTGTTTCAAGCCAGGTTTGTATTCCTGTTGATATGTTGATGCACAATAATCTTTTGTGAAAGGAATCTCAAGAGAACATGTTCACCGGGCCCTGCAGTTTCAAGTGTACCAAGTAACATGAAGCAGCCTGCACATCGTGAGTATATGCCTTCTGTCTGGCAGGTAATATTTCTTGACTATGTTTGAAGGTTTTTTTTCTTGAGAAATTACTTTGTCTGTTGAAGTTGTTTTTTTTTCCTTTGCATCTCATGTTCTCCGCACCCTGCTAGAATTTTTTATTATCCTGCACTAATATCACTTATGAAAGCAGCAATTTGTTTAGAATCAATCAGATCATTTAGGAGTCAATAATGGAAGAGTTACCATGAGAACTAATGTATCAAAGGGATCATTTCTCTCCTTAAACTGCAAAAAAATTGAGGAAGATACTCTTTCAAAGCGGAGATTGTTTTTACATTGTATGAATTATTATGCACATTTTAGCAGTTGCAGTTTATTTTTAAGGGTTAGCTAGGGGAAAAATTTGGTAGATATCCAACCAATTTGAAGTTTGGTGTATATGACTTAATTAATAGATGACTTCGAAAAAATTATATTATCTTAAAGAACACATAGCATCACAAAATTTCATTTAAGTTAGACGTATAATTAGATTCCTTCCCTTAGCCTAACAGTTTGTAAATATTATTTACAAACTAGTTAATATATATATATATATATATATATATATATATAAAACGGATTTCAAAGTCAAACATATGCCACATACTCTCTTATTGATACATACCTCTGTAAGGAACTTAATCTTATGTGCTGTTTGGGTAGAAAATTTTAAATGAGGGGGTTTGAGGTGGTTAGGGGTGTGTGTGTATATATATATATATATATATTTAATTTAATAGCTTAATGAACGAAAATTATATTTAGAATGCACAAGAGGGCTTTTTTGTAGTCTAGTCAAATCGATATTATTAGGAAACCTCCAGGTTTCAAATTTCTCCATTGTGATACGTAATAAAGTCTTATGGTTGAAATAGGAACAGTCAGGTGAAAAGATTTGTTTAGACACAGTTGTTAGTGTAATTAAATGTACTTGAAAGTGCTTTGAATGAACCATGTGTTTGCTGCTCTACTTATTTGTCAGTAATTTTCTGTGCGCTATGTTTCTTTGCTGAAGTTCTATGCTGAACCTGTTGTGTTCTAAATGTCAACCACAGTGAATAACACCATATATGCACCCAATCAATAATTGTATCTTTTAGTCAAATTATAATTGCTAATATAAGTTGGCACTTTTCCTTTTTTTAACTGTATTGATTGCACGTTAAAAATATCCAAAACATGATTTTTATAATTTCACAAGCACCACCACATCTTGAGTTTGTTGCTAAGGTGACCTAGCACCGAATTTTCCACCTTTTCTGCGATTTTACTTACTTGCTGTGTGCTTGATGCAGTCCTTTGTCACACTGAGAGTACTTGTACAGGCCACAGGTTCAAAAGTTTGCTTATGCTATAAATATCAGTAATTTTTCTATCGTCTTTAATTTGCAATTAGCCAAACTCCATGTTTCCATTCAGATGTGCAGTGCTGTTATTTCTTTGCAGATGATCATGATTCTATTGACAAAAACCATAAGAAGTCTGTCTACTTGTCTGAATGGCTATTGCCATCAAAGAGTTTTGTGGATTACTTCATTGTGGAAGATGTAAGAAAATGCATGTTGCTTATGTTTTGAAATGAAACAATTTCCAAAAGAACAAGTTTCTGATTTTATCTTGATTTAAAACTGATGATAATTTGCAGGGTGGTGTCTTTTGTGTTTCATGATGTGTATTTGTACAAACATAAAACAATGAATTCTCTCTTGATGCCAGGTGCGTTAGGTTTTGCATATTTATACTAAACTCATTTTTCACTTTTGAATGTTTCGTTCTCTTTTGCCAATGTTTCACCTCACTTCTCTATCCAAATAAAGAACTTTGGTTGATCTGAAATATGTTCAAATCTCGAGTCCTATGTAGGCAGCATAAAAAAAGACCTCAGTAGTGCTAACAAGGGTTGCTGTTAGTACATGTGCTGTGTGCACTTTGCAGGATTGAGCTAATGGCGTCTTACAAACCTTCCATTTGTATCCAATGGATTTGATTTTATCTGGCATAAGACAACGAGCTATTAATGTCTATTAAAATAATAATAATAATAGCACTCCTAAACTTTTAGAGTTTAGACTTTAGACTAAAACACACTTCAGTGTTTAGCATATTCACTTTTCCAGCTCGAGGTTAGGAATGATTCTACACTTTAGTCCTTGAATAAAAGAAAATGTAAAATTTTTAGCCCCCATTGTTTAAAAATCTATGTGTACTTTTATTCTTGAAGTGTTTAATTTAATTTATTTTAGTATCTTCCCTTTTAATTATAATAATAATAATGTAGAGCACTTCAATTTCGTAACTTAAAATGTTTTTATTCCAGGCTTTTTGGGTCAGCCCCTACTATTTAAAGTGGGAATTTTTACATAAATATCAAAAAAAACCTGTTTTCTAAAATGTACCTACTTTTCATTCATTACTAATATGTTCCAAGAACTAAAAAATAATTACTTCCTTACACTAATGGCGTGGAAGCATGGAATTGCAAGAGCCAATTTAACTGACTTTATTTAGGGGTGTAATTGAGCAAAACTGAGCTGAGCTTTGGCTAGCTTAGATTTGGTTTGTTTATAAATGAATTAAGCTCAAGCTGAACTCATTATCCTATATGGTGTTTACAAGATGCTTGCAAATTTAAACGAGTTTAAAAAAATTTTAAAAAATACAAACTGTAAATTAAAATTGTACATTTAAAAATTAAAAATAAATTATTTATTAAATAAATTACAATATATATAATAAAAGTTATAATTTTATTCAAATAATAAATTTTGTAAAATATTTTTTACAATACAAATTTATATAATATATATTTAAAATTAAATTATTAAACATTAAAATTATGAGTTTTTATTCGAGTTTTTTCATGAGTTTAACGAGTTGAGTTTTGTATAGTTTGAGCTTAATTTTTTTATTAAACGAGCTTTTGTATACAAATTTTTTTTGAGTCTAACGCTAAGCTACTCACAAATAGTTCGGTTTGTTTACACTCTTAGCTTTATCAAGAATTAATGACTTTGATAAGCAACTCCGCATTGCCCAATGGTTATGACAATTGCATGTTTGTTTTTTTTTGTTATATATATATATATTTTTTAATTTAATAATAATTAATATATATTAATTATTTAATCTAAATAGTATATTATTTATTTAAATTATTTATTTTTTAATTTAATAAAAAATATTTTTAATTAAAGTATGTTATTATAATAAAATATTTTATTATTATTATTATTATAATTAAAACTGCAACAACAAATGAATCAATACAAATTTCAAAAGCATAAAATTTAAAATATTTTTATTTACTTCTGGTTTATTTTTTTACTAAGTCATTGAAGGGTTATGTTTTTTTTTTTTTTTAGAGCTAAACTTAGTTCTTTCTGTCAAATATTGACATTTGGTTCAAAAATTGTATCTTTAATTTTTTAGATTTTTGTTGCAAACTTGGTGGAAGAGGAAATGGCAATAAATCTTACTCTTCTTTTTTAGTTTTAACTTTAGTTTTTTATTATTTTTAGTTTGTGTGAATTTCTTTATTTGTTTTCTATTGTGGATGGCGGGGTTTAACACGCGCTCAAGTGTTTAGTTACCACAGCATCGTGTGGCTCGAGGGCCATTAGGAAATATCAAATAAGTCTTAAAGCCTAATCAGAGATGAAGTCATTATCCGGATGAGAGTCGGGACATACTTATACAGCAACTAAATTCCATAGAGATTCCCAAAAGTCGTCATCAGATAACAGGTTCAGAAACTAGGTATGGGTATTTAGAATATCCACCTAACCTTGCGATTAGCCTCCATTTGTGTCTCGTATTTTATTACTTTTAATTATTCAATTATTTTTTTTATTAACATGCAAATTATGATTTCCTTCAAATAATTGTCACATTTTATATTTAAGTCCAGGTTTGCACACTAATTCAGTTTCGAGCATTTGATCCCAACATTTATCAAAATAGTAATTTACAAAATACATTTAAATCAAATGGGAAGGGAATTAAAGATTATAACATTTTGTGCAAAATAAATGTATAATAAATGGAAAATGAACCAAAAGTAAACAAGCATTAAACTATGCATAAATGTAAATAAAAAGGCTAACGGGGTCATGAGCTAAAATAAGATGATCAAGATCACTCTAATTCCATGTGATAAACAAATATTAGCTCCCAAAACATGTAAAATCCTATAACAGAGAACCCATAAGATTAATTTATAGCCCAAATAAATACAAGTAAGGATGACAAACACCTAAACATAAATTAAGCAAAATAATAAATTAATCATGCAAAGAAAATTAGAAGTACAAAAGTGTAGGAATTGATGGGAACTCATACCGCATATGATTTATAAGAAATATTAAGACAAAGTTGCACAGGCCCCTATCACAATGACGATCGCCTCATGGCCTTCTTTAAAGAGACATCACCCGATCAGCAAGCACGGGTAACTCTAAAAAAAGCAACAAACTTCTATATTAAGTAAACCATAATTGACACAAGCAAAATCAACTTATAACTACACCTGATACCTTAATGGATCATGTTAAGAACATAGCAGCAAGTAAGCAACAAACTTAAAAAATAAGGAAATAAGTAAGTAAATGAAGATTTATATAAATCCAAAAACTCTAAAGAAAACTTTGGAACAAGTAAAGATTATTACCAAATGAGAAAGCTTCTTTTCCAAAATAGTTGACCCTCAAAGGTTGTTTATGATCTAGTCTCCACTTAAATGCAATAAGAATCCCCCTTTCTTCCTTGAAAAAGGATGTTTTAGCTTGTTTTTCCTCTTTTCCCTTTAAGAACGTTTTTCTCCTTTTCTAGAGGTCTTTTTTTTTTTTTTTTGCTTATAGTTGGTTTTTCTAAAAACTACCCACCTCTCTCTTTTTCTCTCTCTTTTTCCCCCTTTTAATCTCATCCCTAGGCCATATCCCTTCACCTTTATTATCATCATTGCATTTTCTAGCCTTTTTCTTTTCGCCTAAAATTCCTCTCCTCATGTAAAAGATTGAGTTTCAATCGAATATGGACCCACCACTTGACCACAATTGTCACCTCTGCATTTAATGCAAAGGCAAGTGGTTATTGCAGAGGCGGTGCCTCTACGATGAGGTGATCGCCTCTTTGGCTCGGCTCTCACTTTATGGGTTTGGGCTTGGATTTTTGGGGTTTTAAGTTCTCAGGTTCATTTTCAAAAAGGTTTCGGGCTTCTTTTTTGCATTCAAGTTTTGCATTTCTCATCGTTAGGCTCCATTGCGAGCCAATCAAACCAAGCATTCATAGTTTGCCCCTTAATATGGGTTAGTTGAACTTGGTATCCACAGTTTGCCCCCTGATTTTTTAAAAAACCAAATGCATGCAAGGACAGTTTTTCAAAAAATCACATGCAAAACAAAATGATAAACAAGAAATGACATACCTAACCTTCGAGCTTCACTTGTGCCATCGACCTCAGGAATTCAAACCTAAGAGATTAAAGTTTCAATCATAAAATGTGACCGTGTTCCTCGAGTTTTCATGGCCCAATCAACCACTTATTAATATTTGATAAATCATCTGGAAACATGACCATGATCCTCAGGTTCTCTTGGCCCGATTAGCCACTTATCTAAAATGTGATTCACAGATTTTCCTATCTCAATACACCACACATCCAAAGTGTGATTCTTGGGTTTTTTATGGCCTGATACATCACTCATCTGAAATGTGATTCTCTGATTTTCTTGGCTCGATGCACAACTAATCTAAAATATGATTTTCAGGTTTTCCTGGCTCGATCAGCCACTTCTTGCACTGTGAACTTCAGGAATACAACCTTACTAGTCACTTAGAAAAACATGCACTTTGGGGATTTAAACTTGACTAGACACTTCTTGAATTGTGAACTTAAGGGGTTTAAACTTAACCAGTCACTTCTCGAAATATGAACTTTGGGGATTCAAACTCAACCAGTCACTTCTTGAATCATGAACTTCAAGTATACAACTCGATTAGTCACTTAAAAAAAATGCACTTCGGGGAGTCAAATTCGAAAAGACATTGTTCGAAATGTGAACTTTGGGGATTCAAACCCAACCAGTTAGTTCTTAAACATAATTTTTAGGAATTCTATCAAACTCTATCAGTTACCAATTCAAAACATAATTCTCGGGTTTTCTTGGCCCGATACATTGTTCAATTTAAAACATCAACTAGAAGACCTTCATTCAATGACATTAATTTTTGAGACGCACCCAAGGAAATCTTCCTTTTTATTCATCATTATCTCCATTTTTATCATTTACAACACCTTTCTCCTTCTGGCTTTTCAAATTCCTCTATTCCAAAATTTTAACTTTTTAATAATTTTTTTCACTATAAAAATAGCTTTTCCCCTTTTCCTTTTCCTTTTCCTTTTCCTTTATATTTCTCTTTTCTCTTCTTTTTCTTTCTTCTTCTTTCCCACAATTACATTCTTTCAAAAGTGGACAATGATAGGATGTTGTCTATGCTCGAGAGGGATTGCATTTCACCTTCCATAAATGCCCCATGCAATCTTGAATTATTAAAGGGATACACGATTCCTCTTTTGGCGGATTTGAGGAGTCACATTTGCTCATCGACATCTAGAGAGATTGGTACTCTTTGAGTTTATAAAGCACATCAACATGGATAAGCTCAAAGAAGTATTATTTGTAAAAGTCTCATTAGGTAGAAAACCTCAAAAAGAGATTGTCTAATCAAAAGTTAAAAGCAAAAAAATGACAATAATATAAAGGAGTCATACGGGATTAAAACCCTAAAAAAGGGTGGTATAGGCAAAAATTAAGGATATATAAAAGGAGAGAGAGGAAAAAATTATCAATAGAAAAACTTGTAAGGGTGAGCTAACTAACGACATAAGATGTATATGCAAATTATGCTTAAATTAAATGAAACAGATTACTTTAATTACTGTTAAACATTACGTTAAGTGTTTATTACAAATTATTTAACTACAAAAGGAAACTCTATCTAATAAAAGGGAAATGATGATTAAATTCTTAAACTAATTTTCCTTTCTCTTATTTTGATAAGCACCCCGAGCACTCGATGCTTACAATTCCCTTGTCCTTTTATTTCTAATAAACTTTTCTTATTGCAATTGAATCAATGCCTTGTACTGATAATCGGTGGACGAATCTCCACTATAGTTAATGTTTCTCTAAACGATTTTGTGAGGCCAGGTAGTGACTAAGTTGTCTAGGAAGCTTTGATAAAAGGATCCTGGTTCAAACTCATATACCAACCCCATGATCAGTTATTTATACCCATACTAATAGCAGAGACGGGCAGGATTGTAAAACATTGCAAAATAAAGACCATTAATCATAACACAATAAGTGTAAGATCGAATAGTCACATGCTGTAATTTTCACCAGGGGCACATCCATCGGATTTTTAGACATCTTTTAGTACAAGGTGCAACTTTATAGTTCGGTAATGCTTAGCTTTATAGCGTACCATGTCTTAGGGGGGGGGGGGGTTCAAGCAATCCCAATTTCTCATGAAACCACATTTGCAAAAGTGTTAAGTAGGTGGATACAATAATACAATAATAAGGGAATAAGGATCCAAAGGAAAGGAACTTACCTTTAACAAAATGGGCTTCCAAAGAATCGCCTAGTTTTACGTAAAATTATCTAGTCCGATGATAGTTTCTGCTAAGATGAGAGGGAAAAGGTTAAGTCCTACTTCCACTTGATAGAGGATGTGGAGGATTTTTGAATCATAATTTGTAGAAAGGGTAACGAGTAGGAATTGAGCATACAAGCAGAGGGCCATCATCCGGGGCCAATAGGCTTCTCTCTTGTCTATGCCCTTGATAGCTTTAAGGAAGGGTTCTAATGCGATCTCTGAGCCGAGATTGTAGTGAGATGAAGACTAGGGTGGAAGATTGAACATCCGGGCCATCTGATACTAGACAGAGTATTAGTCTAGAATTCCAAGGTTAGGGATTGCAAGTTGGTAAGTGGAATCCATGTGACAACCTAAAATGGCTTTAAATTCCTCTAGCATGGGCATAGTTCTACTATGTTGAACTAGAAGACATGTTTCTGAGAATCTCAAAACTAGGCTACAACATAGAGGAAAGGGAAGTTAATTCTCCTAGCATGTAATGATCTGAAGACTAAAAGGTTGAATGACTCCAATTTGGCCCATGATATGCTATCTAAGCTTTTTAAGATTGGTTATAGCAATTTAAGACTTCTTTCAGTCATGATATAAGTTTTTGGAGATATCTAGAGAAAGAAAACGGAGGTTTGAGGAGAAAAAGTTTGAAAATGGAGTTAAAAGTTAAGAGTTAGGTATTTAAAGAGAGGGAACTAACCTAAAGTTGAGTTGATTGCCTTATCGAAGAGATGTTTGCCTCTTTAATAGAAATAAAAGAGGCAATCACCCCTCCAACAGCGAATGGTCAAAAGTCCTTAACGAGATTATGCAATTTTAGCATTAGAATTAGAATTTGATGGCCTAAAAAAGGGTTCATGTAGTTATAAATGCTAAATTGTAATGGAAATTGAGGTTGACTGAAACGAAGGTCAAATTCTACAAATATTCTAATCATAATAATATACAAAAATGTTGCAATATCATAATTAAACAAGTAAGGATAGCAGTATCAAAAGAACAATCAATAGGCCCTAATCTATTTAGCATTCAAGATCATCTCCTCCTCCAATACCATTATTGCCCCCATCCTTATTGACCTCATCCTCTTCAATCTAAAACACCTTAATTTGGCACTCGAGGGTGGCAATCTATGGCTAGCCTTATCGCGATTCTGTTCAAGCAAGTCTCATGTTAGTAAATCATGCAAGCATACATATATATAGACATTAGAACGATTATTACCCTCGATTGTTGTGTGATGTCCAACATGTAATCCCTTTGAACTTCAATCATCCTGTACATGTGTAGCCCTTGCCCCAAAGGAATTTGTGTTATTAATAGAATGTTAGAATTAACAAACATGTCAAGAATGATTCAGAAAATAGGTAAAAAATGAACTCATGTGAGAGGTGCACCTAGGGGTACATGCGGGTGCAAAATCCTCGTCTAGAGTAAAGAACTGATTAAATAACTCTCTTAGAGGAACCCAACAATGAACCAAGCGATCAGGAGTGTAAACGAAGCTGCCAGCGATAAACTGAGAGCTAGAAGTGGTGGGGGTCTCATTCGCTCAACTGCAGCTGAAGTGCCCTCTCTACTTGGATTAATGAATGGTCTTTGAAGCTCTGTCTCTCTCACACTTGAGGCCCAACATGGGATGTAAGTCTGGTATCTGCAGCCTGAGAAGTAGAGGTAGTAAATAGAGGAACTGTCAATAAGAGGTGAGTCTGAATAAACTCCAAGTACCAACTCTTGATCCATACAGTGTGATCCATAATCGGCTCTCCAGCAATAACTTAATCAAGCTTAGCACCCTCCAACTCATGTGTCTAAAGCATGCTCCTTAGAAGGGACTTGGGAACGCACCTCGCCCTAGCACCCCCATTCTAATTAAGGACCCGCTCACCAAGATACCAGACTTGATAGCTTGGCCAATAAAGGACTCTCCTCTAAGCTAGTGGTCTAAAGTGGGTTATCTCAACATTCCATCCATTCTCAGGCCTCTTTCTTGAGAAAGGGTTTTTTGAGAAAAAGATTCTCGTTTGTTTTTTAAATCAGTTGAGGAGCCATACCTAGAATTCCTTTATTAGTAGGATTGACAGAATGCTTAACTTATGGAGGTTTGAAGGTGTTTTGGATAGCTTTAATGAGTTCAAGGGCTTTAGAGATGGAATCAATCCATTATTGGATTTTGGGTGGCTTTATTTGTTTCATCTTTATCATGATCTTCTTAGTTAGCAATGTTAAACCAAGACATTATAGGTTTTGTAGTAAAACGAGGAAGAGGGTTAGGTGTTTCAATCTTGTCTTTACCTTTCTTTTTTTAAGGCAATTTTATCTGCTTTGTAAAAATTCTCGAGTTAGAAAATTTGGTAAAGAATTTATATCTCTTTTAATGAATTAGATGTCAAAATCAAAGAAACTTAAAATAGCTTGCCATCTAGTAAAGATTTGTCTTAATGCAATATTTTGAACGTCTTTTTGTAAAATTTCTTTTGCAGATTTGCAATTAATGCATAGTAAAAACTTTTAATTTAGCAAATCAAATTGAAACTTTGAAATGCACAAAACAATAGAGAGGACTTCTTTTTTCTATGATGGAGTAGTTTCTTTATGTATCATTCCAATGACCTGAAGTGTACTGAATTACTACTTTCCATTCAAGATTTGCTTTAAAATCCCATCATAACATAGATCGCTAGCATCTATATTAACAATTTTAAGGAGACAGGGGTTAGCTAAATGGAGGCAAGGAATCTCAAGAATGTGACTCTTTATTTGTTTGACTACTTTAGTGTGTTCATTAGTCTAAGGGACTAGATTTTTCTTTAACCTGTTATGCAAAGGTATGGCAATCTTATTTATATTGGGACAGAAATCTAAAACATAATTTAGACTTTCTAAGAACCTTTGCAACTAAAATTTATCAAGAATTATGTTAGGAAACTTGCTACCAAATTTTACGAATCTTTCAATGGGAACAATAGTGCCACAATAGATACAATGTCCTAAGAATTTAACTCTAGTTTGGAAAAGGGATATTTTCTTAGCAAAGACAACAAGGTCATTAGCTTTAACATGGACAAAGGTTTTAAATGCTTAAAATGTTGTTTAATAGAATTTTAAAAAATAAACACATCATCAATGTAGACAACGTAGAATTCAAAATAAGGGCTGAAAATATTATTCATTATTCTTTGAAATTCTGAGAGTGCATTTTTCAAATCAAATGGCATAACATTCCATTCATTTTGTCCAAACAAGACAATGAAAGCAGTTTTATAATGATGCTCTTTATCAATTTTTATTTTCCAAAATCATGATTTCATGTCAAATTTTGAAAATACAAATGCATAATGAAGCTTTTGCAAAAGATCGTTCTTAACCTAATCCACTTTAAAGGTTTATAATTGATTACCAGCCTAGGACTGCCTCTTTCTATTTTTGAAGCTTTATTGACATAAAAAACTACACAGCTCCATAGAGGCCTGGATTTTGAGGTTA
Source organism: Mallotus nudiflorus (assembly GCA_947683625.1). NCBI lineage: Eukaryota > Viridiplantae > Streptophyta > Magnoliopsida > Malpighiales > Euphorbiaceae > Mallotus > Mallotus nudiflorus. The sequence continues at coordinate 9,110,108 of CANTUR010000039.1, forward strand.
ATCCTTTGAATTCAATATCCTAGATTTTTTCCTTACAATGCTGCTCCAATTCAATGTTCATTTAAATTGGTCTAGCTTTAGTAGGAATGTCTTTCTCATTAAATCCTTATTCATAAGGCAAATTAACTATAAGTTGTTTTCTTTTCCAGAAAGCATTTGGTAAATCAAAACAGACTTCTTTAACAACAATATCATGAAATTTAGAAATCTATCTTTATCAAATATGTCTTTAATTGTTGTGTAATATTTTGAAAATAAACATTTTGGTTTAAATCATGCAAATTTGTCTCTTTTCCTTTTATCAAAATATTTATCTCATTCTTGTATATAGAATGGGCTTTAACAAGATTGAGATATATAGTTTTTGGTTTTTCCAAAAAGGGAAAGGATATGTGAACTTTATCATCTCTAAAATTGTAATTATAAGTGGTGAAATAAGGAGTTATCAAATTAATGAATGGTGTCCCCAAAATCATTGTATAACTAATATAAAAAACCAAAATAAAAGAGGTTTTTAATAAAAATCCATTGTTCAAAATACTAGTTTCTGTTTTACCATATATATACATTTTTGAGCTATTAGCAAAGGAAAGTTTTTCTTTAGTTCATTCTTGAAAATGATTTGGGATAATGTTGGTTTTTATGCAATTTAATTCAGCACTTGTGCCAAACAAAACTATAGTATCAAGTTGGAAATCTTTATAAAAAAATAGTAATCTTTATAATATATTTTCTTGAAGTAATTTGATTTAGAGCACAAAGAAAATCTTTTGGGACTTTATTGAGATTAGCTAAAGATTGTGGTTCTAAATCCTTTATCTCATCATCACTAGACTCTTTAGCAAGTTTGGTGATAAGGAATTGGATCAGATTATAATCCTTTTGATGTTTATCCTTTAACTGCTTTATTTCTGACTTTATGGTCTTTATTTCTCCCTGAAGTTCCAGAATGTCTCTTAAAGGTTTTTTTACTGAGCTTCTTTCTATTCAAGATGGTAGTAAGGTCATATATACTTGTACTAATGGAAGGTAACTCAATAGCTTTAGGTTAAGGTTCTTTTTCTAGAGATTGCCTAACTTATTCTAGATATTTTTTCTGCACATCAAGGTCATTAATATGTTGAATAATGTCTAGAATCAAGGTTTGTTCTTTAATGAGCATGTTGAGTTATTTTCCTTCAATACTAGAATTTGTTTCAAAACCAGAAGAGGAAGTGGTTCATATCTCATCTATTTGAGGATGATCTTTTCCTAAAAACTATTTAGAGTTGGTTTTAGACTTAGAGGTTTCTATTAACAAAGTTGTAAGCTTGTTCAAGGTTCCCTCTTTTAAGTCTAATTCTTTTATTTTTTTTGAGACTTTACAGTACTTAGAGATGTGTCCCTTATTGCCACATTTGTAGTAAGTTACCTCTTTCACAATGGTTTTCTGGCTTTATCAACATTAGTATTTCTATTTTTAGAGGTTTTCTTGTAAGGTTTTTTTATAGTAAGTTTCTTCAATATCCTTTCTCTTGGAAATTTTTTTGTATTTCTTGGAAAATTTCCTAGACTAAGGTTTTGAAGTTTCTTACTATAATCTCCTTCACAAGATGGACTTTGGGTGAAGTTATAGTCAAACTGTTGTAGAAAGTTCTTAATTCTCGTCTAGTCTTTTTCAACTCCTATTTTAGATTTTTTGGAGTTTTAAATCCTGACAGATTTTAAGACCTTCTCCTTGAGTGGCGCTTATCAACTCACCTTGGAATGATATGGGTACCTGAGGACTGTCTGATAGTATTTCTAACTCTTTCTCCTAAAAGAGTTGGCAGAACTATAAGGAATTTTTCTTTCCAAAAGGGTTGGTTAGAATCTTCTCTAAGCATAACCCTAGTAAGAAAGGTTAATCTGTACCATTGAAAGTCACTCAGTTTCTTACACCTAAGGTATGAGAAAAGATCAACATTTTTATCTTTCAGATGAGAAGAATCTCTTACAAAGTACAATGTTATGGTTAATATCATAGTAAACACTGCATTTTGAATGGGGTTTCTCAGTTGGTCCAAAATGGGTAAACCCTCATCATCTAGCTGGATAGCATGCAAGGTATCAAGGTGTTGTTGCTTAGTGAGATGGTAATCCCACTAGCCTTTTAGCTTACTAGAGAAACCAATAATGACAAGTTCTGCAATAGACCTGTCTGTTACGACCCAAAATAGGGGTCATGACCGACGCTAGGGAACGAGAATTCTTTCGAATTCGAAACCCGTAGCAAGCCTTAAAATAAAATAAAACATTCAATAATAATAATAATAACATAAATAAAGTATTCTGCAGCGGAAATAAAATCATAAATACAAAAATAATAATCCACCAAATGAAATTAAATCGAACAACTCATCTCATATATAAATAAACTTTTAATACAAATTCCAGTTCAAATATTTGAAATGCATAACTCACACAAATATAATACATAAACTCCAAACTACAACTATTTACAACTACCGTAGTGTCTAGATTATAAAATAAAACTCAGATAAGCAGTTTACATAGTGAAGCCAGGGTGAAAGAAATTCGGCGTAAGGGTCTGCTACTGAGGTCTGAAGATGATGACTCTCCTAAAAAATAGTCAACGGAGGGGAGTGAGACCTCACTGAGTGAATTATTATAATATATATACATGCATAACTAAATGGCAATGCACACAGTCAATAGTGTATATAATAAATATATATATACAGGCAAATACATATAGAGTGTCACGACCCAAAACAGGGGTCATGACCGGTGCTAGGGAACGGGAATTCTTTCGAATCCGGAACCCGTAGTAAGCCTAAAAATAAAATAAAGATGCAATAATAATAATAACAACACAATTAAATTAAATACTGTGCAGCGGAATAAAATCATAAATATCAAAATAATAATTTCGTCAAATGAAATTAAATCGAATTCTCATCTCATATATAAATAAATCCTTTAATACAAGTTTCAGTTCAAAAATTTAAATTACATATCTCATATATAAATATAATACATAAAACCCATAATTTATTTACAACTACTGCAGTGTCTAGATTATAAAAATAAAACTCAAGACTCAGATAAGCAGTTTACATAAGGAAGCCGGGGCGGAAGAAATTCGGCGTACAGGCTTGCTACTGAGGTCTGAGGAAGATGACTCTCCTGAAAAATGGTCAACAGAGGGGAGTCAGACCTCACTGAGTGAATTACTATAATATATATACATGCATACTAAATGACAATGCATACAGTCAATAGTACATATATAAATATATATACAGGCAAATACACACAGATGCAATAAAATCATTTATATATATTTTGTCTGAAAATCACTGGTTATGAAGGATCAAATAGAACCCTAGAATATCGCAACCTCAAAACAGTGTTAGACAACACTCTAGCCATATAGGCTCGCTTATTCCAATTATATTCACTTATTCCATTTGGACAGTAGACTGGCCCCGAGACACTAAGTCAACCGAGCTCCAGCAGTCTGACTGTCAGTGTGATTGGCCCCGAGACACTTGGTCAACCGAGCTCCAGCAATCACACTCCCAGATCATATCACACATCCAATAATCATATCCAATCAACATCCACACATGGTTAGTAATATAGCCTAAATGTTATAAGTGTACCGGTACGTACTCAGTCCAAGTGTTGCCCACTAGGTAGCACGTTCTATTAATATCCTTCATTCAAATATAAAGCATACATTCATAAAAGTAAATGATGCATGAATTTAAACATAATAGCAACAATAAACCATATATATACTAGAAATATACCAAAAATAAACCAGGTATATTTCAGGTATATACACGTCAAATAAATTCAATTTATTTACAAAATAAACTAGAAATAAACCATGAATATACCTAAAAACATTTTAAGAATAATTTATTAATTAAACATGCATATAGTTTAAAATAAACCAAAATATACCAAAAATATACCAAAATGAACCTAAGTAATTATTAAACCATGAATGCATATTTTATCAAAATAAAACATATATTTCTAAAATCATGCACCCTAGAGCACATATATATAAAATAGTAACTCACACTTAGTGCGCTCCCCGAGATAGGTCCGATGGGCCTGGTCCACTAGGCCTCGGTCTCGGCGCAACTAAACATACAAAAATAACAGACATCAGAATATACCTAACAGAAAATCCTAGAAACTCGATCTAGAATATTAGATACAGAATTAGAATTAGAGTTCGACCGGACATCACATTTTACGAGAATTCTACTAAAAATTCAGCAAAACCTCCCCTGTAAAATGGACATCTCTCTACTCAAAGAGTAAAGTCGGCCCTGCAAAGAAACACACTTCAAAAAATAGACACAGAATCACATCCACAACCCCTCGGTCGGACTCCAAACTACAGTCTACCGACCGGGGTTCACAATCACAGAACAATATAGAAATACCGAAAATACCCTTATATCGTAGAAATACATTTTATAAGTAGAAATTACATAATTAACCCTGAAACACATTAAAAACCAATAAAACTCATTTTATTTAGAAAAATCGTATATTATATATATAATTAAAAATAATTCACGAAAAATAGTTTTAATTAATTAAAAATACTAAATAATTTTTAGAAATCATTTTTATACCTTAAATAACTATTAAAACAAATTTAATTACATTTTTAGTCAATTTATGGTAAAATTACCAAAATACCCCTATATATATAAATATACTAAAATTCATTCAAAAATTCACCAAAATAGTATAATTATCCAAAATTAATTTTCTCCACATATTTATCAATAATATCAATATTTAAACTCAATTAACTAATTAATTTCAATTAAAAACACAATTAACCTAATTTTCCAAAATTACATAAACCTAAATAAATTCAAAATAAATACATAGAAATTCATAAAAATTCCAAATAAATTCCTATAATTCATTTCAACACCTATATTTATCATAAAACACAATTTCATAATTTATTTAATTAATTTTCAAAAATTAGAAAATAATACTAAAATATTCAAAAATACCCAAAAATCAAAATAATCTCCAAAAATTCTACAAAAATTCACACATGTAGATTAAGCTAAGGGGAACAACATTTGTGAAGGAATTTTCTATGAATCAATCAATTCAAAGTTCAAAAAAATCAAGAACCCTAAGATGGCCGAATTACCAAAATCGAAACCTAAGCAACTCAAGACCATTTTAAGTGAAACAAAACTTGGAATCACACTCACCGGAGCTCAAGGAGAAGAAAGGGACTGGCGGTGTCAAAAACGGTGGTCGGAATCACGAGGGAAGAAGAAAATGCAAACTCTCGACTTTCCGGCGATGACAGAGGCAAACGGCGCTGGAGAAGAGAAGGAAAGGTGGCGGAACGGCTAGAGGAAGGAGGTGGCACTCCGGGAGGCACACCGACGGCAAGGGAATGGCATGACAGACGGCGGTGATGGCAAGGGAGACACGCACGGGTTGAAGATGAAGACGATGGCAATTTTTGTAAATAAACCAAACTTTATTTTTTTTTGTTTTAATATTAAATGTATATGTATATATATATACTTTACACTATATATTAAAATAATATAAAATCACACACATTAAATATACACCACACACATATAATTTAATATTTTACAATTTAATACACTAAAAAAAATATTTAAATAATATTAAAACTAATAATAAATAATAAAATATTAGGGTAATTAATTAAATCCTAATTAAATAAATAATTACACATATATTCATTATTTAGTACTTTAAAAATATATATGAGTTCATGTAAGTCTGGAAATCTATTTAATATAATTAATAATAAATAATTTACATAAAAATTTTCCCGAAAATAGCTTTCTCGAGAACATTTTACGTAAAACATTTAAAATAATATACAATAATTAAAATAAGTTTTAAATACATATCAACTAGTAAAAATATCATAATTATATATAAAATTATTAACACTGCATATCCCGATGCAGTATTAAAATATTTAAAAAAAACACGGGATATTACATAGATGCAGCAAAATCATTTTTATATATTTTCTGAAAAATCACTGTTTATGAAGGATCAAATAGAATCCTAGAAAATCGCAACCTCAAACAGTGTTAGGCAACACTTTAGCCATACAGGCTCACTTATTCTAAATATATTCACTTGTTCCATTTGGACAGTAGACTGACCCCGAGACACTAAGTCAACCAACCAAGCTCTAGCAGTATGATTGTCAGTGTGATTAGCCCCGAGATACTTAGTCAACTGAGCTCCAACAATCACACTCTCAAATGACATCTCACATCAATTAAATCAATCCAGTCAATATCCACAAACAGATTAGTAATATAGCCTAAATGCTATCGGCGTACCGATACATACTCGGTCATAGTGCTGCCCACTAGGTAGCACATTCTATTGATATCCTTCATTTATATATAAAACATACATTCATAAATAAATGATACATAAATTTCAATAGAATAGCAACATAAACTGTATATATATACTAGAAATATAGCAAAAGTAAACCAGGTATATTTCGAGTATATATACGTCAAATAAATCCAATATAATTACAAAATAAACTAGAAATATATTTAAAAACATTTTAAGTATAAATGTTTAATCAAAACATGCATATAATTTAAAATATATCATAATATACCAAAAATAAACCTAAGTACTAATTAAACCATTTATGCATATATTATCAAAATAAATCATACATTTCTAAAACATGCACTCTAAAACATATATATATAAAATAACAACTCACTGTTATTGCGCTCCTTAAGATGGGTCCGACGGGCTTGGTCCACTAGGCCTTGGTCTCGGTGCAACTAAACAAACAAACGATAACATGAAATCAGAATAAATCTAGCGGAAATTCCTAGAAACTCGATCTAGAATACTAGACACAGAATTAGAATCAAAGTTCAACCGAATATCACGTTTTACGAGAATTCTATCGAAAATTCGGCAGAATCTCCCATGTAAAACAGACATCTCTCTACTCAAAGAGTAGAGCAGGTCTTGCAAAGAAACACACTTCGAAATAATACAATTCATAACTACAATCCTTCAGTCGAACTTCAAACTACAATTTCACCGACCGAGCTCCACAATTCATAAAACAATTATAGAAATATCGAAAATGCCCTTTAATAATAAAAAATACATTTTATCAATCCAAATTACATAATTAACCCTAAAACATGTTAAAAACCGATAAAAACTCATTTATTTAGAAAAATCGTATATTATATATATAATTTGAAAATAATTTACGAAAAATAGTTTTAATTAGTTAAAAATACTAAAAAATTTGTAGAAATCATTTTTATACCTTAATTAACTAGTAAAATGAATTTAATTACATTTTTAGCCAATTTAGTGTCAAACTACCAAAATACCCCTATATATATAAATTCACTAAAATTAATAAAAAATTCACCAAAAATAATATAATTACTCAAAATTAATTTTCTCAACACATAATTCAATAATATCAATAAATATATAAAATTCAAAAAAATTATAAATAAATTTCTAAAATGCATTTCAACACCTATAATCACCATAAAACACAATTTCATAATTTAATTAATTAATTTTCAAAAATTAGAAAATAATAATAAAATAATCAAAAATTCCCAAAAATCAAAATAAATTCCAAAAATTTCACAAAAATTCCAGAGTATAGATTAAGCTACAAGGATCAAAGTTTGTGAAGGTAGTTTTCTTGAATTAATCAAATTGAAGCTCAAAAAATTCAAAAACTCAAAGTGGCCGAAAATGGAAAATCAAAACCTAAGGAAATCTAGACCATTTTAAGTGAAATAAAGCTTGGAATCACACTCACCGGAGCTCAAGGAGAAGATAGAGACCAGTGGTGTGAAAAATGGTGGTCGAAATCGTGAGAAACGGAGATGGCTCAACTTTCGGTCATCCGACTTTTTCGAGTTTCGAACGGCGCCGAAAAAGGAAGAGAAGGCGATGGAGCTAGCTGGTGAGGAGGTGGTCGATGGTGGAAGGGCTGGAGGCGCTCTGATCGGAGAAGAAATGGACGGTGAGGGTGAGGGACGATCGGGAAGAAGAGGAGGAAGAAAGGGGCAATTATGTAATTAATGTGAACTTTAGTTTTTTTGTTAAATAATTATGTATATATATGTATATATATAACTATACTATATATTATAATAATATATAATCTCACACACATTAAATATACAACACACACATATTTTAATAATATATACACATAATTAATTAATATTAAAACTAAATATTAAAAATTAAATTAATTAATTAAACCCTAATTTATTTTAAATAAATGTACATACATAAATTTTATTTAGCACTTTAAAATTATATATGAGTTCATGCAAATTCGTAAAACCATTTAAAATAATTAATATTAAATTATTTACGTCTTAATTTCCCCAAAAATATAATTCCCAAAAAAATTTTATGTAAAGAACTTAAAATAATATAAAATAATTAAAATTAGCTTTAATAAATAACAACTCATAAAAATATCATAAATATGTATAAAAATTATTAACACTGCATATCCCGATATAGTTTAAAATTATTTAAAAACTCAGATATTACACTATCAAAGGTTCTTGTTTGGGCTTTATAAGCATTAAATGTCATAGTCATTTGTTGGATAGAGTTGAGGATCTGGTACTCAGACATACCATCTATATTCTATTTGTAAACATAATTGGTGTTGAATTTAGGTTGGACAAGAGTATTAGGTTGATTATCTAATTTAGGCTCTAGTAACCTACTCTAGACATATCTTGAATGACCTGGATAGACAGTGGGCCAATGAAGTTTAGCAATCTCAGGAGACCGTTCTTGGAAAGCACTATCTTCAGGGATAGAATCAAGGTCTTTATCAAGAATGCTAACACTTTGGTTAACAGACTGTGGAGCATTTAGGACTATAAGATCTCTAATAACACTAAAAGGATATAATCTATTAAGCTATTCTTTTACAGCATGCAAGAATTCAGTTTTGTTGCTTCTAATTTCTTGTTGAGCACTGTTAGAGATTTGATATGGTTTAAATATACGATTCTTTAGTTTTATATCAATCATACCTACAGATCCAGAGGATTCTATAAGTTTCTAAAATAGACGGCCAGGTCTTTGTGGGATTTTTTGACCTCGATAGATCTATATGTTATATATATATATATGCCCAAAACTAAAATTAAAAACAAAAAAATAAGAATAAGAAAAGAATAAAAAATTGAAAAAAAATAAGGATAACAGATAATAAGGAAAAAATAAAAATAAATAAATAAGAGAGAAAAGAAAAATGAAATAACAATAAAAAAAATAAATAGAGAAGAGGAGGAAAAAATAAAAAAATAAAATGAAAAAAAGGAAGAAAAAGGAGAAAACAAAAGGGCAGGGGTAAAAGAGAATAAAATTTTTTTAAAAAAAGGACAAGGAAAAAGAATGGCTAAAATAAAAGTGTAATAAATGAAAATTATGTGTATTTTAACAAATAAGTTTAAAATAGGATATTTTTGGTAAATTTCTCTTTAAAGTGTCAATTGATCAAGGGTCTAATACATAAATGGGCCCTCCAAATTATGACACGGGATTAAATAAGCCCAGTTGAAACTTTTCAACAAATATGATCAATACTTCAATTTAATGGCCAAATAAACCCAATTATGCGCTCATCAACAATCAAACTCTCAATAAAAATTAATTTTTAATCCCAATTTATTTAATATTAAAAAAAATAGCATTTATAATAGATTAGAGAAATGGGTTAGTAGAACTACAACACTCTAGAAGGCTATTAGTGTCCTTTTAATGTACTGTGTCTCTTGTAAACTACTTTTTAGTTTAATTTTTTATTTAAAAATAAATTGTTTTTGTATACATGAGGAAACGTGTAAAAACTAATGGGTAAAGTTTTATTAATAAAATATTTATCTCACTTTTCTGTTTTTAAGAAGGTGTATTGTACGCACCTTATTTGACAAAATTTTAGGTTTATGTAGCCTTTAAATAGAAGTATTGGTCCTATTTATTGAAAGAGTTTAAATTAAGTTTATTTGATCTTGTGTCACAAGTTAAAGAACTCATTTATGTATCAGTCGATTGATCAAGAGACTCATAAACTAAGATTGGTGAACGTACGCCATTAAGAAAGTAGCCTACGATGGAAATTGATGGTGGAGGCAATTTTGGGTAATTTGAATAACCAAGTTTTTAGTTATATCCCAATATAATATCTTATTTTCAATTTAAGAATTAAAATTTTCAATTTTTTTTAAATTTCATAAAAATCGCCAAACCAATTTCTGACTAAAATTTTAGCGAAATGCTAACATGCTAGTTATAGGTGCCACAGAACTGGCATGTTATATATATATATATATATATATATATATATATATGTATGTATGTATTAAATCTATCTCATTATATTAGGATACACCCCCACTTATTTTTTGCTTACTCAATTTTAAAAAGTTAAAATTTACTTTATTGTTTTCACATACTTTCTTAATTAGTAATAAAACACAATAAAATTAATTAAATTATTCAAATTCCCAAATTTAAGATATCAAGTGAATTATAGAAAAATTATTGGCCAAATGCACAGTTTTACTCCTAAACTTAACTTAATTAACATCTAGCACTCCTCAATTTTTTATTATATTATATTCAACCTTTAAACTTTTATTTTGAATCTATCTAGCCCTTATAAAACACAAAATCAAAGAATTTTTTAAATTAATGATAACATGAATACATGAGCAACTTATATAAACTAAAGTAATGCTTAATGGAAGAGAGAATATAATTAAAAATAATTGTTTTCAATTTTTTATGTTAGTTTTTAGTTCTACTTATATTGTTTTGAAGTTAAATTTAACAATTTATGTATTTAAAATCATTTGAAATTAAAATTTTTAATAAATAGAATCAAAAAGTACAAATTGAAAGCTAAAAAAACTCAAAAATAAAGTTTAAGAGTTAAAAAGAAAATAAAAAAAGTTGAGGAGTGTCATAGGTTAATCGTGTAAAGTTCAGAGGTGAAACTATGCATTTAGCAAAAAAATATTAGCTTTTACTCTATTTTTTCCAAAAAATTTTTATTACTAATTCATCTGTTTTTTTTTTCCTGCAAAGACTTGAGAGACCAAACTAAGCTAAAAGTAGTTGATTTTATGTCTCTCTCACTTAATTCATCAGCTTTTGTTGTTAAAAAAAATCAACTTTTTGGGTTTACCCATCTTTACCCAGACAATGCCACCGCTGCCATGTGCAAAAGCACCACACTTTTGCCCCCATATTGACACAAAATGATAGTAATAACTTTAACAACACAAAAATAACATCAAACTTTAAGATTTCTATTCAATTTTTCTTCAAAAATATAGTTTTTAATAACTATACTACCATGGTTGGTACTTTCCATGCTTTCTATTCCTTGAAAAACTCAACATCAAGATTTGATTAAACAATTATGCCCAATATCATCAAGATTTGCTAAATTTCATGAGTTTGATTGTGCAACAGTATTGACCATTTTATGGCTCACCATGGAATATAACAACACCTAATAAAATCTAATGTTATAGATAATGATATAGATGAATAAAGGACGTTGAACACTACTTTTAATTTAAATTTGGTGAGATTTGGTGATGATTTTAGTAGTGGCCAAGAGTTGACAGTGTAGTTTTTCTAATGAGTAGCTATGGTAATGGTGGAATATGAATAAAGAAAGATAAATTTTTCAAGGCATAATAATGCTCTAACATCGATAACGATAAATGATATACCAAATAGAAGAAAAAGATTAGGTAGAGTGATCATAATATGAGAATGAAAGGAAGGTGTTTCCTTCTATTGCTTGAAAGTGAATTATCAAACAGTTTTTTGTCTGATGATTATTGGTAGGTCAAGTGACCTAAAACTATAGAGGTTATAAAATTAGCTGTGAATAAGATAATTAAGTTTAATGTTGAGATTGCCTTCTTAATTGATTGAAAATAAGAAAATAAAAGTAAATGCTATAGAGCTTAAATAAAAAAAATAACAAAGAATTGAAACAACTAGAGATTTCATTGGAAAGTTAGGGAATTGATGTGTAAATAAGGTTTGATTGAGCAAAAAATATAAATAAGCCACTAAAATTGAAATTGAAATGAAAAGAAAAGCTAACATGTTGAAGATTGTCTTTTGTTGTTTGAAGTTCTGTGTTGTTTGGATGATTGGCCATCTCATTTCTACAAAGAGCTCTTTTTATAGTTCTCCATAATAATAATTGTTCCTCAATTAGCTCCCCCACTAGACAACTTCACTCTTCATATTCAGTTCCTCCATTCCCCACCAAAAAACTCTACCAAGTCACATTCCTATTACATAGCTTTCTCTACCATGATGCTCTATGTGCCTAATAAGTGTTTATTTGTAAATCTATTTTCCATTTAGATCACCATCTTTTTTCATTCCAACTAAAAACAATTAATTAATTAATCAATTAATTACTATAGGCTTGTATCATCTATGAGTATTAAATTTCAAGAAAATAAAAAAAAAATATGGTGCAAGCATATGCCCTTGCATAGAAATGGCTTATAAAGCCTATTTATATGCATAAAAGTCCTGCTCCTTGACAAAACAGTTGCATGGATATTTGACTATGAAGAGAACAGTTGTATAGAGTATCTTAGTTTGAAGAAACTTTTGGTACAAAAAATCTTTATTGGAGAATATCTACGGAAAATCTTGCTAAGACATGTTGGCAAAAAAGGCATTATTGAGGCTATACTGGAGGAGATGTGGTTGATCTCAATTATGTTTTTATTATTGATTGACACTAAATTGGAGGTAGTGGACACCGTAATATTCATAGTAAACGGAGTGGATTGACTTGAAGAGGATGACAATGGCAAGTGGGGAGTTAATTCTGTTAAGTACAAAACTATTTTTTTTATGATGGAAATTTCATAGTAGACATGAATGAAACATTAGATGAATTTACAAGTAGAGAATATAAGAAACTTGGTGATTTATTGGTTGCGGTTTAAAGTAATAGTTAAGGATTAATGGTGATTTTTGTTGTTTAGGGGTTTTTGAAGATAAAGAATAGACTTAAATTTTGTAAAGATCTTGGAGATTTATTGAATTTGGAAGAAAGGTATTTTTTAGATTTTGTATTAGAATTGAGTATCCTTATGTTAAAAGGATTAGGTTATTAAGCATGATAAATTTAACTAAGTAGAACTCAACTCTCTGAAAAAATAGGAAAATTGAGTGTTTCTTTCTTCTAGGTTTAATAGTCAATGTCAGAGCTACTATTTAAGGATAAAGTAGTAAAAGAAGTCTTATGATGTTCTTTTGCAAATAAATAGGCTCCTAGAGCCATTAAGATTTATAAGCCCAAGGCCTAAGTGATTAATTAATTAATTATTAGTTAGTTATCTATAACAAAGAAAGAAGTTGAGGTAAAGTCGGTTTCTATTGATAATGCGGTTTACTAAGAAATGGAGCAGTTAATAAGAAAAAAGAAATGGATAAAGAGAATTCTTCTAAAGCATCCAGAGAGGATATGAACAATTAACTCTCAACAAATCAAAGAACTTTCAGTAACAATCAACTTAGTTTCTTCTATTTCTCAAATTCAATTTTGCATTAATATTCTTGATTAATCAAAATTTATTTGTAATTAGTTCTTTAATCATTTCAATGAAATCTCTACCTTTATTTTTATTAGGTATTGAAAATGTCTTGGGGGTGAATATTGACTAAAGAAATTTTTAAGAAAAATTAATAATAAATTAAAAAGGAGTTGAAAAGATCGAGAGAAATTGACACAAGCAATTAAAGAGTTTAGTTCCTAATCAAACCTACTTGTCCACCTAATTTATCCTAAGTTAGGATTTTCAAACCCACACCAATCTATTAACTTAAATTGAGTTTGGACAATTGAGCTTTAAGGCACAACTCAAACCTTTATAACAAGAGTTTTCTTAGCTCACTCTTAAAACGAAAATTCCAAGAACACTTCAACCAATTCCTTTACTTGGTTCCTCACTTCCCTTTTTAAACCCAAGAAATAAGAAAAAGGAGAAACCCAAGCTAGAATTGTTGGAATTGGTTATGCAACTTACAAATGTGGTGAGCATAAGCCTTAAATAGGGTAAAATTTTAGAAATTTTACTTGCATAACTCTTCATCACATGAAGAATTACATTCCTATATATCCATTTTGTATTTTTACATATAGTTAAATAACACAACAACATGTATAAGCAATAACCTAAGAGTTTTAAGTTTAACAAAACTTACCAAATCCTAAGTTTAATATAAACCATAATAGTTAATCTACAAGCTTTAGATGCCTTAGGTTCAACTCTTGAGTCAAATGCTTTAGCCTCTCAAATGTTAGGCCTCTAGCTTGAAACACCAAATCACCTTCTTGTTTAGATTAGATTAGTTGCAAGTAGCCTCTCTAATGACCCTCACAAAACTTGCACCAATTTAATCTCCTTCCAAGAACACTTAGGGTTTATTTTATAAATGTTGTTTTTTTTTTGTCTCTTCATTCTCTCCTAACTTTAGAAAAATTTCTTAGGTTATGTATATATATATGTAGAAAAAGCAAGCACCTTATCACCTTATCACTTACAATATAACTTGTATAAGTGATTAACTAATGTACAAAGAAGTGTGTAGAGAATTGAATACATCTTGTGTATTATGTCTGCGTAAATTCTCAACACATAATCATGTAACCTAATCCTTATCTTTTCATGGTCAATAGTATACACTTAAAAGATAATGTATGCCTAACAAAACAAATTTAACCATATCCTTTTATATAGACTTAGGCTTGGTAATTGGGCCAACATTTGGCCCAAGCCCAATCCATTAGACAAATGGGCCTAGATTATATTCATAGGCTTTTTCAACATCTTATATTAATCTTTGGTCCAAAACTCTTTTGGGCCTAGGCCCAAACAACTTAGGCCATTAATCTAAGTCCAAATAGAAACAACATATATTATGTATTTAATACTTTAATTAATATATCATATTAATTGAGTACTAATTAATAATTGAACCCTTACTTGAATTAGATTTCATGATATGCTAGAATTATTAGCTAAAGCATAAATCCAATTTTATTAATTTTAATTAATTGATTAAACTCTTTAATCAATAATTAGATTAATGTTAATGGTGATTTGGTGAAACTCTTTTGGGTGTGACTTACTAGGTTTATTTTTAATTGGTAATGAGAAGATAATATCAACACTTAATATTATTTGAAACACCTTTCAAGTTTAAATGTGAAAATTTATTCACATTTAGTTCTCATAAGTTGTGAGTGACCCCTAACATCGATATCTCAATTACCTAATTAGAAATGAATGCATGTATTGATTCACTAACATTGATATCTCAATTACCATGCACTAAAATCCCTTCATTAGAAGATCCTGATATAGCCTAGAGTCAAGGTTTAGTTAAACTCTAATAGTTACATCATATGACCTCATCTCAAGTTCTAATTCTTAATAAAACATAATAAATACTAGAAACACTTTTATAGTACTTAAACTCTTTCAAACTATGTCTATTTTATCAACTCTTGATAATAAATTTATTTAACATAATGCTAATGGGTAAATATTCAAATAAATAAAAATTCTATTTAAATAAATGTTTTCTATTGCCATATGGGATTATCTATAATGTCAAAATATGTGATTGACCTCTAGGTCATACTATCTATACTAACAAGAACTCACACCCACACTCAAGGGTATTAATTTTTCTAAAAAAAATATTTTAAACAGAATTGAATGCTTAAGAATAAATAAATTCATAACAACTTCATCTAACCTCTAGAATGAGGTTTTACAAGTAGTATTTATAGTTAAGGCTGAGAAACATTACTGTGGAACAACTTCTCTTTTATCCCTAAGCTTGTCATGCTTCATTTAATTCATTTAAGCTTTTTTGCAAGCAAAGTAACACTTATGATTGTGACATGCATGGTTATGATCGTGAATCTTAACAAAAGTAGCTATTAAATCATCCTTATGATCGTTGAGGAATTGCTAGTTGGATTGTAAGGTTAAAGTCCTGAATGAGACATGAATCACGTGCTAGCTCCTTATCATGACTTATGTTTGCCAAGGTCACTATAGGTTTTAAAGGCTTAAGGCTTCTAAACTCGAGATCGTGAGTGCTTAGTCCAGTTCATAATCACCATGATCACAAGACAGCGCCCGATCTTGAAATCATTCATGAGGGTCACTATAAGTTTTAAGGACTTAAGGCTTCTAAGCTCAAAATCTTAAGTGTTTGGTCCAGTTCATGATCACTATGATCACAAGATAACTTCCAATCATGAGATTATTCATGAGGGTCATTGCCTCAATTTGAAGAATATTGGCATAAGGGACTTCAAAGAGTTGTACTGTTTTGGTGTACAAATTGAAGCTAACTTGAACTTGAACACTTAATGAATAATTATTGTCTTATTAAGGTTGTAATAATTTTTATCAATGTTTTACTGCAATGTTTTTCCTTTAATACTAATAAATGTTTGATTGTCTAATTTTTATGATTATAATAATTATGCATGCTATCTTATATATACTTGAATGAGAGAGAGAGAGAGAGAGAGAGAGAGATGCAAAAGAAAAAAAAAAGAAAAAGACATGTCAAGATTGACTTTTAATTTCCCTTTGGGCACTTTTAACCTCAACTTTTGTAAAAAAAATGAACTAACCATATTGACCAAAAACAAAAAAAAATAAAGAAAAAGAATAAAAAAGAAAAGAATGAAGAAAAAAGAAAGTTGAACAAATATTTGTTTGAACCACCCATATTTAAGTTGAACAAATATTTGTTTGAACCACCCATATTTAGAAAAGTCAATCCTGTGTAACCCTTGTAAGAGCTTATCTTTCAGCATCCATCTTTATGAATCATTTCCAATTACCAATGATGCCAATCTCAAAATTCCAAAATAAAATTCCCATCAACTGTAAGCAGAAAAATAACTACTCAGAAAATCCACAAATGACTTATCAATAACAAACATAATATAACATGCTTATAACGAAGGAGTAATCATGGACAAAATATATAAAGTGACAAAGTTCATATGCAATAGAATGCAAAATTAGAATTTCACCTCTTATGTTGTATCTTGAGGTGGTTGATGGTGCAGAAGATAGAGTTTGTTGATCGAAGTATTAGAATTTCACCTCTCAGGTTGTACCTCAAGGTTGATGGTGCAAAAGAAAGAGTTTCCTTATTGAAGTATTAAAATTTCACATCTCGGATTATGCCCCAAGGTCAATGGTGCAAAACACAAAGTTTGTTGATTGAAATATCATAATTTTCACCTCTAAGGTGTATCTCAAGACAGAGTTTGCTTATCGAAGTATCAAAATTTCATCTCTCGAATTATACCCCAAGGTCAATGGTGTAAAACACAAAGTTTGTTGATTGAAATATCATAATTTTCACCTTTAAGGTGTATCTCAAGACAGAGTTTGCTTATCGAAGTATCAAAATTTCACCTCTCGAGTGTTCTAGAGCTTTATGGTGCAAAAGACAAAGCTTGTTAATCAAAGTATCAAAATTTCACCTCTCAAGTGTATCCAAAATCAATGATGCAAAAGATAAAGTTTGTTGATTGAAGTATCAGAATTTCACCTCTCAGGTTGTATCACAAGGTTGACGATGTAGAGATAGAATATCTAATTGTTTTGTTTTCTCAAACATCTAGCTCCAAATATTTGTATCCTTTTGATTGTTCACATATGTGCTTTTTCATAAATCTCATTGCATTACTTGCATTTCCATTTTTGAAAAAGCAAGGGTCAAACTATTGACATATGGCTTAGCCAGGCCTAAGAGTGAATGCCCGATCATGAAAATCTCAAAAGCTCAATGAGCCCAATAAAATAATGACCCAAAAATCCAAATCAAACTCAATTTTCTCTTCAAATGAGCTTTTGGCACAAAAGAAAAAAAATTGATTTGTTACTATTAGTTTGGAGAGTTTGAAAGGAGAGATTGGGGGGAGATTTTTTTGGGAGTTGGCAGAAAAGTGGAGGGAAAGTTGAGAGATTTATTTTAGATAGGAGAGGAAGTTTGAGAAAGTGGGGAAAATTTTTAAGAGGAAAGAGTTAAAAGTGGAGAAGGGGAGCTTTAAAACAGTGGGGTTAAAAAAATGGAGGGAGAGTGGAGAGTTGGCTAGAAAAAAGGGGGGAAAAGGCCAATTTGATAAGTTTTGAAAAAAGCCAATGGAATTCAAACCTGAGTAGTCATTACTTAGGAGAGAACACTCTTACCATTTTTCGTATAGGTAATCTAAAACCAAACTATCTTGAGCTATTCTTTTTTTTACTTTATTATTGTTTTTTCTTTTTTAGGCACTTTACATTTCATATTCATTTTTATTCTTATTATTTGTTTTTTTCACAATTTTCCATGTTTATTTTTTTATTTCTTTTGATTATTTAAATTTATTTTATTCTCATTTTTTTTTATCAATTCTTTATTTTTGTTTAATTTGCATATATATATTGCACTATTTTTATTCAATTATATTTTTTATAGTTTTTATTATTTTTATTTATTTTTACTCTATTTGATTTCTATCTTATATTATATTATATTTTTATTATATTGTTTATCATGTTTTGCTATTTTTTATAGTTTGTATTATGTCTTTCATTTTATGTCTGTTTACTTTTTTCAATTATATTTTATTGTATTTGAGATTAATTTTTATTTTTTTATTTCTATTTTATTTATTTGATTGTATAATTTTCATTTTTGTTTATTATTTTGTTTGTGTGTAATATTTTATTTATTACTATTTTTTTAATAAATAGTGATTAGATTAGCTAGGGATGTACATAAAATAATCATTTATCCTTTAAATTTATTTTGTAAATTTATGTTATTTAATATTGAAAAATATTTTAATTAATTTTAGATTTAGTTTTTATATTTTTGTAGTTTCAAATAAGAATCTTAATAAATTTAGTAAATAGGATTTTAAAATTATTAATTGTTGACTAATTTAATTGGTAGAATTTGTATATAGAGTTAATTTAGGTTTTTTTTCATTCTATACTTTTGTATTTAATTTATATTTTATTTTGTGGTACTAACTTCATTATTTTCCTGTAGATTTTTTTTTTGGAGAACTAATTTTTATTTTAATTTTAATTTGAGGATGATGGAATAAACAAGTAGCATTTTGGCTATTGTGCAATTAGTCATTTATTTAATGTTTGCTTTATTTTAGTATGTAGTTTTTCTTGTGTGGAAAAGGGTTGTAACTCATGTCTCTTCCTTCACTTTTTTTGTGTGTATTTATTTATTTCATTTCATAAAAATTATTTATGGATAAATGTATATAATGTGATGCATATTGTAGAATTAACTGAAATTGCAAGAAAATGGAATAATTGATAAACTTAGACCTAATTGTAAATTTTAGAAATTATTTGAAGGAAACTGTATTTTTTCATGTAAATAAAGAAACAATTTAATAATTTCAAATAATAAAATACAAAATACAAATGAAAGTAAACCACAAAACTGGGTGAGTATTTTAAAAGCTCATACCTAGTTTCCTAACTCACTTTTTAAGGACGGTTGCGAGATACATCCGTAGGATCTAGTTACTGTAAAAATGTGCCTTGAATTTCACCCAGGTGGTGACTCCACCTCCGATCTACATTTCATAGCCTAGGTTATGTTCCCTAGTAGGCCTTAAGCCCACATAGTGTTATGGTCACCAAACACTTGGGCAAATGTTGAACCCTATAACCTACACATATTAATACATGTGTTACAAATAGTATTAGTATTATATTAATTAGTAGTATTAGTATTATATTAATTATTTAATTTTAAATATATGAATTTAAATTTAATATATGTATTAATACTTTTTAACTTTTTCTACATGTATGGACATATACTTAATTTTACTAATATTCATGGTTATTAATCATGTGAAATATTTTACACATTACGGGCACTCGTGAGTGGTCCAAACGCTTAGGTTCTTGAAAAAGGCTTGACATCATGATTTGATTGGCATGATCATGGTCTAGACTACTGGTCACAATCCACTCACGATTGTGAGGGCATATTTTGAGCAGCGCAAACTTCTTCACAATGTATGGTCTTCTTCAATCTTCAACTCATGAGGTTGGCTCCCAATCATAACTGTTATTTGTATAGGATACTTAAGTGACTTGAATTGGTTTGTTATTAATGTAGAATAGCTCTTATTTGGCCCTTGGTGTTTGTTCATGCTCTAAAGAGCTTAGGAGTACATCCAATAGCCTTTCAAATCAAATGCCTTGTACATTCTTAAACAAAAGTTAAATCTACAAACACTTAACAAACTTAATTAGATCAATCAAATTGCTTGTTAAAGTCAAAACTTTGAGATTAGTCATGCAAATGGTTAACAATCTCTCCCTTTTTGACTTTGACAACAAATTTGATAAAAGGAATTTGTGTATAAATAGTATGATTATGTCAAGTATGTATAGCTCCCCTTTAATGTCATACTTAGTAAATTGGTTGCAAAATTTTTGTGTGCTCCCCCTTAATGTCTGCATAGGTTACTTGAATGTTAAAGTGTTAAGTTTTCAATGTAATAAAATTGCAAATTGCATTAATGAATAAGCATCATGTATATATGCACACATTTACACTGCAAGTCTCCCCCTTTGTCAAAGATCAAAAAGAGAAAAATAAAAAGGAAACAATGAGAGATAAGCACATAATAATAACTGCATTAATAAAGATAAAAGAAGGTATATAAAAACAAAAATATGGTGCATTAAAGACAAAAACATATGATAAAAAATTTTAAAAAATATAAAATATAAACACTTAGAACTTAAACATATAAATTAAACATTTGGATCATCATCTTAGGGGTCTTCTTGAGCTTCTTCCTCTTGAGCATCCACAAAAGGAGGGTTGTGATGAGCATATGGAGAAGTGTAAAAAGGAGAAGAAGGAGGCCAAGTGCATTAAAGGTTGTTATAGGCATAGAGTTAATAAATATCATACTCTACATGATCCATCCTTTGATCAAAGTGATCAACCCTAGCATTAACTCTATCAAACCTAGTATTAAAGTTAGATTCAATAAGGAACATTCTATTAAAGAATTGTCTAACCCAAGCTGATTAATCTTCTACACTTTGGGATGTATAAGGCCCCTTTGCTCTTTTTCTTTGAGGCATTGACAGAGCTGGTGCACTTGGTTATTATGATTCTTTACTAAGTCCCTCTCTTCCAAAACCAAAAGTGCCTATGCACTCAATGCCTTCAAGGTTTTAAGCAAAGCTCCTTATTAATTCCTTTATATTCATCTTCTATAACCATTATTCTCCTACTTTCTTGAATTGCTTATAATTTTTTAAAAAGGTTTCATTAAGAAAAGATGAGCGAATTAAATCTTTAAAGGTTATGTTAATGTGAAAATGGGTGGCAATTCTAATGATCACGCTCCCTATACAAATACTACCACTCACACTATCACTTATCAACTAAAGACCATTAAAGTTATATACCCAACTTAATATCAATTTTTTCCTTGATGCAATGAAGCAAGAAAAGTCATCAAACGAGATTGCTTCTT
This sequence comes from Mallotus nudiflorus, assembly GCA_947683625.1. Taxonomy (NCBI): domain Eukaryota; kingdom Viridiplantae; phylum Streptophyta; class Magnoliopsida; order Malpighiales; family Euphorbiaceae; genus Mallotus; species Mallotus nudiflorus. The sequence goes on from CANTUR010000039.1 coordinate 9,131,823, forward strand.
ATGTTCTTTTTAGAAGCAATTTGTAATGAAGGGATATAAGGAATGGAATAAAGATAAAGAAATAAGTAGAGAATAGAAAGGATGATGATCACAAAGAAAAAGAGAAGATATGAGTGAAAGAAGGAGGAGTTATAAAATTTGAAGGTAAGGAGGATGAATATTTAAAGAAGAAAACAATTATTTTTTGCCATTGTATTGGTAAAAAATCAATGGTTAAAATTTTCATATTTGTTAGGGTCTTGGAAGAGTTATGATTTTTCAATAAAAGGCACAAAACTGTTTTCCTAAGTCTGTTAAGTCTTCACTCATGATCGTGAGGGGTCCATCATAATCGTGAGCAGCCATCATGACACCATCACATGATCGTGAAATCTCAAGACCTGAGCATTACAAATGATACAATATGAATTTAAAGTTGTAATAGTCATAAGCAAAGTGCAAGATAGTCCCTGAACTTTTAAAAAATTTACAATTAGATCCAAAAATTTTTGAAAAAGTGAGATATTTAAGTCCTTCAAAACTAAATTGACATAATAAAAAGTTAATAAAGAGGCAATTTTTGCACTTAATAAAAAAAATTTTGCAATCATTTTTTATCATGCAAAGGTCAAGGATTATTTATGGACTTTTCAATATTTACATGATTGATAATTAATCATTTGAATTAATTTCAAAGATTAATTGTTAATTTGCAATATTAAAAATGTAAAAATGAACATGTATGGGCATAAATTTCAATATATAAGATCAAGGCATTTAGCAGCACACTTAAATGGATAATAATCAAGTAAATGCAAGCATTGTTTTTAGATTAACCCATTTAACACACCAAGCTCTTGCTTGATGTTATTCATTGTCTCTTTATTGAGAGGTTTAGTGAAGATATCCACAAGTTGATTATTAGTATCAACAAAAATCAGTGAGATATAACCACTTTAAACATGATTATGCAAGAAATGGTGTCTAATGTCTGCGTTTACTTCTAGAATATTGAATGAGATTCTTAATAATGTTAATTGCACTTATGGTGTCACATTTAATATGAATGTGATCAATCTAAATGCCAAAGTTCTCAAGTTGTTATTTTTTCCATAAAACTTATGAGTAATAACAACTAGCCAACACATACTCAGTTTCAGTCATAGACAAGGCAGTCAAAACGTGTTTTTTACTAAACCAAGAAACTAAGCATTTTTTTAAGATTGCCAAGTTCAAGAAGTGATCTTTATATCTAGCAAATTATCAGTAAAGTTTGCATTTGAATAGTTAATAAGGTTAAAGGAATTATTCTTAGGATACCAAAGTCCTAAATGCATAGTTCTTATAAGGTACTTAAAGATTCTTTTAATGACATTTAATGACACTCCTTAAGACATGATTGAAGTCTATCATATAAACAGGAGCAAACATAATATTGGGTCTACTAGTTATAAAATAAAGAAGGGATCCGATCATATCTCTAAATCATTTTTCATCAACCGACTTTCCACTTTCATGCTTGCAAACCTTGTTAGTGGTGCTCATTGGAGTATTGTTTGCCTTAGCTACATCCATCCCAAACTTTTTAAGGATGTCCCTTATGCACTTTACTTTATTGATGAAGATCCCATTTTCTCCTTGCCTGACTTGAATACCAAGAAAGAACTTGAACTCTCTTATTAAGCTCATGTTAAATGCACCTTGCACATACTTTAAAGAATTCCTCTCATAAAAAGTGATTAGTAGCACCAAAAATGATATCAATAACACATATTGAACAATTAACAAGTCATTTTTAGATTTCTTGATGAATAGAGTTGTGTTAACTTTACCTTTAGATAAAACTTACTCTAAAAGAAAGTTGCTCAATCTTTTATACCAAGCTTTAGGAGCTTGTTTCAATCCATATAATTCTTTTAAAAATTTGAAAATATGGTTAGGATAATCAAAGCTTTTAAAACTTGGAGGTTGTTCAACATATATCTCCTTTTGTATAAAACCATTTAGAAAAGCATTCTTCACATCCATTTAATAAAGTTTAAAGTTCATAAAAGATGCCAATGTAAGTAACATCTTAATAGCTTCTAACCTTGCAAACGGGGGTAAAGGTTTCTCCATAATTAATGCATTCTTTGTGATTATAACCTTTAGCTACTAATCTAGCTTTATTCCTAATTATGATGTCTTATTCATTTATCTTATTTCTAAACACCCACTTGGTACCTATAATATAATGATGCTTAAGCCTAGGAACTAAATTCCACACTTTATTTTTCTTGAATTGATTGAGCTCTTCTTTTATAGCAAGAACCCAAAATTTGTCACATAATGCATCATTAACATTTTTAGGTTCAATTTGAGAGATGAAACTAAATTGATAAAAGATCTAAAATGAGATCTAGTGGTTACCCCTTTTAAATGTCACCAATGATGAGGTCTTTAGGTTGTTCTTTCTTGAATTATCACTCCTTTAGTAATTCATCCTTCAAGTTAAGTTGAGGCACTTCCTCATTATCTTTCTTATTGGGATCATCAATCTCTAAAGGTGTATTTGCATTCTTATCTTCAAGTTTCATTTCCATAAAGTCCTCTAAAATATTATCAACGCTAACAAAATCCTTTCTAGGATTAAATGAATTATATTCATTCAATAAAAAATGCATGGACTCTTTAACTGCTAGAGTTCTTTTATTAAAAATTCTATATATTTTGCTTGAGGTGGAATAGCTTAGAAAAATTCCTTCATCAGCTTTGGAGTTAAATTTCCCAAGGTTGTCCATAGTGTTTAGTATAAAACATTTACAACTAATTACTTTTAGATATGAAATCTTGAATTTTGTTTTGTTCCAAAGCTCATAAGAAGTTTTGTTCAAGATAGGTCTTTTGAAAATTCTATTAGCAATGTAACAAGCGGCATTGATGACTTCCACCTAATATAGTGGCAAGCTATATTCATGAAGCATAGTTTTAGTCATCTTTACTAAAGTTCTACTCTTCCTTTTAATTGCCCCATTTTGTTAAGGAGTTCTAGGAGAAGAATAGTTATGTAAAATGTCATTTTCATCATAAAAGTTTTTGAAAATTTTATTTTCAAATTCAGTTCCATGATCGCTTCTAATAGAAGAAATACAAAATCCTTTTCCTTTTTTAACTCTTTTTGCAAAACGATGAAAAGCTTTTAAAGCATCATTTTTATGAGCTAAGAAACATATCTACGTAAATCTAGAGTAATCATCAACAAACACAAATGCATAATGCATTCAACCTAAGGTAGTTCTTTAGTTCGTCCAAATAAATTCATATGAATTAATTCTAAAGTCCTAAAGGTAGACACTTTATTCTTAAGTTTAAAAAAATGACTTAGTTTGCTTTCCTTTTTGACAAACATCACAAGTCTTGTCTTTTGTAAACTTATGTTTGGGTAATCCACCCATAAGTTTATTCTTACTAAGGTCATATAAAACCTTAAAATTTGCTTGTCCTGGCCTTTTATACTAAGTCTGTGTGTCATGGAAAAATAGACATTAGACATTTAATATCTTTATTAACAACTTTATTCAAGTCAATAATATAGACATTGTCATCTCTTTCACCACTAAAGATTACTTTATCATCTTTTAAACTACTAAAAAAGTAATTTTTAGGATAAAAAGTGACTTTATTTCCCATGTCACAAAGTTAACTAATGCTAAGTATATTATGCTTCAAACCATCAACTAATAAAACATTATGAATGGATAAAGTTTGAATGTTACCTATTTTAGTAATTCCAACAATCTTCCCATTTGCATTGTCCTTAAAGGTGACATTTCTTCCATTTTTAGCTTCAAAGGAAGTGAATTGACTTTTTCTCCCATCACATGCCTTGAACATCCATTATCTAGGTACCATTGACTTTTGGCCTTTATGGTCTTCAAGCATACCTATAATTAATAAATTTAAACACCTTTCTGAACCCAAACCTTCATTAGTCTAGGTTAGTTAGTCATAAAGTAGTCCAATTGTAATAATTACAAGTGCAGTCTTCTTTAAAAGCATACATTACTAGTATGACCTTAAGTCATGCAATAAAAACACTTAAAATTTGCAAATCTATTCTTTCTAGGTGCATAATAAAATCTAACATTTAAATGTTATAAATTTCTCTTGTGTTGTGCATATCTTCCAAATTGTGCATGGAAGTTTTATGGATGCATTATAGGTTACTTATATGCTCTAGGATGTAAGTGATACATACATTCACAATGTTGAGAGTTATAAGGTTGAGAAGTAAGCTTTCACGTGTTGTTTCTAGTGTACATAAATACATATTAAGATTGAGATCTTTTGGCTTGTGCATTAGACCTTTGAATCATGAATGGTTAAGTTTTAGGAGACTTAACATGGACTCTTAATATTTGAGACTTTTTATCTTTAAGAACTTGAGTCTTAATGGGTTTAGAAGTAAAAGGAGAAGAATCAGAAGTAGCTTTAACAAATTTAATGTAAAGTAGAAATTGCATTAAAGTATCTAAGTCCATAGGTGTTCCAATGAAACCTTTAGGACTCAAGAAGAATATCTAAAGTCTTTTTACCCTTTTTGAATTTAGAAATAGAATTTTTTAAATCCAACACTTCTCTAAAAAGCTTTTGATTTTCATTACTAGCTTTTTTAAGTTCCTTCTTCAAGAAAGTTGAATTCTTTAAATCACTATTAAGCTTTTCATTTGATAAAATAAGTTTTGAAAAATCATTTTTCAAAGTTTCAAATTCCTTGGATAATTTGAGAGCTTATGCTTATAGAGCTTTTTTTAGAGAGTAAGCTATTACACTTAAGAATGAGTTTGCTAACAATAGAGCTCTCATCATCATCATCACAATTATCACAAAAAGAATGAGAAGTGGATGGTACTTCATTGTTGCCCTCAAGTACCATGAAGCAAAGGTTAGCCACTTCTTGTTGCTCTTCCTTTTTTTGGAATCAAATGAATCATCTTATGAAGCTATGAATGCCTTCTTCTTATCCTTTGCTCCTTTTTCTTTAAATTTTAAGTTTGGGCACACACTTTTAATGTGTCCCAGTTTATTGCATTCATAGCAAGTCACCACCTTATTCTTCTTGCCTTCAAACTTCTTATCGTCTCTTTGCTTTGAGAAGTTATTCCTTTTCAAGAATCTATTAAAGCCTCTAATAGTCATAGTTATTTCATCATCTTCCTCAATAGAGTCAATAAGGCTTTCTTCATCACTAACTTTTTGAATAGCCTTCAAAGTAATTCCTTTCTTCTTCTCTTCGTCTTATATTCTCTTTGTTTTAAGGTAGGCACTTGAGTAAGTAGCTTCCCAATGAGAATGTTAGTGGAGAGTGTTGAGAGGTCATGAGCTTCCTCAATTGAAGTAACTCTAGATGCTCAATCCTTCTTAGGTAGGATTTTTAAAATCTTAGTATTTACTTCTTCCTCAGAAAAGTGTTTTCCAAGTTTCTTAAGGGTGGTAAAAAGAGTGTTAAGGTAGTTGGTCATCTCTGTTATTGATTCTTAAGGCTTCATCTTGAAGATTTCATACTCATAGACATGTAATTAAACCTTCTTACTTCTCACTTGAATGTTTCCTTCATAGTGGTTTACTAGAGTCTTCAAAATTTCTTTAGTGGATTAACAATATTTAACTTTGCCTCCTTCCTCTCTAGATATTGAGGCAAGCAAGATAGTCATGGCCTTCTTGTACTTGTAGTTTTCTTATTTTGATCATTTAACCATTAATTTCTTAATATAGTGGTTTTAACACCATCAATTATTGCTTTTGATGGTTCCCAACCTTTTAAAAGAACATCCTAAAGTCTAATTGGGTCACTATTTAAGTATAACTCCATCTTAAACTTCTAATTTAGGTAATCACTATCATCAAACAAGGATCTAAAAGAGGAAAAGTTTAGAGATTCACTCCCCGTGATCTATTTTTCTTGTAATTAAATACTAAGAAGTCAAGCTTAAATGCCCTAGTAGGGGGTGAATAGGGTTGGTGTGTGTGAGCTGCAAGTGCATAGAGTCGTCCAAGTAGTAAAATAATATAAATTGCAAAAGGATTTAATAATTAACTATTGAATAACTTTTAGTATTTTCTTATTTAGATAACCAATATTTTTTAACAATGAAAACGAAAAAAGAAAAGAAATTAAAATTAAATAACTAACTAGTCTTAGAATTCAATACATTTATAAGGGTTAGGGCTTTTATCCCTAGCTCAACTATCTAGAGATTGTGTTAACTTCTATATCAATTATGAATTTCATTTTATTTCCAAATAATTTTATGAATTATGACATCTTTCTCAAGTACTCTCATAATTAGCCAATTATGATAAGTATCTAATTCCCTAGCTCTCACTAGCATTGTTAAAATATCATAACCAATTCTTTAAAGTAATCTTCTAAGGAATATTAATATTGAAGTGTCTCTCGACTAAATCAATTTGAATTAATAGATTGTTATTGCCTTTCTCACTAAAATCAATCTCTCAATCTAATCCTAATGTCTAGTTTAATTAGATGGGTAATCAAGCCAATGAAAATCATCAAGTCCAATAACATTCATGAAATGGTTATTTCTTAATTAAAAGTTTAACCTCATTAAGTTCATGTTGAGCCAAATCTAAAACACTATAACTAAATGAATTAGCCACTCATAGAGATTAGAGAGGAAGAAGAAGTAATTGAAAATTCAAACATATTCATTATAATATAACAATTTATCACAAAAGGAATAATAAAAGAAAAAAATCCATTCAAATGATGCTTGAACTCTCAACACTAAATTCTTCCACTCTTGATCCATTTGATTAAATGAAAGAAAATTAAAAATTAAAATTTATAATGTAAAGAGGACTAAAAACTAATAGAAGTCAACCTACCTTCCCCTTCAAAGAGGCAAAAACCTAACTATAAATAGCATTCCTTTAAAAAAAAACCTAAAGAAAACTTTCCTAAAAAGTTCCCATTGTACATGGCTGTGCTAATAATGCACACAAGTGTGCTTGCTTCTAAAATGAATTTTTTGAAAAAATTACTCTTAGGCATAACTATGCCAAAATTGCACACTATTATTCATGATTCTTACCATCAAAAGAACATTAAACATGGTTATGTCAAGTAGTTCATGTTTTAGCTCTATCTTGTTACTCAATTTTCACACTAATAGACATATCATCAGAGCCTAAGCTTTTTATGAAAGTTATATCAAAAGAAGTAATATTTCCATAATATATTAAATCATCTCAATTGGACCTCTGTAGCTCAAGAAATTATTGAAATACTGAGACTTGTACAACCTAAAATAAAAGCTATATATACTGACTTTTTTGTAAACTCAAATTTTAAAAAATAAACTGAATTTAGAAACCTTAAGGTGTCTACTTCAAATGTTTAAAAATCACTTTCTCATTCTAAAATTCTAAGGATGTTAAAATCTTCACTAAATCTCAAAGGTTGAGTCAGCCCATCTCTGAAATTGCATTTTAAGCTCTTATCTTCTCTTTCAAAATAGAGTTTGTGTCATGTCGTGCCCTTTTCCATAATGAGATAAGCTCCTAATTTTCAGTCCTCACTTCTTGCATATCATCCTTAATTTCATGAAGAGCGTACCTACCAAAACAATATAGAAAAACATAAAATGCAACTAAAAACTAACAAAATACTAGAAACATGTAAAAATCAAGATTCAACAATTTTAACCTAAAACATGTCAATATTCATTACTATTATAGACTCTTGACACACAAAACTTAATTAATTGGTGCTCAAAATCTAGTATTTTTTTTTTTACACTTATCAAAGGCTTTTGAGAATTTGAAGGATAATTAAAAAAATTAAAAGGACATTAAAAGATAAAGAGAACTAGACATAATTTTTTAAAGAGTTTAGCTTATCAATCAAACCTATGTCTCCAACTAACTCTCCTAAGTTAGATTTAGATTTTTAACCAACTTCAATCTATTCAGTTAGATTAGTTATTACATAATGAGTTTTGAGACTTAACTCAAACCTTATAACCAAGAGTTTTTAAAGGCTTACTTTTAATCCAAATCCTAAGTGTTTTCAGTAGTGAACATTTAACCAATTTCTTTCTAAACTAAGTTCCTCAGTTCCCTTTTTCAACCCAAGAAAGAAGAAGAAGTAAAATCCTAAAATAGAACTTAACCCACTCTCAAAGAGTAATTAAGAATAAGAAAGTAGTAGGAGAGAAATCAATGAATAAAGCTTTCTAAGATATAAATTTTTCAACTAACAAAGTGTATAACTCTTAAATGAACCTCCAACACTTTTTTTATAAGTTGGAGATTAAATTTTATCTATTGGAGTGCATTAACTTCATCTTCAACCCTCATCATGCTTTATTTAATGCAATTCAGCTTTTGCAGGAAATGAGCTCTTATAGTTGCAAAGGATGAAAAATATAGTCATTTAAGTCAAAAGTAACCATTATGACTCTAGATGAAGGGGTTTCATGACCCAAAATAGGGGCCATGACGGGCGCTAGGGAACGAGAATTCTTTCGAATCTAGAACCCATAGCAAGCCTTAAAATAAAATAAAACATGCAATAATAATAATAACATAAATAACATATTTTGCAGCGGAAACAAAATCATAAATAAGATAAAGTAATAATCCACTAATAAAATTCAATGAACATCCTCATCTCATATATAAATAATCCTTCAATACAAAACCCAGTTCAAATCTTTAAAATACATATTTCTTACAAACATAATGTAATATATAAGTCTCACAACTGTCTATAACTACTGTAGTGTCTAGATTGTAAAATAAAGCTCAGGTAAGCAATTTACATAGTGAAGCCGGGGCGAAAGAAATCCAGCGTATGGGCATGCTACTGAGGTCTGAAGATGATGACTCTCCTGAAAAATAGTCAACGGAGGAGAGTTAGACCTCACTAAGTGAATTATTATAATATATATACATGCATAGCTAAATGACAATGCACACATTCAATAGTATATATTTAATAAATAAATATATATACAAGCAAATACACACAGATGCAGCAAAATCATTTTATATATTTTACTGAAAATAATATCCATTTATGAAGGATCAAATAAAACCCTAGAAAATCGCAACCTCAAAACAGTGTTAGACAACATTCTAGCTATACAGGCTCACTTATTCCAAATAAGTTCACTTGTTCCATTTGGACAGTAGCATGGCCCCGAGACACTAAGTCAACCGAGCTCCAGCAGTCTGACTGTCAATGTGATTGGCCCCGAGACCCCTGGTCAACCGAGCTCCAACAATCACACTCTCAAATCACATCACACATCAAATAAATAAATTCCATCAATATCCATAAATAGGTTAGTAATATAGCCTAAATGCTATCGGCGTACCAGTACGTACTCAGTCCAAGTGTTGCCCACTAGGTAGCACGTTCTATTGATATCCTTCATTAAAATATAAAACATACATTCATAAAATCAATGATGCATGATATTAAATAAAATAGCAACATAAATCATATATATACTAGAAATATACCAAAAATAAACTAGGTATATTTCGAGTATATATACGTCAAATAAATTTAATTTAATTACAAAATAAACTATAAATAAACCATGAATATACCTAAAAACATTTTAAGAATAATTTATTAATAAAACATGCATATAGTTTAACTGTTATTGCGCTCCTTGAAACGGATCTGACGGGCCTAGCCCACTACGCCTCGATCTCGATGCAACTAAACAAACAAACGATAACAGGAAATCAGAATAATTCTAGCGAAAATTCTAAAGACTCGATATAGAATCTTCGACACAGAATTATAATAGGAAATTCGATCGGACATCATGTTTTATGAGAATGCTACTGAAAATCCAACAGAACCTCCCCTGTAAAATAGACATCTCTCTACTCAAAGAGTAGAGTCAATCCTGCAAAGAAATACACTTCGAATATACGTAGAACACAATCTCTCAGTCGAACTCCAAACTACACTTCACCGACCGAGGTTCACAATTCACAGGATAATTACAGAAATACCGAAAATTCCCTTTAATACTAAAAATACATTTTATAAATCCAAATTACATAATTAACCCTAAAACTCACTAAAAATCAATAAAAACTCATTTATTTAGAAAAATTGTATATTATATATAATTTGAAAATAATTAATGAAAAAAATAGTTTTAATTAGTTAAAAATACTAAATAATTTGTAGAAATCATTTTTATACCTTAAATAACTATTAAAACCAATTTAATTACATTTTTAGCCAAATTAGTGCCAAATTACCAAAATACCCCTAGTTACGTAAATTCACTAAAATTAATCAAAAATTCACCAAAAATAGTATAATTACTCAAAATTAAATTTCTCAACATGTAATTCAGTAATATCAATAAATATACTCAATTAACCAATTAATCTCACTAAAACACATAATTAACCTAATTTTCCCAAAATTACATAAACTACATAAATTCCAAATAATTATATAAAATTCACAAAAATTACAAATAAACTTCTAAAATGAATTTCAACACCTATAAACACCATAAAACACAATTTCATAATTTATTTAATTAATTTTCAAAAATTAGAAAATATTAATAAAATAATCAAAAATTCACAAAAATCAAAATAATTCCCAAAAATTCCACAAAAATTCACATAAGTAGATTAAGCTACAAGGATCAATTTTTATGAAGGAATATTGCATGAATCATTCAAATCGAAGCTCAAAAAAATAAAAAACCCTAGTAGGCCAAAATTGAAAACTAGCTAAAAACCTTACCAAATTGAGTTTTAAGCAAAAAGGAAGCTTGGAATCATCTTCTATGGAGTCTAGGGAGTTCAACGGCACCGAAATCACAATATTTGATGGCCGAAAATGTGAGAGAGGAAGAAGAGGCCAACTTTAGGCCAAAACACCAAAATTCACCTCACCGACGCCAGAAGGGACGTCTACAGGTGGCGGAGCTGCTGGAGGAAGGAGGTGGCACACCGGGAAGTGCAGTAACAGTAGGTGGCCGGCGTTGCGCAGTGGGTAGAGGGGAAGGGGACGTCGAGAAGAAGAGGTAAAGGGTGAGGGCATTTTACGTAAATTTGACAAACTATATATATATATATATATATATATATATATATATATATATATATATATATATATATATATATATATATATATATATATATATATATATATGCATGTATATGTATATATGTGTTAATATGCAAAATATAATCATGCATGATAACATGCGACTCAATAAAACATGCTAGCGTAAATAAATAAATGATTATTTAGGTTTTATTTTCCCAAAAATATAAATCTTGGGAAAATTTTACGTAAATCTCTTAAAATAACTTAAAATAAATAAATAAATGACTTTAATAAATAGCACACTCATAAAGTAATCATAAAAATTATTAACACTGCATATCCCGATGCAATTTAAAATTATCTAAAAATTCGGGATATTACATCATAATTGTAACTAGGGCTCATGAGTGGCTCAAGACTTCAAGGCTTTAAGGAGCTTAAAGGCTCACAGTATAGATTACTGGTCATTGCCTAGATGCTTTGGTCATGATCATGTCCTTATCATAATGGAAACTTGTGATTAGTCCAGACTCTTAGGTTCTTGAAAAAGGCTTGACATCACAGTTTGAATGGCATGATTATGGTCTAGATTATTGGTCATTATGCTCATTATCGTGAGGGTAGATCATGAGCACACAGACTTTTTTACAATACATGGCCTTCTTTAGTCTTTAACTCATAAGCTTGGCTCTCGATCGTGACTATTGATTGTGAGGGATGCTTACGTGACTTAAATTAGTTTCTTATTGATGTAAGAGATGTCCTTGGAGTTTGTTCATGCTCCATAGGGCATAGGAGTACATCAAATAACCTTTCAAATGCCTTGTACATTCTTAAACTAAAGTTAAATCTATAAACAATTAACAAAGTTAATTAGATCAATCAAATTTCTTATTAAAGTCAAAACTTAGAGATTGATCATGCAAATGGTTAATAAAACATATTTATTGAGATTTTTAAAAGTGATTTAAAATCACAAGTTAAAAAAATTTCCATATATATATATATTCATACTAATACAAATGTTAGCACCCAAATTTTGTGCAGTTGAAGAAAACATTTGAAACCTGATAATGATCACTAAATAATGCAAATGCATAAAAAATAGCAGTATGGTAGAACTTTGAACTAAATCCTAACTCTAAAGTTCAAGACATGTGAATTAAGTCTTTTAGGCCCAATAAAATAGAGCCCAGGGTATATAAGTGGGGTTTGGTCTAAATAAAAAGTCCAAATTGATGGAAAAGAATAAAATAGAGTTTTATCTTAGGAAGATAAGATAAACTTTTATCTTGATATTATAAGGATTTATTTAGATGAGATAATGCTATATCCTAGGACAAGAAAAGGTTTCATCTGAAAAATAATTAAAGGAATTAAATTTAAATAAAATGAGTAAGTATCTCTATTTATCCTTATGTGCCTATAAATAGAGCTCCTGTATAAGCTTTTGAGGTGGTGACTTTTCTTGGAGAGACTATTGAGGGGAGGAAGGCTTGGCATTGCTCTATTAATTTTTGGATTTTAGAGTCTCAGTTAAAATTAGTTAGACTTAAATGGTAATTGTGAGGTTTTCTTAATTTTCAATTAACAAAAGTTGTTTTAAGTTCCTATGCTGGAATTTTATTCTGCATTCTACCATTGAAGTGATCATTCTTAACCATAGTGGTACATTGAGAATTCTATAATTAGGTGCTTTATTTATTTTTCTTATTATTTATTGTTTTGTGCATTCTCTAATTTCCTATCTCCTCTTCTTCACATTTCTGTATATTCATCTAATTTATATTTCTTCATGTGAGTTTGTATTGATTCTCTCTTCTCTATATTGATTTATGATAATTTCTTTATCTCTTTCTATATTTCATGATATAAAGTGACATTTAAAAGGTTTTTCTCTTGATTTAATAAAAATTACTTTTGATTTTTTTGTAAAAAAGTTTTTATAGTCTGATTAATTCTAAGATTTTTACATCTGAATCTTATTTTAAATTAATAAAAAATTATTTCTAGATGTCTGTTAAAAAGATTTTTTATTTTTATTTCTATATTTTGCTATAGTATAGAGGTGACTATTAGAACCGAATGCATGCACGATCGAGATCATCTTTATGATGTTTATGTGCATATTCGGAAAGCTTAACAATATTTATTTACACTAGTTTTGTTATTTCTTTGTTTTAGTAATTAATATAATGTAATTATAATTTAACATAGGTAATTATGTGTTTTAAAAGGATTTGAGTTAGAATGGCTAGATGAAGATAATTATTAGGGCCATTTTTTAAAAACCCTAAAGGTCGATGATGAAAGTAGAAAATATCTCACCACTAGATGAGATTGATCAAGAATGATTATTAAAAAGCAGGTTTAGAGCCAATCGAAACACTAAGGCCTTACCCGAGTACCAAACTAAACCTTTTTCAAACCAAACCTAACCCCAGGAAGAGGTTTTGATTATTAAGAGAGAGAAAGTCTGTGTCAAGTTTTGTTGGTAAAGTATTGAAAAAGACTGTTTTTATGTATGTAGTGTCTATTTTTCAGGCTAGTTTTCAGCCTAAAAGCTTCGATTGAACCTCAAGAAGCCCTAGGATGAAAAGTCAAACTTCAGCCAACGAACCTTTTTAGAGGTCAAATTGAGCTCCCAAAGTTGAATTTCAGTGTAAAACTGTATTTTAAAATTACACAGTGTCAGTGTAGACCACTTAACAAAAAAAATTACATTTTTGACCTCTGGTGGTCAAATCGAGTACTATACATGTAATAAAATATTGCACAATTCCCTAGGAGTACTAACCAAATAAAGAATATTTTGTTAAAGAATATTCTTACACAAGTGTCAATCTAGGATTGATTATAGTATATACTTTTGTCTTTGTGTCAAATAATACCCCTTTGAGTTGTAAACTTATTACAACTCTATCACCAAGCCTTTATTGTTTATAAATACAAGGTTTGAGGAAGAATTTTGGAAAGAAGAGCCAATGATGACAGAGAAAATTCTTGTAGCAAAAAACTTACAATGAGAAAATTAAAACAAAAAAGAGAAAAATAGAAAAATTAGCCTAAACTATTCCTAAATAATCACTCTTTTCATCCACCCTCTTTCTCTCACTTTTCTCTACCCAATCTCTATTCAATTCTTAGCCTAAACACTTCTATAAACAATTATTAATCCCTCCATAATCCAAAAAACAACAATCAAATCAAACCAAAGCTCAAAGTAATCCAAAATTAACTAAACATCAACCAGAAAACAACTTATTGCTCACTTTGCTTTATTTTCTTTCAATCTCCATTTCTTCAATCTAATTCTTGTTTTTAGTGAGTTTAATATCATCTTATGAGGCTAAAAACTTTCTAAAACTTATTCCTCTTTATATTGGGGTTTGAATTTTTAGGTTTGGGGCCTTTATTTGTCACTTTTTTTTTAGCAAAAGAGTCAAGTTTTTCAAGTGTGCTAGGGGAGAATGGCCATAATTGAGCCATGAATAGTTGGCCAGCTATCCATGGCCTAAATTCTACCAGCCATGGTGAACTTCAGGCAAACAAAGGTGAAATCCGGCTAGCTTTGCTCAACCCCCGAATCATGCACTCTTTCCTTCGATATGATTCCAATAATGGTCCTAATGACTCATATGCATTCTATAATGATTATACATCATTAAAATGAGTCTAAAAGGTCCAAGGATGATCAATTTTTTTTATTTTTCTAATTTATTTTCATTTTCAAGATATATTTTTAGTTTTACTGTGGTTTTAAAGCATTAGCATTTTCTTGGTTACTTTGGTTTTAATTAAGCTTTTGGTTGATAATCAACATTGTGATGTTTCTTATGCATTTTTTATTGTGATTTGGTGTTTTTGAATTGATTATATGTTAATTTAGTGACCTAATTTTGTGCATTTTGTGTCTTGAACTATATGTTGATTGTTGTGTATGTGTAATTGAGTGAAACTTGCACATTTGTGTGAATTTTGTGACTCTTGATGTGATGTTTATGTGCGTATCTTTATTCTGATTGTTGTTGATTAATGTTTGATAATTAATGAGTATAACTTGTTATTATTGAAAGTTGCTAGTGTGTTGTGATTATGTATGTGCCTATTTATGCATTTTGTGATCTTAGGAGTGCTAATTAGCCTTTAATGGTTAAATTGGTAACACTTAGAAACCTAAATGTGTCCTATGAGTTTTTCATTCAATTTTAATCAATATTTCATTGCCTTAGCTGAGTAATTGGTGATATTTTTTATTCTGTTTTGTGAAAATTAAGCGTCTTGAGTCTATTATGTGAGTGTTTTTCATATTTAATGTTTTATGCTCTTTTTGTCTATTTATAAGCATCAATTAATCAGTATTGGTTAAATTGATGTATTCTAAGTTATTATTCATCATTTTTATGCTTAGTTTTGAATCCTAAATCATATTTCCTTTATTTTAATGTCTCTAACCAATTCTTCTCTTTATATTGATTATTATTACTAACTAATTTCTCTATTTCTTGTATTTTTGCATTTCATGGATTCTCATGTGCTTTTTGCATATCACTACCATGTGTGTGAATCATTTTTATATCTTTAAGAAGCATTTTTCATGAAGCCTGACATGCATCACTACTATTCTTGCATGAAATTCGAAATTGCATCATATTGCATGCACCTCAGTTTGCATCATTCATCATCTTTGCATGCACCTCGAATTTATTTAATGCTTAAGTCAGCATATATATATATCTTGTTACTCAATCTCCAAGTTCAATATCTCAATTACTAACTATACTAACTACTAACATTTTTTTATTGCAATTTATTTTTCAATATTTTATTTATTGTCTAATATTATCTATTGCTTATTTTATTATCAAACTATTAATCTCAATCTCTACACTTAATCTCATTCTCTACATTATGTTATTTGTAATCTACATTTTTATGTTCATTTCATTATTCATTCCTTTTAATATGCCTTTTATTTCATTATTTACTTCATATTTATTAGTCATTTTCATTCTCAATCTTACTTTCTGTTTATTTTATGTTCTATTTATCATTTATTTGCTTATTTTTCTTTAATGGCAATCTAATTTCATATATTTTATGCGTTATTTATTATTTATTTTTCCTTTACGTCAATTTTATATTATTTTATGTGTTATCTCTATAATCTCTACAATTCTATTCTTTCCATTTCTAATCTAATTTTCTTTACATTTTTATGATTAATTTACAATCTTATGCTTAATTTATTATTTATTTATTGCTTCAATTCTTATATTATAGTTGTTTATCTTTTATTTATTTAATACCATTGCTATACCATTTCTTAATTGTCAAAAACTTTCTTTTGATATTTTGTTTATTATTTATTATTTATTGTTAATTAATTCATATCTTAATTCCTATTGTCGTCACATATTCTTTTCTATTTTATTTAGTTATCAATTTTCTTTCCTTATTATTTTTGTATGCATTTTTACAATATGGCCTTATTTCTTTATATTAATTGTTATTTGTTTAATGTTTCTAGTATAATTCTTCTCTACACCTCAATTTTTATTATAGTTTCATTTATTTTAAAGGTTTCTTTTATATATATCTCTACAATTCCATTTTCATTTATTTAATCTCCGTATTTATTTTTTATATTTGTGATTTAATCCTTATGTTAATATATTCTTTTCTATGTAAATTTAATATGTATTAAACTTACTATTCTCAACTCCTTTTCTAATTTCTTTTTATATTAATATTTTAACTTTTTTACTACATATCTAATATTTATTATTTCTGTTATACATTTTCCAATTTGTTTGCTCTAATTCTTAATTTTGGTTAATTATTTCAATTTTGAATATAATCACTAACATAATTCTTATTTCCATTTTCCACATCAATCTTCTAATCATAATTTCCTTTTTGTTTACTTTTTGTCAATAATTCCTCTCATAATAATTTTTATTTTTTATTTTATTTTGATATTATCTTCATTTTCCTTTTTATTGCTTTTTAAAGGATTTTTCCATTAATTTGTTTGTTTCCTTTTCTTTATTTTCTATTTTGGTTATTATTATTTCATGTCCTTTCATTTTATACAAAACTAACTTTATTATATATCATTTGTGAATATTTGTTTATTGTTTGTTATTTATACTATGTGATTACTCATAATGTTGAAATTCAACTAAAGTGTCAAAATCAATTATTTTATTCTTTTAAAACTATTTATAATGATTGTTGGGATGATAATGAGGCAATAATTGGTAATGTGTATTCAATTTATCCAAGGTAAAAGATTTATATCTTGAGGCCAAATTTGATAAATTATACACCTTAATTTAACCAACTAGTTATCATAAATTGTCTTTTTAGTACTTTTTAACTTCCATTTTCTACTTATTCATTTGACAAATATTAATTAATTTTATTCTTCTTATTTACCTTTTTAACTATTTATTTTTCATCTTATTTATGGATTTTTCAATCATTTTTCATCTTATTTACCATTTTAAATGTAAATATCAATTTTTATCAAACTAATGGCCCAGAAACTCAAAAAATAAGGACAAGATGAAGACGAGTCTACTCGAGTGTTTGTCTCTCTTATCTCTACTCTTTTTAATTTAATTGTTATTATTTATTATTTTCATTTTTCATAATTAGGATGCCATGCATAGGAATCCTCATAACATGTGTATGTATACCATGTTAGTCCTACACTTACTATGATCATTCATCATATTTTCCCATGTTTATTTATATATTTGTTCATGCATCATGTCATGCTTATGCATCATTCTATCATATTATTATTGTTATTATGTGCTTGTGTGAATATATTGTGCTTGCATTTATGTATATTAGTATATCAAAAATAGTACATATTTCTTAGAAGTTGTATATAACTAGTAAGGCTAGCCTTGCTCAACATCCAGACAGTATGGATATACCTCTAAGATATTAAGTATGCTCTTGCTAAAATCGACATCCGAACCTAATGCTTTATCTAATGGGCAAATGCGATTCCAAGCGAGGGAACTGAATTTGTCTAGTCCTTAACTAGATAATTTCTCAAGTGATACCAAGTGGCGACTCCTATTTCTCTTCGCTAGGTAAAGGATTGTTAGTGCACTTGTGTCATCCCTAAGCTCTTTTAGTATTCCCCTCACATTCCTTTTGTTTTCTCATAATAAGGAAAAAGGGATAGTGATTTAAATGGTGTTGAGTCATACCATTAGTGTTAATAATAATGTCTTATAAATTACTATTAATGTGATTTTTAAGTTTATGTTTATTGTTGTCTAAGTATTGCATGATCTAAGTTTAGTTTATTATTTCTCTTGGTTACTCCTATGTTATTTTAATTACAGTTTATTAGTGTTCTTGGATTAACCCTTTTGTTTTGCAAAATAGTAAGTGCTAAGGAGGATAATGAGTTAGTCTAATGTGAAAGCCCAAAAAAGCTGGGCTTATTTAGTTAAAATATAAGGAAAATTACAGTAGCTAAAATATAGGAAAAATTACATCCACCATTAATATATTCTTAAAAACACGGTCTACTATTTTTTCACATTTAACTCTTCACTTTTCATCTTTATGTTTTTTTCTTTTTTCTTTTTGTTATGGTTTTTTCTTGTTCTCATTCAAAAGTAAATGAAAGTAGCAACAAACCCACACATGTTGGTTCTTTTTTTCTATTGTGTTTCAAAGCTAAACCTCTCTTGCTCTCTGCTGAAAGAACTAGAGAAGAAGCAAATACATAAACCTAAAACTACATTGAAAAACACCCAACACCATTAATGATGAAAAAAATTGAAACATTGAGATGATAATGACGACGATGATGGTGAGTTTTTTTTTTTCAAAAAAAAAAACAAAAAAGAAAATGATGATGCTGAAGAAGAAAACAAAGCAAAAAACTTTTTAATTATAGATGATGAGTTTCAATAGAAGAAGAAGATAATGATGATGAAAATGGTGAGTTTTGGTTGTTTTGTGGGCATGTGTCAAAACAAACTCATAAAACTGGAAAAAAAAACAAAAACAAAAAAAACTGCCAAAGCAACCAAAAAAGCAATCATAAAACAACCATTAAAACGGATAGAAAACCACTACAAAACAAGCTAAAAAAAATTTTAAAAAAAAATAATAACCAAGAGCAAAATAACCATAAAAATAACTAGAAAAAATCATAAACAACCAAAAAAATAACCTCATAAAACTAAAAATGATCCAACCAAAAACAACTGCCAAAACAGCCATAAAAACAACTAGGAACCTAAAACAACTAGAAAAGCAACCAGGAACTAGGAAACACACACTCATATCAATCCAAACAAACCAGACCAAACCCATTATAACACTTAAATTCCAATGTCAAAATAGTTATAAAGTTCAAGTCTTTAGGTATGAAAACTTTTCTTTTTCAAAAAAAAAAACAACAATAACAATTTTACTCTCAAAGTCACTCACTTTGCTCCTCTTTTTCTTTTGCTTTCTCTCTCTACTCGCTTTGTCTTTAACATCTTTGTTGACAATTAAAAGAAAAAGATCAAGAAAAGCAAAGTTAGATCAACAAATCAAAGAAAAATCAATAGCCACATTAACTATAATCAGATGGTGGATATTAAGGCTTAGGCTAATAAGCAGTGGTGGTGGTGAAAGAGAATGAGGAAGAGAGAGAGTAGAGAAAGTCATGGATAGATGAAAAGGGAGGAAAAGGAAAAAAAAATATTTATAGAGAAAGAAAAAAAGAAGAAGAGACTATAAGAAGAACAAGAAAGAAGAAGAAGACTGTATTTTTTAAAAGGTTTTTCCGTTTTTACATATTTTTTAAATGAAATTTTAGTCAACTGTATTTTTGAAAATATTTTTCTTTTTTTTTCTTTCTTTGTATACTTATGAAAAAGTCCCCAAAATATATTTTTTTTATTTTGGATTGTAATTTTTATGGACATTGAATTGTTATATTTGGATTGTACTCATTTTTTCTTCCCTTTCTTTTATTATAGGTTTAGTTTTTTTTTTTTTCATTATTTTGATATGGGTTGACTCTTTTTTCCTCCTCTTTATTTGGATGCCCTTGTTATTGTTATAATTGTAACGTTGTATGATGAGAATTGTGTGTGTAAATAAAGCTGCAGGGTCTATATGGAATCCAATTGCCACAAAATTTGGTGTTCCTGGTTTATTACCCAAGTGGCAACTCTTTTGATTCTAGTCTTTGTGGCTAGTTTTGTATCTCTCAGGTGGGTTACAAAGCATGCACAATGTCATCATGCACGAAACCCCATTGCCTACAACAAATATTATAATACTTCAAAAAGTTTGACACATCATGTTAAAATATTTTAATATTTCAAAATTATTAAAACATTATTTGTGAACAAATAAATTCATCTAGTAATATAATATATTAAAATAATTTAGGCCTTAAAAATAATTTTAAAAAATAAATTTTTAATTTTTCCATTAAATATTTTTACCAACATATGAACTAATTTTGTTTAAACTATTACGAGTCTTTTGTAATTATCATTGTTGCATTATGAATCTTCTCTTGGCCAATTCGACTTTTATTACAAATTTGAGGGATAAATTAAAGAAAAAGGGGCAAAAATCTTTTCAAAAGTTTTAATGGCCATGTTATGAATATTAGCGTGCAACTACTGTAACAAAGGCTTTGCCAAAAACAAACTTTGTATCCAAGGATAGAACTTTATCGGCATCAACAATACATGTCAATACAAAAACAGAGTTTGCACTTTTCATTTTCTGGCTGTATAATTGATCACCAAACGGAAGTAATTTGAAATCTGCTGCCGGACATTTAAGGAAATCAAGAAAGACCCAACACTTGTATTATCTTTTACTGACTGGTTTGATGCACCTGAATTTATAATTTTTATTACACCCAAAATTTTTTAGTTTCTAATTTCTTTCGATATTTCCTAGAGATTGAAAAACATTTAAAAATAATAATGAAAATTACAAATTCTGGTACGTAACAGATCCAAATAAAAGATTGCAATTTTGAATGCAAAACCATCACAAAATACATGTCAAGGCAAGTCAAGATACCACCATTAAAAAGGGGTATTTGCAATACCAGAGCAAAAGGCAAGTTCACTTCTTCGCTGAATTTCAGTCGTTCACTTCTTCGCTGAATTTCAGTCTCAAAATACATGTCAAGTACGCAACTTCTACCAATCAATAGAAATGGAGCATGAGACTGATGTATATCTCACAGCCCCAGAAAATGCAAGGGTGAAAAGGACCCACAAAACTTGTCTTACTAGAATATATATACACACACACACACACGTCAACAACTATAATGAAGACTCATAGCAAATTGTCTAATCATAGCTGCCAGTCTATTGCAGGGGTTCCCATTTGCTCCAAAAGCTGGTTGGTGCAAGAGAAGTGCCTAAATAACAAATAGTAAACAAATGTGCCAATTTCATGAGTTTACTAAAAGTAGAGTAAACAAAAAGAACGATGTTTATATGCTATCATGATAGAATTTTTAAACTCATTTATATCACTAGATTCAATATTATTGCAAGGCAGACATATTATTGAATTTCAGTTGCACTACATGGGAAAAATATAATTGCAATATATATTTCTTATCAAGTTGCACATTCAACCAAAAAATGGAAATGTGCAGAACTTTGTGTGAATTCCATGGTTAATCAAAAGAAAGAACTACTAATGCAGTCAAAAATGCTCATCAGCAACCAACAACACATCACAAATACATTGAAGTAAAATGAAACTCAGACATGACAAGCAATATTTCCTCAAAAAAGAATCTCAAGACAATACAAGGCCTACAATCCTATCAAAATTCTGAAGAACAATCAAAAATTCCAATTACATCTCCAATGAATATCCAATAAATATCTCCAAAATATTTAAAGGAACAATTCTTAAGTCTAATTTAGATTTTTTCTTCGATTTATTTCAGTTACTCCGAGCATTAGAATAGCTCCATTTAATTGAAGACCACCCATCCACTTATTTTTAGGGGAAAACGATTTTTGAGAAGGTTAAGCTGCCACTTGTTTCATAATATGGCAAATAGAATCTCTATAAATAGCTATAGTTTCTATTCTTAAGGTACGTACTTATGCTATTCAATCCAATTCTCATGATAACCAAAGTGTCTTATTCTTCTTATAAGTAAAATTAATCTAACCCAGAATCTTTTTAGCATTGCCTTGCAACAGTATTTATTCTTACTATTCAACTCTGCCCTCAAGAAAGCCAACTCCTTTGGATTGCCTCAAACTTCTTTGGAATTTAGTTTGTCAAACAAATCACTCTATAACTCATCTTTCCTCTCTCCTAGGAACCTTAAACACAAAACTACGCAAAGAAAAATAAGAATTCTTTTACTTAATTAGAGGATCATTTTAAATAAGCATAAGCTAGATCATTTTAAAAGATTGGAGTACAATGACTGTACAAAAAGTAAAACTAACCGGCAGCCAAAGAAGCCTCTGTTAGCAGATAAACCAGAAGGATGTGCTGCCTTCAAAATGTGATGCCTTGTCTCATCAATTAACCTGTGCAAAACTATTCTTCTTAGCATACTAATAGAGAGTAACAAGATCTGAAATGCAGGGTCATCTTTCAGTTCTCAACGAACAAGACATGAATCCCAAGTTTTGATATTTAAAAAAATAAGTTCGTGCAAACAAATATACATAAAAAATGGAAGTACTTGGATTTCTCTTGAGCAGAGTTTCCCCAAAGGATGAAAACTACTCCTTTCTTTCTCTGTGAAATTGATCTGATAACAGAATCTGTAAATTGTTCCCAGCCTTTTTTAGCATGAGAATTGGCTTGATGATTCCTAACTGAACAGAACAAAGGTGACAAGTTACACAAATGGCATATTGTTTCCACCAAATTGAGCTAAGAGAAAGAGATTATTAGAATAATATCCATAAAATTGAATAAATTCAGAAAACAGTAGCACAAGTGCCTATGGGAAGCCGTCCAACATGTAGAAACATATTTCCAAATGTATGATAGGAGGCATTCTGACTGAAATCACATAGAAACAACAACAACAACAAAAGTTGAATCATAACTATGACACTGCAGGTCAACCATTGCATCAATAAATACTATTCTTTTTGTTTTCCCCTATCAGTGTGTTGCAAAAGTCAATAAATGTAACAATTCAAATCAACTGGATTCTATTTAGTAAATCTCATCTTTTGAATGCTTATAGTTGCTACAATTCAGTGCTTTCAATTCTACAAATAAATAAGCATTTTGAAAGAGATATAAAAATGGCAAAAGTGACATGATTTTGCAAGAGTTCGACTGAATTAAATTCTTGCAAATGATGCATGCCAAAACAAGCCCTATGTGATTTGTACTGGGCAAGTAGTGCAGAGCTGTATGTAAGATCATACATCCATTATCATTATCATTATGCAAGATCATACATCCATTTTGTAATAAAAACATAAAGCAAGAAGCCATTATCATTATCATATTATTAGTTAAAGAGCTCTGATCAGGATGTGATGATGGAAATGAAGTGTTTCTGACTAACTCCACACATTTTTATTAGGATCGTTTTAATTTCATTAGCCCATTGATCTAACAGACATGCTAGAGTAACCAAACACTCCTCAAAATCTCCAAAACGTTCATTCCAAAGAGTTCGAGCAATTAAGTACTACAAGATAAGATGAAAATGAGATCCACCACTTTCTTTTTAACTCAAATACAAATATCAAGAGACAATGTCTCGTTCAGTCTCCTATCCTGCAGTAAATCAAGGGAATTATTAACCTTGTTGACTGCTACTATCAAGAAAAAAGCCTAAACTTCGCTACTAGTAACTCTTCTTTTACAATGACGAGCCCCTAGCAAAATAAATTTCTACTAAGTTAAATATTTTTTTCTTTTAAAACAAAGCTATACTCGTCCCTAGATTTTCATCTTTTGTACTTCTACCCAACAAAATTTTTCCTTTTTCCAAGGAGGGGCTGGTTTCACCACTATCTTTGAAAGCCAAAAAAAAAAATCTTGCAT
The DNA here is from genome assembly GCA_947683625.1 of Mallotus nudiflorus. Taxonomy (NCBI): domain Eukaryota; kingdom Viridiplantae; phylum Streptophyta; class Magnoliopsida; order Malpighiales; family Euphorbiaceae; genus Mallotus; species Mallotus nudiflorus. Next base: position 9,155,968 of record CANTUR010000039.1, read on the forward strand.
CTATCTATGTTTCATCTGAAAATAAAAAAAGAGATCATTGTGTATTTTATTATTATTATTTTTTTATGGGAGGACAAGGTGATATATATATGTGTGTGTGTGTGTGTGTGTGTGTGTGTGTGTGTAAGTAAAGATATAAGGACTAAGTTCTAATTGACAATTTAGATTGTATATAGCAACCAAGGGATTGAAGTGCATAATATAAATATAGAGTATCTTAACAGTTTTCAGGTGAAAGTAAACTTGTGGACTTTTTATGACTAACAAATAACAATAAAGGAACTGGTTTACTTTATCACAACATTGTTCGTACCTGTAAGAACCGTATTCAGCAATAGGACACCCTGCAATTTCAAGATGAAAATAGAATTATGTGCAAGTAAATTCTTAGAAAGAAAATGCATAAAAAAAAAAGAGTGGGTCCATTTTTATTTCCTTTTCCGTTTTGTTGTTATTGACAGGAATATTATTACAAAAAATTAAAGATTTCAATTTTTTGAAATTGAAATAATTTCTTAGAATAGACATACAAAAGAAGACGAAAAGAAAGAGAATGCACAACCAACAATACATCTGAACAATTTCCTGTGAGCAAGTGAAAGCAAAAGGGATCATATGTTTGAACTTTAGGAGAGCTTCTTCAATTTTCATTAAAATTTAATAATAATAAACATGATCTTCAACAAGATTTACCATAATAATCGAGGTAATAATAACTGTTCTAGAAGTGAATGGTTCTTTTAAATTTCATAACATTAGACAAAGGAAGTCTGAAATTTTGAAGACAAATTGCAGCCAATATTCAATTTTATTGGATGATGAAAACAAGCACAGAAAATATGGAGTTTTAGCTTTGACAAATGTTTATCTACCTTACCAACTCTTCTTTTTTCAATGCTGAAAATGGGTTCGTTTTTAACCATTTTTCTTCGGCAACAAAAGGTCATGCATGCAAGGCCATCCAGTAAGGAATATTGACAGAAGTGAGCACTTGTAGAAAGTTCACAGGTCAGAGAAAATCAAAGTGTTTGTAGGTGAAGTTTTTCTTGGGTGTACTTGTACAAGAGTTGTGAGACTATTGTGTGGTCTTGCCAAGCTCCTTTTTATTCTCTCGGTAAAATAGTCTTAAAGTCAAAACACAAATTCTCGAGTGCACTTTGTGTTATTGTTCTATTTTTGCCATTTTATCTTCTACTTGCTATCCGGTGGGTTAGGGGCATCTATCCATAACACTAAAAAACATTTCTCTTTATTTTAAGAAACTAAACTCCGACTCCACATCATGTGAAAGACATAATTTATGGTTAAAATGCCACCACCAGCAACAAAGAAGATCATTGTTTTGAGACCCTGAGATCAGTTGTTGTAATTTGTTGTTGAAATATACACAATCTTTGACTCAAAAGTGTCTCATACATCATATGAGAACGGAATTTTCTAATTTCTTATATTGAGCTTTGAGAGCAGGGAAAAAACCATGAAATTCATCCTTCTCAAAATGATATGAAACCACACAAGTTAAAGCCTTATTTTTGTGTAGTTTCTACATAATACTTCAGCAACCTTATGAAATTCAGTTCAGAGTTCTCCAAAAATTTAAGGATAATATTCAATAGCTATGAAGCTGACACTAATTGAAAAAAAACAAAAACAAAAACCATGTGCTAAAAGACTCTGGTATATGGAAATGTAATCAGATTTAAAGAGCAGGACCTAGAACGTAAAGAGATATAAAACTTGAGAAGAAAGAAAAAGCTAAAAGCATAAAAATAAAATTAAAAAAGGGAAAGGTAAAAAGGCAAACCTGAACAGCCCATTTTTCAAGATTTCCATGAGAGGGAATGGAACAGCCAAGATCTTGTTTAAGTTCTTTAAAAATGTTAACAAGACTTGAAGGAACCTTAACTCCTTCTGGAACAGAGAAGGAAAGGCCCATTGCTTGACCAGGACCATGGTAAGGGTCCTGTCCAATGATTACAGCCTTAACTCTGTCAAAAGGGGTGGAATTGAGAGCATTGAAGATCAAATGTTGGGGAGGATATATTGGGACACTGCCACAACTTATTTCTTTTTCAAGAAATTTGCAGAGATTTTCAGCATAGGGCTTCTGCAGTTCGCCGGGAAGCGCTTCCAGCCAAGTGTCCTCCACCAACAGCTCCTCCAGTTTAACATAGCCTACCCCTTCACCTAGAAATGGAAATCAGCAGCAAACCCTAGAAAACAAAAAAAAATACAAAATACAAAATGACAGAAAATGAGGAGGGTTAGGGTGTTGATAGTTACTCGTAGACTTGGAAACTAACTGGAGACAGAGGTTGAGATTTCGCTTGGACTTTGCACGCAGTTTATTGAACTCAATGCGCGACCTCTGATCAGCGTTGAGGGATGAGGCGGGGGAAGAGGAGGAAGAATCTGCAGAGGCAGTGGTGGTGAAGAGATGCAGCTGGGTTTTAGGAGGATCGGAAGAGGACGATACCTTCAGGCGCTTCACAGGTTGAAAGAAATCTCTCATCGTCTTCGCTGCCATTGCTTTTTCGCGAGATTTGGCGGGAACTTCTTATCTCCCTTTCACCTTATCCCACCCATACACCCTGCTTACTTCACTCTAAAATATTATTTCTCCCTTTCAACAATACTTTTTACATCCCTAATAGTGAATTAGCTCAAAAATTCATTTTGAAAACCCTCTATTCTATCTTTAACTTTTTTTAAGTTAATGTTATTTTTTAAATGGATTCTACTTTAAAAGTCATTTCTATTTAATTATATTTTTTATAATTATTTTAAAATTCTTATAAAATAAAATTGACACTTATTAATTTTTTTATCCTCATTTTTTATAAGAAAAAAATAAGAAGTAAGAGAATTATTTTAAATTTTAATTTTGCCACTTTTGATATAAATTTAAAATTTTTCTAAATGTTTTCATAAATTTTTAACATTGCCGCTAAAAGCTCTTAAATTTTTAACTACTTTAAAATTTACTAATCATCTTTCAATTGCATTAATTAAAAACTTTTCTAATAAAGGTCAAATAAAAAAAATATGATATTATCATCACTAGTTTTGTCCAACCCGCAAGCAAAGGCCCAATGTTGAAACCAACTTATGTACATAAGCTCCACAAATCCTGATTTAGTATGCTTCTTCTATAAAGCCCATTAAAAGTCCAAGAAAGCTCAGCCTAGTATGCCACTAGGGTGACTACTTGATATACTAAGGCGATGCCTTAGCATGAAAAAGCGTCGCTCAAGTATTAAGGCAATGCCGTTGTAGGTAAAAATTAAAAAATATACGTTATAAAGTTGTTGGCATGATCTCTAAAATAATGGAGGTCTATTGCCAACAACTCACGAAGGAAAATAAGAGAAAAATCTAGAAGTGCATGAATGGAGAAATGAAGAGAAAAAGAAAAAGAAAAAGAAAAGGGAAGACACTGGGGTGGGTGAGAGTGTGTGTGTGTGTGTGGGGGGGGGGGGTGGAATCAAGCAATAACTAAAAAAATTCTGAAGAAGAAAAGAATTTACAAAGAGCATAGGAAGAAAGCAAAAAAGCTCAAAAAGAAGAAAAGCTTACAAGGGGTTTTCAAGTTGAGGGTTGAGAAGAGACAAGATTGAAGAAAGGTTTATTGTGTCTTATTTACTGTGAATTCTAGAATTAAAAGTTGTCTTCGAGGGCCAAAGACAAGAGCAGTTGATCAATGCTCTAAGAACAATATAGATTCGCTACAACCTTTTGTTTATACACGATCTCACACAGTGTTGTGGTCGTCAAAAACTTAGATACGCACTAAATCTCACTGCTTATAGATATGAAAAAAAAAGAATTTCGAGAGACTAAAAATATTTAATTTTTTGAAAAATATGAAAAATTAAAATTTATCATTATTGATAATAATAGTAAAAAAAGTGCTTACTCTATTTTTTATTTTTATTAATATTAGTCTATATGATAAATTGATTCACAAGTTATCACTTTTTTATTTTTTTTATTATTTTTAATTAATACATAAAAAGTTAAAATTTAATGTAAAAAATTACAAATTAATTGTTAACATTATGTTAAAAGTGATAAGTGTGAGCGGCGGGGTTAAGCACGCACCCAAGTATTTGGTAGCCACGACACTGTGTGAGATCGAGGCCTACTAGAAAATACAAAATGAGTTTTAAGGCCCAAAATGGAGATGGAGTCACCACCCAGATAAAAGTTATGACACACTGTACAATAATTGGATTCCACAAAGATTCCCAAAAGTCGTCATCAGATATCGAGTTTGGAAACTGGATATAGGCTTTTGAATGTCCACCCAACCTTGTGGTTTGCCTTTGTTTGTGTTTTGTATTTTATTACCTTTAATTATTAAATTATTTCCTTATTTTAATGTGGATTGCAATTATTTTCAATTTTATATTTTAGTCCAATTTTGCACATTAGTTTCATTTTCATGCTTATAGCTCAACATTCAATATAAATAAAATAAATAATAATAATTTACAACCTTACATTCCAAATGAATGCGGGGAAAAGATTAGGGATAACAATAATTTGTTCAATGAAACATAAAATAAAATAATTAATTAGACAAATAAAACCTCTCAAAAACTAATTAATAGGCTAATATTTGATAATTAAAAATCACTAAACAATACCTACAATAAGAACAAATTAGTCCTTTCTTGTAAACAATAATATGTTGACCTTAGCAATAATCAATTTTAATTTTGATCTTAACAAACTTAATTTTAAGCATTTAATTTTTTTATTTAAGTGCGTATAAGTTAGGATTCTATTAGAAATTAAAATGAAGTATGATTATCTTGGGCTGATTGGATCTCTAAGATTTAATAAGGCTTTTGACATCCTTAGAGCTTTATAATGATAAAGTTATCTTCTTCACATTTAAATTAGACATCTTAAGCTTTTTGAATTAGGCTTATTTGCAAATTTTGAGTCAAAATCCACGTATATATTTGCCATCTCAGATTGCACATCTCTTAGTATTTTGGACATATCTTGAGTTATAGAAGTCTAATTAAGATGATTCAAAATGATATGAAAATATAAGTCAAATATCTATAATTTTCATGCAGAAATTATGGGCAAATTTGTCACAACCTAAAACAGGGACCATGACTGGCGACTAGGGAATGGGAATTCTTTCGAATTCGGAACCCGTAGCAAGCCTAAAAAAAATAAAAACATGCAATAATAATAATAACATTGTCACGACCCAAAATAGGGGCCATGACCGGCACTAGGGAACGGGAATTCTTTCAAATCCGAAACCCGTAGCAAGCCTAAAAATAAAATCAAACATACAATAGTAATAACAATATATAATGCAGCGAAAATAAAAATCATAAATATAATAATAACATTTTCATCAACTAGATTTAAATCAAATCTCATCTCATATATATAAAATCTTTAAATACAAATCCAGTTCAAATATAATACAATATCTCACATAAATATAATACATAAAATCCCATAATTAATTTACAACTACTGCAGTGTCTAGATTATAAAAATAAGACTCAAGACTCAGAGAAGCAGTTTACACAAAGAAGCCGAGGCGGAAGAAATCCGACGTACAGGCCTGCTACTGAGGTCTAAAGATGTTGACTCTCCTGAAAAATTATCAACGGAGGGGAGTCAGACCTCACTGAGTGAATTACTATAATATATATACATGCATACTAAATGACAATGCATACAATCAACAGTATATATATATATATATGTATATATACAGGCAATACACACAGATGCAATAAAATCATTATATATATATTTTATTGAAATCATCTTTTATGAAGGATCACATAGAACCCTAGAATATCGCAACCTCGAAAACAGTGTTAGACAATACTCTAGCCACACAGGCTCACTTCATCCAAACATATCCACTTAATCCATTTAGACAGTAGACTGGCCCCGAGACACGAAGTCAACCGAGCTCCAGCAGTCTGACTGCCAGTGTGATTGGCCCCGAGACACTTGGTCAACCGAGCTCCAGCAATCACACCCAAATCACATCTCACACATCAAATAATCATAATCAATCAATATCCATAAATAGGTTAGTAATATAGCCTAAATACTATAGGCGTACCAGTACGTACTCAGTCCTAGTGCTGCCCACTAGGTAGCACGTTCTATCAATATCCTTCATTAATAAATATAAAACATTCATTCATAAATAAATGATGCATGAATTTAAATAAAATAACAACATAAACCATATATATACTGGAAATATACCAAAAGTAAACCAGGTATATTTTGAGTATATATACGTCAAATAAATCCAATTAAATCATAAATTAAGCTCGAAATATATTTAAAAATATTTTAAATATAATTTATTTATAAAACATGCATATAATTTAATATATACTAAAAATATACTTAAATACAAATCACGTTATTTATGCATATTTAGTCAACATGAAACATGTATTTCTAAAATCATGCATCTTAAAACACATATATATAAAATAGTAACTCACAAATTTGTACGCTCCTCGAGATGGGTTCGACGGGCCTAGTCCACTAGGCCTCGATCTCGGCGCAACTAAGCAAATAATAAATAACCGACATTAGAATAAGCCTAATAGAAAATCCTAGAATTCGATCTAGAATATCAAACACCGAAACAAAATTAGGGTTCGATCGGATATCACGTTTTACGAGAATTCTACCAAAAATTCGGTAGAACCTCCCCTGTAAAACGGACATCTCTCTACTCAAAGAGTAGAGCCGACCCTGCAAAGAAACACACTTCCAAAAACAAGCTCAACACTCAACCACAACCTCTCGGTCGGACTCCAAACTACAATCTACCGACCGGGATCCAAAAATACAGAACAATTTCAGAAATATCAAAAATATCCTTATAACATAGAAATTTATTTTATACGTAGAAATTACATAATTAACCTTTAAACACAATAAAACCCGATAAAAACTCATTTTATTAGAAAAACCGTATATTATATATATAATTAAAAATAATTCATGAAAAATAGTTTTAATTAGTTAAAAATACTAAGTAATTTGTAGAAATCATTTTTATACCTTAAATAACTATTAAAACCAATTAAATTATATTTTTAGCCAATTTTGTGTAAAATTACCAAAATACCCCTATATATATAAATATACTAAAATTACTTCAAAAATTCACCAAAAATAGTATAATTATCCAAAATTAATTTTCTCAACATATTTATTAATAATATTAATAATTAAACTCAATTAACCAATTAAATTCAATTAAAAACATAATTAACCTAATTTTCCCAAAATTACATAAACTCAAATAATTCAAAATAAATACATAGAAATTCATAAAAATTCCAAATAAATTCCTATAATTCATTTAAACACCTAATTTAACCATAAAACACAATTTCATAATTTATTTAATTAATTTCCGAAAATTAGAAAATAATATTAAAATATTCAAAAATACCCAAAAATCCAAATAATCTCCAAAAATTCCACAAAAATTCATACATGTAGATTAAGCTACTAGGATCAACATTTGTGAAGGGAGTTTTCATGAATCAATCAATTCTAAGGTCAAAAAAATCAAAAACCCTAATATAGCCGAAATTGAAAATTCGAAACCTAAGCAAATCAAGACCATTTCAGCTCAAACCAAAGCTAGAATCAGACTCATCGGAGCTCAAGGAGAAGAAAGAGATTGGTGGTGTCAAAAATGGTGGCCGGAATCGTCATCGACGGCGAGAAGCTCAACTTGCTGCCATTGCGAATTCCAGGCGTTCCAGCGGGCTTCCGGTGGCCTGGTCACGTCGGAGAGGAAGAGGAAGGAAGGGGAAGGAGGTTGGCAGCAGCTGGTGGTGGCGAAGGGCGGCCCGACATGCTAGAATGGGAGGCGCAGTGAGGGTAGGCATCGGGAGAGAAGAAGGGAGAGGGAGGGGGCAATTCAGTAATTTTTCAAAAGTTTTGATTTTTTAATGTATTATATGTATATATATATACTTTATACTATATATTAAAATAATATTAAATTACACACATTAAATATACACCACACACATATAATTTAATATTTTAATAATTTATACTAAATAAAAATAATTAAATAACAATAAAACTAATAAATAATTAATAAAATATTAGGGTAATATTAAACCCTAATTAAATAAATAATTACATGTATACACGGTGTTTAATATTTTAAAATAGTATGAGTTCATGCAAGTCCGTAAATATATTTAAAATAATTAATAATAAAATATTTACGTGAAAATTTCCCTGAAAATGCAAGTCCCGGGAAAATTTTACGTAAAGCACTGTAAATAAGACACAGTAATTAAAATAGGTTTTAAATACACATCAACTCGTAAAAATATCATAGTATATATACAAAAATTATTAACACTGTATATCCCAGTACAGTGTAAAAATATTTAAAAATACGGGATATTACAAACATAAATAAAATATTTTGCAGTGGAAATAAATCTCATCAATAAAATAAAATAATAATCCGCCAATAGATTTAACAATACAAATCCATCTCATATAAATAATCTTTTAATACAAATCTCAGTTCAAATCTTTAAAATACAAATCTCATACAAACATAATACATAAAATCTCACAACTGACTACAACTATTGCAGTGTCTATATTATAAAATAAAGTCAAGTGAGCAGTTTACATAGTAAAGCCGGGGCGGAAGAAATCCGGCGTAAAGGTCTGCTACTAAGGTCTAAGACGATGACTCTCCTGAAAAATAGTCAATAGAGGGGAGTCAGACCTCATTGAGTGAATTGTTATAATATATATACATGCATAGCTAAATGACAAATGCACACAGTCAACAGTATATACAATAAATATTTATACAGGCAAATACACACGAATGCAGCAAAATTATTTTATATATTTACTCAAAATAATATCCGATTATGAAGGATCAAATAGAACCCTAAATGATCGCAACCTCAAAACAGTGTTAGACAACACTCTAGCCATCCAGGCTCACTTATTCCAAATAAATTCACTTGTTCCATTTAGACAGTAGACTGGCCCCGAGACATTTGATCAACCGAGCTCCAGCAGTCTGACTGTCAGTGTGATTGGCCCCGAGACACTTGGTCAACTGAGCTCCAACAATCACACTCTCAAATCATATCACACATCAAATAAATCAAACTGATCATAATCTAAAAATAGGTTAGTAATAAAGCCTAAATGCTATTAGCGTACCGGTACGTACTCGGTCCTAGTGCTGCCCACTAGGTAGCACGTTCTATTGATATCCTTTATTATTATATAAAACATACATTCATAAAATAAATGATGCATGATACTAAATAAAATAGCAACATAAACCATATATATACTAGAAATATATCAAAAATAAACCAGGTATATTTCGAGTATATATACATCAAATAAATTCAATTTAGTTACAAAATAAACTGGAAATAAACTATAAATATACTTAAAACAATTTAAGTATAAATTCATAATAAAACATGCATATAATTTAGAAATATACCGAAAATGTACCAAAATAAACCTAAGTAATGATTAAACTATATATGCATATTTTATATAATGAAAACATACATTTCTAAATACATGCATCCTAGAACACATATATATAAAATAACAACTCACAGTAATTGGGTTCCTCGAGACGAATCCGACATGCCTGGTCCATTAGGCCTCGGTCTCGGCGCTACTAAATAAACAAACGATAACAAGAAATCAAAATAATTCTAGCAAAAATTCTAAAGACTCGATCTAGAATCTTAGACACAAAATTAGAATCAGAATTCGACCGAACATCACGTTTTACGAGAATTCTACCGAAAATCCGGTAGAACCTCCCCTGTAAAATGAAAATCTCTTTACTCAAATAGTAGAGCTGGTCCTGCAGAGAAACACACTTCGAGAATAAACACAATTTCACAATCCCTCAGTTGGACTCCCAAACTACAATTTCACCGACCGAGGTTCACAATTCACAAAATAATTACAGAATACATTTAAAATGCCAGAAATACTAAAAATGCCCTTTAATATTCAAAATACATTTTATAAATCCAAATTACATAATTCGCCCTAAAACATATTAAAAATCGATAAAAACGCATTTATTTAGAAAAATAGTATATTATATATAATTTGAAAATAATTTATGAAAAATAGTTTTAATTAGTTAAAAATACTAAATAATTTGTAGAAATTATTTTGATATCTCAAATAACTATTAAAATCAATTTAATTATATTTTTAGCCAATTTAATGTCAAATTACCAAAATACTCCTACTATATATAAATTCACTATAATTATTCAAAAATTCACTAAAAATAGTATAATTACTCAAAAATTAATTTCTCAACATATAATTCAATAATATCAATATTTATACTCAATTAACCAATTAATTTCAATAAAACACATAATTAACCTAATTTTTCAAAAATCACATAAACTAAATAAATTCATAATAATTATATAAAAATCACAAAAATTACAAATAAATTTCTAAAATTCATTTTAACACCTATAAACACCATAAATCACAATTTCATAATTTAATTAATTAATTTTTGAAAATTAGAAAATATTAATAAAATAATCAAAAATTCACAAAAATCAAAATAATTCCCAAAAATTCAAATCGATAGATTGAGCTACAAGGATCAATGTTTGTGAAGGAAGATTGCATGAATCATTCAAATCGAAGCTCAAAAAAATAAAAAACCCTAGTAGGCCGAAATTGAAAACTAGCTAAAAACCTTACCAAATTGAGTTTTAAGCAAAAAGGAAGGTTGGAATCGTCTTATATGGAGTCTAGGGAGTTCAACGGCACTGGAATCACAAGATTTGGTGGCCGAAAACGTGAGAGAGGAAGAAGAGGCCAACTTTCGGCCAAAACACCAAATCCTACCTCACCGGCGCCGGAGGGGACGTGTGCAGGCGGTGGAGCTGCTAGAGGAAGGAGGTGGCACGCCAGGAAGCGCAGTGACAGTAGGTGGCCGGCATTGCGCATTGGGGAGAGGGGGAAGGGACGTTGGGAAGGAGAGGTTAGGGGTGAGGGCAAAATATGTAAATTTAACAAAGTATATATATAATAATAATAATAATAATAATAATAATAATAATAATAATAATAATAATAATAATAATAAATTTAATATTTAATTATTAAAATACTCTAATATTATATTTAGAAAAAATCACACACCACAAATTAATAAACATATACACATATACATATATATACATCACATAATAATAATAATAATAATAATAATAATAATAATAATAATAATAATAATAATAATAATAATAATAATAATAATAACTATATAGTATATACATAATTAAATAATAATTAACCCTAAAAAAAATGTAAAATGTATATACATATATATACATGTATATGTATATATATTAACATGAAAAATATAATCATGCATGACAACATGCAATTTAATAAAACGAGCTAGCATAATAAATAAATAATTATTTAGGTTTTATTTTCCCAAAAATGTAAATCTCGAAAAAATTTTACGTAAATCTCTTAAAATAACTTAAAATAATTAAAAATGACTTTAATAAATAGCACACTCATAAAATAATCATAAATATTATAAAAATTATTAACACTGCATATCCCGATGCAGTTTAAAATTATTTAAAAATCCGAGATATTAAAGTCTTCCCCCCTTATAAGAATTCATCCCTGAATTCCAGAAAAGAATAATTACAAGATCAAGAAGGGAAGAGATACAGGTAAAAAGCTCGCATCTCAACTTCAGTCTCCCATGTATGCTCCTTAACTCTGTTGCTACGTCACAGAACCTTAACCATCGAAATTTGCTTTGACCGCAACTGTTGAACTTGATAATAAACGATCGCCACAAGTTCTTCCACAAACTTCAGATCTTCATTCACTTCCACACTGTCGAGCTGCAACACGAGTGAAGGGTCTGAGACATACTTCCTTAGCATCGAGATATGAAACACCGGATGCACTTGAGACATACTCGGGGGCAAAGCCAACTAATATGCAACAGTGTCAACTCTCTCCAGAATCTCGAATGGTCCGATATATCTCGGTGCTAACTTACCCTTCCTACCAAATCTCATCACACCCTTCATCGGAGACACCTTCAGAAAAATAAAATCTCTAACCTGAAATTCTATATCTCTGCGCCTAGGATCTGCATAGCTCTTTTGCCTACTAACTGCGGTCTCTAATCTGTGCTTAATCACGGTGACTTTCTCTGCAGCGTCTTGAACCATCTCAAGTCCCGTCAAAGCTCTCTCACCAATCTCATCCCAACTCAGAGGGGATCTACATTTTCTTCCATACAATGCCTCATATGGTGCCATACCAATACTCCTATGGTAGCTGTTATTATATGCAAACTGCACGAGTGGCAAATGATCATCCCAGCTACCTCCTAAATCCAAAACACACATCCTCAACATATCTTCCAGTGTTTGGATTGTCCTCTCAAACTGACCATCTGGCTAAGGATGAAAAACAATACTGAAGTCCAACCTAGTGCCCATCATTTTTTATAACTTTTGCCAAAATTGAGAGGTAAATACTGAACCTCTATCTGACACAATGGACATAGGTACTCCATGAAGGCACACAATATGCTTCACATACAGCTTCTCCAATCTAGCTACAAAATAGGTGGTTTTCACAGGCAAAAAATGTGCAGATTTAGTCAACTTGTCTACAATCACCCAAATGGAATCATATTCATCCTTAGAACGAGGTAAACCGACCATAAAATCTATAGCTATCCTTTCCCACTTTCACTTGGGAATAGGAAGAGGCTGAAGCTTCCCAGAAGGCTTCTGATGTTCAGCTTTCACTTGCTGACATGTCAAGCACTTAGCAACATAATCAGCGACATCCTTCTTCAGTCCGTCCCACCAGTATAAATCTCTGATACTGTGGTACATCTTAGTGACACCTGGATGTACGCTATAAGCTATAGAATATGCTTCCTCAAAAATCTTTTCTCTCAAATCATCCACATCAGGAACACACAATCTACCACTGATCCACAACACACCATCATCATCGAGTGTGAAATCAGTGAACTTCCCTGCTCGAACATTCTCTTAAGCTCTTCCAGAATAAGATCTCGGCTCTAAGCTACCTTAATCCTATCTCTCAGTACATATCACACCTTAAACTGAGCTAGTAGTCCACCTGATCTACTAAGCTTCATCATTAGACCTTGATCCACCAACAAATGCAACTCTTGGATCAATGGTCTCCTCTCAACACTGATATGAGTAAGACTGCCTGAGGACTTTTTACTCAAGGCATCTGCTACTATATTAGCCTTGCCTGGATGATATAAAATCTCACAGTCATAATCTTTCAATAATTCCAACCATCTTCTCTGCCTTAGATTCAGATCTCTCTATTGGAAAATGTACTTAAGGCTCTTATGATCAGTAAAAATCTCACAAGTCACCCCGTACAGATAATGTCTCCAGATCTTGAGAGCAAAGATCACTGCAGCCATCTCAAGGTCATATGTAGGATAGTTTTGCTCATGCTTCTTCAACTGCTTCGAAGCATAGGCTATCACCCTACCATTCTACATCAACACACAACCAAGGCCAAATCTAGAGGCATCACAGTAAACTATGAACTTGTCCATACTATTAGACAAAGCTAACACTGGAGTTGTGGTCAATTTCTCCTTCAACAACTAAAAACTATTCTCACAAGCTTCTGACCACTCAAATCTAACATTCTTCTAAGTCAAGCGAGTCATAGGGGCTGCAATTCTAGAAAAATCCTGTACAAACCTCCTATAATACCTGGCTAAACCCAAAAAACTCTGAATCTCAGTAACAGAAGTCGGTCTGGGCCACTCAGACACTGCCTCAATCTTTTATGAATCAACCTGGATACCTTCTTTAGACACCACGTGTCCAAAAAAGGAAACACTCTCCATCCAGAAATCACACTTCAAGAATTAGCATAAAACTGATGTTCTCTCAGTGTCTATAGTAAAATCCTTAAGTGATATACATGTTCTTCCATACTCCTTGAATACACTAGTATATCTTCGATGAAAACTACCATAAACTGATCCACATACGGTATGAATACCCTGTTCATCAGGTCCATAAAAGCTGCTAGTGCATTAGTCAAACCAAAAGACATCACCATAAACTCATAGTAGCCATATCGAGTGCGGAATGCCGTTTTAGGAACGTCGGCTTCACTGATCCGTAACTAATGATAACCCAACCTCAGATCAATCTTAGAAAAGAACTGTGCACCCTGTAGCTGATCAAACAAGTCATCTATCCTCAGGAGAGGATGCTTGTTCTTCACTGTCACCTTATTCAGCTCTCTGTAGTCAATGCACAATCTCAGGCTACCATCTTTCTTCTTCACAAACAGGATAGTATTATTTTAATAATATTAAGTTTAGTGTGTTATTATTTCTATTATTATTTTTATTAAATTACATTATTTGTATTATTATTATTATTATTATTATTATTATTATTATTATCATTTATTGTTAATTTATTTTATGTATATATGTTAATATATGTTTATGTATATTATTGTGTATATATGTGTGATGTGTGAATATATATATATATATACACATATTTGTGAAAGATAAAAAACAAAGAACAAATAAAAAAATGTAGAACCTACTAGAACTCACCTCCTCCTCGTGCAACCTGACTTTGCTACCGTCAGTGTGCCTCCTCCCCTTGCTCACCAAACCGCCACCTTCTGCTTGCCAGCTCCGCCGCCTTCCTCTTCCTTCTCCAGTACCAATAGTAAGCAAAACAGAGATAGTGGTAGCAGACATTTTTTTGATAATTCCTCCTCCTCCAACCACCTTAGCTCTCCATTCCGGTGCCGTTCGACTCCCTGAGTTGTGAGGAGATGATTCCAAGCTCCTTTCAAGCTTAAATTCGATCATTTATGAGTTTTGTTGAATTTTTTATTCTTAAGCTTTTAGGGTTTTTATTTTTTTTAAGTTGATTTATGCAAACTCCCTTAAAAACTTTGAGCTTAATCTTCATGAATATATTTTTGTTATATTTTTTGGAATTTATTTTATTTTTGGTGAATTTTTTATTATTTTATTATTATTTATTTATTTTTCATAAATTAATTATTTAAATTATAAAATTGGTTGATTTAGTGTTATTATGAGTTTTTATTAATTTTTGTGTTGAGAAAATAATTTTTGAGAATATTATGTAATCTTTAGTAATATTTTTAGTTTATGTGAATATTGAAAAATTAGGTTAAATATGTATTTTTGTTGAAATTATTGGTTAATTATGTGTTTTAGTTAATATTAGTATAATATATGTTGATAAAATAATTTTAATGATTTTATATAATTTTTAAGGAAATTATTTAGTATTATGTGTATTTTGAATTATTAGGGTAATTGTGTAATTTTGTTAAAATTATAGTTAAATATTATGTTTTAATTGGTTTTAGAATTATTTAAGGTAATAAAATGATTTTTTATAAATTATTTACTATTTTTAACTAATTAATACTAATTTTTAAAAATTATTTCCAAATAATATACTATTTACTAAATTGGTCATTAAATGGTTTTTTAATTACTTTTAATATATATTTAGGCTAATTATGTTATTTGAATATATAAAGTGAATTTCACTATTTAAATATTGAATTATTGAGAAATTTAATTTTTAATAATATTATGTTATTATTTTGGAATTTTTAGTTAATTATTATGAAATTAATTATATTGAGTTTTTTAATGTTTAAATATGCTATATTTTGATATTTTTAGGATATTTATGAAATTTATTGATTTTTAGTATATTTATTGTATTATTTGGTTTTTTGGTGAATTGTGGACTTCAGTTGAAAGAATTGTGTAGTTCGGGGTCCCAACCGAAGGTGTTGAGTGTTTTTGTTTCTAGAAGTGTGTTTTCTTACAGGACTAGCTCTACTTTTTAGTAGAAAGATTGTAATATCCTGAGATTTTAAATAATTTTAAGCTGTATCGGGATATGTAGTGTTAATAATTTTAATATATATATTTTTGGTTATTTAATTAGTTGGTTATTTATTAAAGTTGTTTTTAATTATTTTAAGATTTATACGTAAAATTTTTCTGAGAGTTTTATTTTCAGGAAAATTAAAATCTAAATAAATAATTATTAATTATATTGGTCGGTTTTATGAATTTGCATGAGTCCATGCACGATTTTAATTATCGTATTAAAATATATACATATACATGCATATATATACACATATATATATGTTAGGGTTTATATTAATTAAGTAAATATTATATATTAAACATTTTTATTTAATTAATAAGTATTATATATATATGTGTGTATATGTATATAAAATTAGTTTGGTATTTGTGACATGTGGTGTATAATTATTTTGAATATAATAATAATATATTATAATAATTAAAATTAAAGTTATATATATATATAAAAAAATAAAGTTTGATTTATTTACAATCAATGCCATCATCTTCTCCCTTTAAGCTCCCGACGCCATTTCCACCATCACCGACGTTGCCAAGCTCTACCATCACCGTCAGAGTGTCTCCCAACCAACCACCACTCTCTGCAGCTTATTCCGCCACGTTCTCCTCCCTTTTTCGACGAGTTTTGGCCATGAGAAGCCGAGAAACTGAAATTTGTACCCAATGTCGATCAAGCCTTTTTCAGCCACCATTTTGAACACCACTAGTCTCTATCTTCTCCTTGAGCTTCGGTGAGTTCATTTCCAAGCTTGGTTTCTTGTGATTTGGTCTAGATTTTCCTTGGTTTTTAATTTTCATTTTCGGCCTTTATGAATTCTTTATTTTTTTGAACTTTGATTCTAATGATTCAAGCTAACTTACTTCACAAAGATTAATCCTCTTAGCTTAATCTACATCCTGTAATTTTTGTAGAATTTTTGGGAATTATTTTGATTTTTGTGAATTTTTTATTATTTTATTAATATTTTCTAATTTTCGTAAATTAATTAATTAAATTATGAAATTGTGATTTATGGTTTTTATAGGTGTTAAAATGAATTTTAGAAATTTATTTGTAAATTTTGTGATTTTTTTATAATTATTATGAATTTATTTAGTTTAGGTGATTTTTAGAAAATTAGGTTAATTAAGTATTTTGTTAAAATTTATTGGTTAATTGAGTATAATTATTGATTTTATTGAATTATATGTTGAGAAATTAATTTTTGAGTAATTATATTATTTTTAGTGAATTTTTGTATAATTATAGTGAAATATGTGAAATTATATATAACTAGGGGTATTTTGGTAATTTGATAATAAATAGGCTAAAAATTAAGTTAAATTGGTTTTAATAGTTATTTGAGGTATAAAAATGATTTTTACAAATTATTTAGTATTTTTAACTAATTAAAACTATTTTTCGTAAATTATTTTTAAATTATATATAATATACTATTTTTGTAAATAAATGAGTTTTTATTGATTTTTAATATGTTTTAGGGCTAATTATGTAATTTGGAGTTGTAAAATGTATTTTGGTCAATATTTATGAATTTATCAAGAATTATCAATTTTTAATAATATTTTATTAAAATTAGGGTTTTATTGTAATTATCGGTTAAATAATTATTTTCAGCGTTTTAAATACCTAGTTTGCTATACTTTGATATATAAAGGGCATTTTCGGTATTTTTGAATTTAAATTTAAATTTATTTTGTGCATATTTCGTGAATTGTGAACCTCGGTCGGTGGAATTGTAGTTTAGGAGTCTGACCGAGTGGTTGTGTGACTGTGTATTTTCAAAGTGTGTTTTCTTGCAGGACTAGCTCTACTTTCTGAGTAGAGAGATATCCGTTTTACAGGGGAGGTTTTGCCGAATTTTTGGTAGAATTCTCATAAAACATGACCTCCGATCGAATCCCTATTCCTATTATGTGTCTAGTATTCTAGATCAAGTTTCTAGAATTTCGTTAGATTTATTCTAATTTCGTATTGTCATTTGTTTGTTTAGTTACGTCGAGACCGACACTTAGTGGACCA
Source organism: Mallotus nudiflorus (assembly GCA_947683625.1). Classification (NCBI taxonomy): domain Eukaryota; kingdom Viridiplantae; phylum Streptophyta; class Magnoliopsida; order Malpighiales; family Euphorbiaceae; genus Mallotus; species Mallotus nudiflorus. Next base: position 9,174,063 of record CANTUR010000039.1, read on the forward strand.
GGCCCGTTGGACCCGTCTTGTGGAGCGCACAACTATGAGTTGTTATTTTATATATACGTGTTTTAGGATGCATGTTTTAGAAATGTATGTTTTATTTGTATGAAATATGCATAAATTGTTTAATAATTGCTTAGTTATATATTAGGTATATTTTAAATTAAATGCATGTTTTGTTATTGAATTATACCTAAAATGTTTTTAAGTATATTTATAGTTTATCTCTAGTTTATTTTATAATTAAATTGAATTTATTCGATGTATATATACTCGAAATATACTTAGTTTATTTTTGGTATTTTTCTAATATATATATGGTTTATATTGTTATTTTAATTAATGTTATGCATCATTTATTTTATGAATGTATGTTTTATATATAAATGAAGGATATCAATAGAACGTGCTACTTAGTGGGTAGCACTATGACCGAGTACGTACCGGTAAGACGATAGAATTTAGGTTAAATTACTAACCTATTGTGGATATTGAATGGATTGATTTGATTGATGTGTGATGTGATTTTAGAATGTGATTGCTGGAGCTATGTTGACCAAGTGTCTCGGGGCTAATTACACTGACAGTCAGACTGCTGGAGCTCAGTTGACTTAATGTCTCGGGGCTAGTCTACTATCCAAATGGAACAAGTGAACTTGTTTGGAATAAGTGAGCCTGTATGGCTAGAGTGTTGTCTAACACTATTTGAGGTTGCGATCATTTAGGGTTTTATTTAATCCTTTATAAACATATATTATTTTCAGTATTTATATAAAATGATTTTGCTGCATCTGTATGTATTTGCCTGTATATATGTTTATTATATATATTATTGAATGTGTACATTGTCATTTAGCTATACATGTATATATGTTATAACAATTCACTCAGTGAAGTCTGACTCCCCTCCGTTGACTATTTTTCAGGAGAGTCTTTATCTTCAGGCCTCAGTAGCAAACCCTTACGCCGGATTTCTTCTGCCTCGGCTTTACTATGTAAACTGCTTACTTGATTTTATTTTGTATTATTGACACTGTAGTAGTTGTTTTAGTGAGCAGTATATATTATATATGTTTGAGATTTGTATTTTAAAGGATTGTAATGAAAATTTGTATTGAAGAATTATATATATAAGATGAGTTATTTTATTAAATGAGTTGGTGGATTATATTTATTGCATATGAGATTTTAATTTCCGTTGCAAAATATTTTATTTATGTTGTTATTATTGCATGCTTTTATTTTATTTTAAAGGCTTGCTATGGGTTCTGGATCCGAAAAAATTCCCGTTCCCTAGCGCCGGTCATGGCCCCTGTCTTAGGTCATGATAGTGATGTCCATTTTACAGAGGAAGTTCTGCCGAATTTTTGGTAGAATTCTCGTAAAACATGACATTAGGTCAATCTTGAAATTCTGTGTCTGTTTGAGTTTTCAATCCTCCGTTAGAGTCTTCTTTTAGAAATTCTTAGAATATTAAGTTAGATTTATTTTGAATTTATTATTTAGTTGTGCTAAGACTGAGGCCTAGTGGACTGGGCCCATCGAACTAGTCTTAAGGAGCGAAAACTTGTGAGTTGTTATTTTATATATACATCGCATTTAGGATGCATGTTTTAATATATATTTATGTTTGGATTTGCATTTATTCATAATTGTTTTATTAAATGTTTAAGTATATTTTAGGAATATTTTTGACATATTTCTAAATAAATGCATGTTTTACTTTCGATATATACTTAGCATGTTTTTAAGTATATTATTGGTTTATTTTTGATATATTTCATGTTTAATTTGAATTTATTTGGCATATATATACTTGAAATATACTTAGTTTATTTTAAATATATTTCTGGTATATATATGGTTTATTTTATTATTATGAATGTTATTATGCATTATTTATTTTTCCGTATGTATGTTTAATTTAAAATGAAGGATATCGATTAAACATGCTACCTAGTGGACAACACTAGGACTGTGTATGTACTGGTGCAATAGATTTAGGGTTGAGTAAGGATTACTTGTGGTAATTATGATTTGATTAAGAATGGTTGATTGATTGATTGAGATGTGAGATAATTGATAATGTGGTTGTTGAAGCTCAGTTGACCTAGTGTCTCAGGACCAATCACACTAACAGTCAGACTGCTAGAGCTCGGTTGACTTAGTGTCTCGGGGCTAGTCTACTATCCATATAGAATAAGTGAAATAATTTGGAATTAAGTGAGCCTATATGGCTAGAGAGTTACTGTTGATTGAGGCTATGATTAAATAGGGTTCTATTTGATCCTTCAATAAAACTTATATTTTTTAGCATTTATATATAAAGTGATTTCAGCATTTATGTGAAATGCTTGTATATGTATTTATTATATACTGATGATTGATTGCATTTAATGTTAAGAGATGCATGTATATATATTATAAAAATTCACTCAGTGAGATCTAACTCTCCTCAGTTGATTTTTTAGGAGATTCTTTTTCAGACATCAACAGTAGGCCCATTCGCCGGATTTTTTTAGCCCCGACTATTTTATGTAAACTACTTGCTTAATTTTATTTGTACTCTAGAAAACTGCAGTAGTGAGTTGTATTTGGTATTTGTTGTATGTTGGTTATGAATTCAGAGGCCTTTCTCTAAATATTGTATAACATATTTTATTTTATGATATGACAGAGTTTATTTTTATTTTATTGGTTTGAGATTTTAATTATGGTGCATATTTTATTTTAATTATTGCATGCTTTTATTTTTTAAGGCTTGCTTTGAGTTCCGGATTTGAACGAATTCTCGTTCCCTAATGCCGATCATGACTCACAGTTTGGGTTATGACATGGATGATTCAAAATGATATAGAAAGCTAATTCAAATATCTATAGTTTCTATGAAGAAAAGTGTGGGAAAATTCAAATGTCTTGAGCAGCAATCACGATTTCAATCCATGAATAGTTATCTGACAGCATCATTTTCAATCATTCAAAATATAGAAGTTGGACACATCATTTGCACCTCCAATAATTATATTTTTAAGTATAAATACCTCTAGAGTTAAATGGAAGTTAAGAAACTTGTTTATCATTCATTCTTTCTTAAGCATTCATCGAGCTCTTAAATTCTCTTAAATAATTCTTTGTTTGTATAACTCTTATGAGAGTTGGTTGTGTTAGAAATAGAATTTCTCTTCATCTTAAATCTTAGGTTAGATTGTAAAGGAAGTGAGATTTATTTCTAAAGGAATTAGTTTAAGTGTTGTCCATTGAAACACTTGGATTTTTTGGTTTTTTTTGAGTGAGCCTTGAAAACTCACGTTGTAAGGTTATAAGAATGAGCCATAAAACTTTGGTGTAATCTTAATCTTGTGAATAAGATTGTGGGTGATTGAAAATCCTAACTTGAGGATAAGTTAGGTGGAGACGTAGGATTGTTATTGAATCCGAACTCCTTAAATTATTGGGTTCTTCATTCTTCCTTCTCAACTTCCATTCAATTATTGCAAATAATTCTTTTAATTTCTCACTTTTATTTGATAATCCTATTCACCCCCCCTCTAAGGCTCTTTAAACAATATTATCCACAAAATAATTAACAAATAATATCCACAGGAAATGAAAATAAAATCAAAAAAATAGTCCACAAATAACATAATAATATTATACAATAATAATATAAAACAAAATAGTAATCATGTATAAAATCAAGATATATAACAAGACAAATATAAGAATCATGCAAAATATACAAAATAAGCATTAAAGACCAAAGCATAATCATACAGGATCCTGATAGAGCGACGACACCTCTTCAAAGAGGCATCACCTCTTAACTAGGAGGTGATCTCAGATCACCACAAAGAGAAAGGGCGATGCCTCCATAAAGAGACATCACCTCTTCAACAGACCTAAAAACAGACTATATTTCTTAACCTCTAAGAAACTTTGAAATCAAAACAAACAAATAAAGATTGGTACAAATACATAAAGATCAATAACCAATAATTAATGTTTCACATATTCATGATTCCATATGACCTTAAACAAGCAATGAAACCCAAAAAAAAAAACAAGTAAGAGAGTAATAAATCAAAAGCTTTTAATGAAATAAAGAACTTAAAGCTTGAAAATGGGAATTCTCACTAGTTTGGATGAGTTTATGCTCTTAACTAATCCTTTAGAGCTTGGTTTGTTGGTTTGAATGCTTTGAATGTAAAAGAGTCCTTTTTCTTCTTAAGAAATCAAGTATTCTAACTCTAAAATCCATTTTTTTTCTTATTCTTCTTCTCTTCTTTTTCTTTTTTTTCTCTATCTTTTTTTCTTTCCAAACATCCTTTGTCATTTTTTCAGAGACTTAAAGTCCCAACCCCATCCTTTTTGCTCACACTCTTCCTTTTAAGCATTTTCCCCTTTTTTGCCTTTTTTAATTCCTAACAAACTCACTCTCACCCTCTCCCTATCCTTTTCATCATTCCCTATGCTTTTTTCTTTTTTTTCGGCCTTTTTTTCTTTCTACATTTAAAAACACCCAAAATCAGAGGTAGGTAGGCCTTAACTACTATCATTAATGACATTTAATATTGTAAAGTGTGGGTGTAAAGAGGCAACACATCTTTGATGAGGCGTCGCCTCATCGATGCCAGGATGAAGAGGCAATGCCTTTTCGTTGATGCAATCATCTCTTCACCCAGGCCAGGTATGAGTCTTTGGGCCAAAAGGCCATGGGCTTAGGCTTAGAGGCTCAATTTTGGGCTTAGGCTTGGTGTTTTAGGCTTTTGAGTCTATTTTAGAAAGGTTTCGGGCTTCCCTTTCATTCAAAACTCATACTTTTTCATTATCGAGCTTTCATTGCGGGCCAATCAAACTGAATGTGTCCACAGTTTTCCCCCTTGGTTTTTCAAAAAATAGAATTTTTGAAAATCAATTTTTTAAAAAATTAACATAGACACAAAAGCATTGAAGGATAAAAATGACATAATTGATCTTCGAGCTTTACTCGGACCGTTAGCCTCAAGAATTCAAACACGAGGGATCAAACTTTTACTCAAAATGTGACCATGATCCTCGGGTTTTTCTGGCCCAATCAGCCACTCATTTTAGTTTGGCATGATTTCTAAGTTTTCCTAGCTCAAGAAGTCACTCAGTAAAAGAAAAATGAAAATGTAACCATGTTTCTCAGGTTTTCCTGACCCAATCAGTTACTCATTTATAGTTTTGCATGATTCCCAAGTTTTTCCTTGCTTGAGAAGTCACTCAGCATATGACTAATGAAAACATAACTGTGTTCCTTGGGTTTTTTTTAGCCCAATCAGTTACTTATTATAGTTTTGTATAATTTCTAAGTTTTTTTAGCTTAAGAAGTCACTCAATAGAATACAGATGAAAATGTAATCGTGTTCCTCAAGTTTCCTTACCTGATCAGTTATATATTATAGTTTTGCATGATTTCCAAGTTTTTCAAGCTTGAGAAGTCACTTAATAAAGGAAGATGCACTTCAGGGATTCAAACCTGACTAGACACCTCCTACGACATATACTTCAAGGATTTAAACCTGATTAGACACTCATTTAGAAAGGAAGATGCACTTTGGGGATTTAAACCTAATCAGACATTCCTTGCAATGCACACTTCGGGGATTCAAACCTGACTAGATATTCCTTATTATGTGCACTTTAGAGATTTAAACCCGACCAGATGCTCTTTGTGAAGTGCACTTTAAGGATTCAAACCCAACTAGTCATTTATTAAAAGGAAGATGTACTTTGGGGATTCAAACTTAACCAAACATTCCTTATGATGATATGAACTTTGGGAATTCATTACCTGACCAATCACTTCTTACTACCGATGCTTCAATCAGAATATCTTCAATTCTCTAACATCAATTTTGGGGTACACTTAAGAAGTGAAACAAAAAATTTTCATTTTTTTGCTCCACTAAGGAATATATTTCTAATGGGCCAACTTGTGTTCCTTTCATCTTATAGGCTCTTTTCAAACCATCTTCCTCTTTTACCTTTCTGCTTTTACATATAATCTCTTTTTCATTCATTTCAAATTCACTTTCCACCCTTTTTGCTTTTAAATTCTCCTTTTCTCTTTTTTCACTTTTCAAAGCTTTCTCTAGGACCCAATAACACCTGCAGTGCATCCTGTGCATAATTTCAGTCTCAACATCGGAGACGAGATCCCTCTTTTAGTAAACATGTGATCCCATACTTGTGGATTGGCTACAAGAGAGGTTAGTATCTGATTTCTTTGATTTTTCCTATAAAAAATATTAAATAACATTTGGTTACTGTTCATAGATGCATGTTTATCGCTTTAACTAAAAGAAATTTGATTTAATTGAATGAAATTATAAAAATTGAATTATTCTTTCAGATCACCGACATGAAGAGGCATTGCATCTTCGATGGGGCAATCACCTCTTTAATTAGGCGATCACTTCATCACCAAGATTGCCTTTTCATGTCTAGGTGCTTACAAAGAGGCAATGCCTCTTTAATGGGGCGATCGCCTTTATCTTAGAGGCGTTCACCTTATTGATAAAATTCTGAATAAAAAAAAAGACTTTATTTATATAAAACGGTAATTTAACTCCTTGTTTTGTTCCTAAAGCTCAATGCCCACACCCTCAAGTGTGCTGGGAACTTTAGTGGTGCCTGCATTTGGTACAATGAGCTCACAGATACAGTGAAGACTCATATCAATGATATTGAATTTTTTAATTTCATTCTCATACTTCCAGCACAGCAAAGGCATATAGACTACCAACCTCTACATGCTCTGATGGAGAGATAGTCCAACACTACACATACATTCCACCTTCCTTTCAAGGAGTTTACACTTGATCCAGTTTGTTTAGTTGCCATCACTAGTATTGGTTACGTAGGGGATTTTATTCTTCTTGATGTGAGTCTCCATCACCTATCTCTAGACCATCTCGCTTTTATTGAGCGTCTACTTGGCATGGTTTTAAATATAAAGGGGATATACATAGTGAAGCTCGATTCTATTAGGAGCTTCTATACCCATGCCAGTGTCGAGGCGGCTACCATACCTCATTAAATTGATCAGGTAGTGCACACATTCCTAGTTTACTTGCTAGGCACCATTCTCTTTATGGACACTGCCAGTTCTATATCCCTGAGCTTTTTTATGCTCTTGAGAGATATGGACCTAGTAGCTTTATATGACCGTGGCAATTATACTCTAGCCTATATGTATAGGAGTATGGAAGAGTTAGTGTATAAAGCCAAGAGCCCCTGTGGTTTCTAGCATGCCATTCTAGTACTTCACTCATCTTTTACTATTAAGTTCCATCTTAAGTACTATTATCATGATTTATTAACAGTTCTTCCTTTCCCTTACAGGATTGGGCTCTAGAGCTGGAGCTAATTATAGGGATTACTCATGTTCATGACACTCCTTTTCCTATTATGGCAAAATGGGGCTCTAGTCGAGCTTGGAAGAGACCAGTTGCTTGTGTGCATATTCATTATAAGCGATTGAACACTCTCACACATTATAAGGTAGGTACCTACAAACATAATTGTAATTAGCAACACATTTATTAATCAAATTCATTCACTTACTGGCTTATTTTTATAGTTGTGCCCAAATTTTTAGGGTCCCCAAGTTGGATGGTTTTAGGCCATGGTCCACTCGATTCCACTATCCAGGAGGAGGGTACTACTGTGAGGACCTGACTGCAGAGTTTAGTACCTCAACGAGAGGGTACACCAGTGGCAAATGAGTGTTTGAGTGAGACGACCGCCCCTTGCTCCTCTCCGACATATTTTCTAGGACATGAGTTAAAGGGAGACGAGCTTGATTAGGCTTTAGAGGGAGATGATGTTATGAATTTTTATGAGAGGAGGAAGTCTTGATATGTGGATTTCACATGAGCTGATATCCTATAGAGGGTGCCTCTACCTGTGCCTCAAGTAAGGATGCAATTCTATTAAACATATTATTTCACATTTATGATTGGGGATACTATTTTCTGACTTAATTTTAATTCTTAGGCACTAGCTAGGGCACCAGCCCCTCATCCCAGGCCTATTACATAAGCGAGGCCTCATCAGTGTCCCCGTATTGTGCTTAGTGGTTAGGGTACCTCCTTTGATGTGCCTTTTACTAACATGCCTTCTAGTTCTAGCTCTCATATGCTAGGTGGTAGGATCGTTGCCACTCCTAACTTACTAACCCATTGTTGCGTGTTATTGGGCTCACTCTCTTATCATTTATTAATGTTAGACAGGAGCTTGGAGCCAGAGTTCTTCCCAAAGGCCACTACACATATGAGTTCCCTTCTTTTAAAGTTTGTTCTCAAATTTGACTTAACGCATAATTAATTTTAACAATGTATTAATTGTGTAGATACCACAAGTTTAGGGAGAGTATATGTATAGGGTGATTAAGGCCTATCGGGACTTCCTAATGCATATGACATAACAATGAAAGGTAATAACTATGCCTTATTTCTATATGTATGCATGCTCTCATGATTTCTTACCTTTTATTTCATTTTGACAAGACTGAGATGAGGCTAGTTAGGCCAAGATTATTGCTCTTGAGTGTTAGCTCGCTGCTCTCCAAGTCGAGGGTGATGAGGAGGAGGTTGTCACAAGTGATGACAAGGAGGAGGAGCCAATTGATGAGTATGCTAAGGATGACAACGATGACGATGGAGCTGATCCTGCAAACAATCCTACCGATGAGGGAGCTGATAAGCCTAGAGATAATGAGTAGAGGGGTACTTGTGAGTAGCGAGGTTAGGCACACACTAAAGTGTTTGACAACCATGACACTGTATGAGCTCAGGGCCCACTAGAAAATACAAAATGGGCTTGTGGCCTAAAATGGAGATAGAGTTACCACTCGGATAAATGCATGAACACACTGTATAATAACTAGATTCCACGAAGGTTTTCAGAAGCCATCATTAGAGATCAGGTTCGAAAACTGGGTATGGGCTTTTGGAATGCCCACCCAACCTTACGGTTAGCCTCTGTGTGTGTTCTATATTTTATTACCTTTGATTATTAAATTATTTCCTTATTTAATGTGGATTGCAATCATTTCCAATTTTATATTTTAGTCTGAGTTTGCACAGTAGTCCCATTTTATGTTTATAGCTCAACATGCATCATAAATAAAACAAATAATAATAATTTACAACTATACATTCCAAATGAATAGGGAAAAAGATTAAGGATTACAATAATTTGTTCAAAGAAAATGTAAAAATAAACAGAAAATAAACCATACATAAACTAAAAATAAACTAATTATTTATACAAATACAACCTCTCAAGAACTAATTAATAGAATAACTATTTGATGATTAAAAATCACCAAATAATTCCTACAGTAAACACAAATTAGCCTTATCTCATAAAATAATAATATTATCCACAAAAATAATTAACAAGTAATATTCATGGGAAATGAAAACAAAATAAAAAAATAGTCCACAAAAAATCATGATAATATTTATACAATAATAGTATTAAACAATATAGTAATCATGTGTAAAGTCGAGATATATAACAAGATAAACATAGGAAACATGCAAAATATACAAAAAAAGCATTAAAAACCAAAGTAGAATTGTAGGATTCTAATAAAGCAGTGACGCCTCTTTGATCAAAAGGCAATTTCAAATTGCCACAAAGAGAAGAGGCATCATCTCTATGAAGAGACGTCACCTCTTCAATAAACCCAGAAACAGACAACATTTCTTAACTTCTAAAAAACTTTGAAATCAAGACAAACAAACAAAGAGTAATACAAAGACATAAAAATCAATAACCAATAGTCAATGTTTCATATATTCATACTTCCATATGACCTTAAACAATCAATAAAACTCAAGAAAACAAGCAAGAGAGTAATAAATCAAAAGCTTTTAATGAAATGAAGAACTGAAAACTTGAAAATGGGAATTCTCACTAGTTTCAACGAACTGATGCTCCTAACTAAGCCCTTAGAGCTTGGTTTGTTGGTTTGAATGCTTTAAATGTAAGAGAGTCCTTTTCTTTCTCAAGAAATCAAGTCTTCTAACTCCAAAATCCTCCTTTTCTACTTATTCTTCTTCTCTTCTTTTCCTCTATCTTCTTTTTTCTTTCTAAACGTCCTCTCTCCTTTTTTAAGAGACTAAAAGTCCTAGCCCCATCCCCGTTGTCAACACTTTTCCTTTTAAGCCTCTTCCCCCTTTTTGCCTTTTTCAATTCCTAATAAATTGACTCTCACCGTCTACCCATCCTTTTCATCATTCCCCATGCTTTTTTTCTCTTTTTCCTGCCTTTTTTCCTTTCTTTTACGTTTAAAAATGCCCTAAATTAGAGGCAATTAGGGCTCAATTGCTACCATTAATGACATTTAATGCTGTAAAGGGTGGGTGTAAAGAGGCGCTACTTCTTTGATGAGACATCAGCTCACCGATGCCCAGGATAAAGAGGCGACGCCTCTTCATCAAGGCCAAGTATAGGCCTTTGGGCCAAAAGGCAATATACTTGGGCTTAGAGGCTTAATGTTGGGCTTAGACTTGGTGTTTGGGCTTAAATTTGGTGTTTTGGGCTTTTGAGTATATTTTAGAGAGGTTTCGGGCTTCTCTTACGTTCAAAACTCGTACTTTCTCATCATCAGACTTTTGTTATGGGCTGATCAAACTAAAGGTGTCCATAGTAAGATTAAATTTTGAAAATATTTTTTAAATTTTATTTTTCTTAAGAAAAGAAGAAAAATTTGAATAACCGTCAAATTTATTTTATAGGAATTTAAAAGTAATTTTTAAAAATATAATTAGATTTTTCAAATAAAATTGGATATAATTAACATGATTTCTAAATGAATGAGTTAATTGAAATGAATTTTAAAATAACATTTAATTGATACTTTGACCAAAGTTTATGATATGACATATCATTTTCGTAATTAACTTTTTGACCAATCATTCCATAACTTCACAAAATTGGCTAATTAGTCAAGATTAGCTTTTTAGAAATATTAAGCACACCACAAATATAATTTTTTTTAACTAAATCATCCCAAAACTTTTATACATTAACTAATTAAATCCAATTTATCAAATTTTAAAATATACAAGATATGAATTAGTAAAAATGAATCAAATTTATAATTTTTATTTTTTCAGGAATTTATATTCCATTTAAAAATAAACTAAAAAATAAAAATTTATAGGGATAATAGTATTTTTAGTCTTATAACTTATAGCATTTTTTCAATTAAGTCCTATAAATAATTTTTTTTACAATCAAGTTCAATAAGTATTAAAAAGTTTTCTCGTTAGTTCTATCAATTAGTCAATTCTTAAAATTAAACTTTTTTTTTTTTTACATTCCAATCCTAAAACTTGATTTTTTTTATATTTTGAATAAATAATTTTTATTTACAATTTATTATATTATTTAATTTTCATAATAATTGTATTTACTCAGTAAAAATCAAAAAATTTAAATATTTCTTTCTTAAATTATTAGTTGCATTAACAATGACAAATAAAATTAATCAAGCATTATTTTAATTATTTAAAATAAATAATTTTAATTAATATATCATATACGAATAATATTTTTTATGTTTACATAAATTCAATTAGTTTTGTCAACATTATAATTTGTGTTAGATTTTAAATATCTATTGAATTCAATTATATTTGAATAAGATATTTTCGAAAAATATATATTTCTCTACATCAAGCTTATGTTCAGTTATTTAATTGCTCGAATATTTATCATAAAATAATATATATTAAGGAAGTATTTTTTAAAAACATTGTCTATTTTAAATTCAATTGAGTTTAATAATTATTTAAAATATAACACAAATTAAAACATTGTCAAAATTGATTGAGTTTTATCCATATAAAAATTTTATTTAAGTATGATATATTAATTAAAATTATATATTTAATTAATTTTATTTAATGTGCTTATTAAACTAGTAATTTAAGAAAAATATTTTTAATTTTTCTGATATTATTTTAGTGAGTTATATAGTTACTGTGCAAGTTAAATAATAAAATAAATCATAAATAAATAATATTTATTGAAAATATAAAAATAATATATTTTTTAAAAGTTTTAGAATTGAAATATAAAATAAAAGTTTAATTTTAAAAGTTAACTATCAGAAAATTGAGTTGACTAACCGATAGAACTAACAGAAAAATATTTAATTGAAATTAAACTTGATTGTAAAGACAATTACTTATAGAATTTAATTGAAAAACCACTATAAATTATAGGACTAAAAAGTTGTCATCCCAAATTTATAATATAGAAAATTTATGAATGGCCACTTTGACTTTAATTTGACCTTCATTAATTGGTTCATTAAACATGATTTTGATTATAATTAAAATATACACTTGAACACACAAACACATATTAGTAGTTAAAAATTAATTGTTGAAATGAAAATTAAAGTTAATTAGATATTAATTATGCAAATGATTAACATGGTAAAAATATTTTAAAATCTGTTGTCATTAGATTTTACATGTTTAAACTTTTATATATTGCATTTCATGTAATGAGTTAACATTTTTTTTTTATATTAAATGCATTTTATAGTTACTTGATTTTTTATAAAATAAAATATATTTTATTAATATTCATTCTTAGTGGTAAAATATATTTTTATCCTAATAAAAATAAAATAAAATAAAATAAAAGTAATAAAAAATTCAAATAAATATATAATTTTCTTTATATTATATTATATTTTTCAGTAAAAAATTAATTTTTTCTTCAATTAACATTTTAAAAAATTAAAAACTCTACATTATTTATGTAATTTTTTCTCAAATAATAATGATAAAAGAGAATATTCCATATTCTGCCTCTGTTTTGTTTAGCAGAATCCAGAACCGTTGGTGGCTGTCTGCTCCTTGTATTTTCTCAGGAAACAGAAAAAAGAAGAAGCAAATGGCATTGGCAGGCAACAGTATAATCCTGCAAAACAGAACCCCCATTCTCACCAGTTTGACATCGTCAAAGTTTCGATTCAAACCCATCAATTTCCATCCGAAACCACGATCCCTCCCTCAGTATAACATTCGATTGAGTCCGTTGTCTTGTTTGGCGAAGTCCACTTTCATAGCAGATGATGTTGAAGTGCAAAGCATCAATCCCACCACCACACCCAGTCCTAGTAAGTTTCGAACGCCACCCATTTTCCCACTCCTAATGTTCAAGTGGAAAAGATGATTTCGTTATTTCATCTTTAAAATTCTCTAAATCTTCTTTATGTTATGTTGTGTTCTGCATATATAGCATGGTTGGAATTTGCCAATAATGTCTCTGGTGAATGGGATGGGTTTGGAGCAGACTTTACTGCTGAAGGAAACCCAATTGAACTTCCTGAATCCGTTGTTCCTGAAGCGTACAGAGAGTGGGAGGTCAAGGTTTTTGATTGGCAGACTCAATGTCCCACTCTTGCTCAATCAGAAGAGCTTGTTATTACTTATAAAACCATCAAATTGCTTCCTACTGTAGGATGTGAAGCTGATGCGGCAACTAGGTATAGCATTGATGAGAGAAATATTGGAGCTGTAGACAATGGAGTTTCTGCCTTTGCATATCAATCTAGTGGGTGTTATGTGGCTCTCTGGCCAATTGAGGATCATGGTGTGGCTAAGCAATTTGAATTAGAGCATTGCTTGATAAATCCTCAAGATAAGGAGTCCCGTGCCAGAATAATTCTGGTTGTTCATGTAGCTAATGCAACTCTTACATTAAAGAATATCAGGGTTTTCTGTGAGCAGTGGTATGGACCGTTTAGAAATGGTGACCAGCTAGGTGGATGTGCTATCCGGGATTCTGCATTTGCTTCTACTGCTGCACTGCAAGCTTCTAATGTTGTAGGAGTTTGGCAGGGCCCCAGTGCTGTTGCCAGTTTTGAGACTTCTCAAAGTGTGAGTTGCATAATTCAAGTTCTTTTAACTTTTTGGCCTTTCCTGTGTTGTGGTGTATGTCATCTGGAACAGCATAATATATTCATTTTGACCATTAACTGAATGTTTTCTGTCCTTTTATGTTATCTTTGCTCCAATGCTTTTCTTTATTTCGTGAGATGAGATACTTCTCCGGGGCGAGCAAAGTTGAATAAATGAACTTGTTGGATATGATAACCAAACAGTTGGAATTTCAAATTTTGTTTGTCTGTATTTTTCATAAAAGAAATAAGGGTGACTTAGTTAAAGATCTTATGGGGATTCTGATGAATGATTATTGTAAACTATACGGATCATGCCTTGATTAAAAAGTAAATTGATTGTAAATTGTACTGATCATATTCATGCCTTGGTAGGAGCAAATTGAATGCAAATTCATCAGCTTAAACTGTTAGAAGTGATTAAACAAATTAGTGGTTCAGCAAGAAATTTTTGGTGCTACAAATTGAAATTATGATGTATGGATATGTAGTTGACATTTTGGGCTAGTGTAAACTGTACAAATTGAAATTATGATCTATGGATGTTCAGAAATCAAATTATTCATTAAGGAAGAAGTTTTGATGATCCAAATAGAAATGTTGACGTATAAACTGGTACTGGTAATTGAGTTTTTGAAACCTGTTATACTTTCTCCTTTTTTCCAGGAACAATATATGTTTTATGTCTATATTCATGTGTTATCCATTGGAATAGTAAATAAGATGATGTGCTTTAATTATTCATTTCTTGCACCATTCATTTTGGCTCCTTTTCCTAACATGTCTTCGTTGCTATCTTCATGATAACTATATGCATCTATGAATATGACTTTATTGAATCTTATTATGTGCATTTATTACTGAAATTCTGAACTCATTAATTTTTCAGAATTTCTTGCAAGAACTAAAAGGTAATAGTGTATGCAAGTCAGTAAGAGATGAACATGGTCACATATTGCTTCCAAAACACTTATGGTGTTCACTTAAAGGAGGTAAAGATGGTGAAACTATCTCTGAGGTGGGATGGTTGGTTGAAGAAGGATTTGCTGTGACGTCAACATGCATTTTCTCAAGTGATGCTACGTTGAAGGTATGCTGGTAATGTTAGGTGGTTCATTTTTTTTTCCTAATTAGGATGTTAGACTTCTCTTGTTATTTGTTTAGTCTTATCAATTGAATATCTATTAAACAAAAGTGGAGCACCAGAGAGTTGATGAGTCACTTAGCTGACAATGGAAGATTTGTTAATTTGCCATAGAGGGTCGTCATTTGTGCATGGAATTTCTTGGTTATTTTTCAGGCCTTCTGATTTAAAAGTCCAGATTTTCCTATCTTTTTTATTACATGTAGTGGACTTAGGATTATTACAAGTAACAAGGAAAATAATAGGGATCAATAGGAATTTGACGGGGTCAACAATCTGCTCTTGTTGTTGTTTCTTTGTTTGTCGCAGGCTCCCTTAGTGACATTTTGCTTCTTTGGACTTGCTAATAAGCAAGCCTTTTATAACTACTATCTCTAGGCTTCTAGTATTTGTTGACAAAAAATAAAAGCCATCTCTAAGGAGTCTTGCATGGCCTTCTTTTACATAGGAAGTGTGATAGAAAAATATTTTTTCTCTATCAAATTTGTTGACAAAGTTAAAGGTGTTAGTGCAATGTACATAAAATATGTGATAAAAATGTTTTTCTCTATCAAAATGTGTTGACAAAGGCAAAGGTGTTAGCATGTGTTGTTTTTGGGCATGATTGTATCAATAGTGCAGTCACATCCTTTCAAAAAAGAAAATTGGATACCTATTTCTTGATTTTGTTCTCTATGTGCCTTGCTCTGCATTAGTAGGGAGTTTTGCATTTGATGTGGCAAATATGAAAACTGATTTAAATATTTTCAAATCTTTTCATAATTTAGGCTTTGGATGGTGATAGTCTTTGATAACAGTCGTCAAGGGAACAATGTAGCATTAAAGGCTTGGGATTTCTTTTTGAGCAGTCTTAGGAAGTGTACTTTCTGGGGCGTATGGTCTTGTAAATCGAACAAAGTCTTAGATTCAATCCTGCAGGGTAGTTTGTGGACAGGGGATTTATAGGAAGGGGAGAGCAAAGCAGTGATAGGAGGGCCTTTTGGAGCCTGCAGCGCATATAGTATTATTGCATTGTAATTGAGTTAGAGACAACTTCCACAATCCTTTTCCTTTTACAATCTGAGCTGAGCCAAATAAACAAGAATTAAAGCAACATTTTTTATAGGGATAAGGTGCAAATTGGACCTCAACTTTATCTCGAAGTTTATATTTGACCTTTATGTTTTTTGGATCCCATTTGGTCATTTTGTTTTTCTTTTAAAATTAGATTATATTGGACTTTTCTTTAAAACATTGTTGCAATTAAGTCCTATATATTGAAGAAAAATTTAATTTTAATGTTTGATTAATAAAAATTAGTTCAACTGATAAGAATAATTTATGTAATTTCTTTATGTATCTATATATTTAAAATTTTTAGCATATAAAATATTCTCTAAAAAATTTTAAAATTTATAAGAACTATTTTTTTTTTTAGAAATTGTTAAGCCCATAAAATATCTTTAATTTTTAAAATGTATATCACCTGATTTGTAAAATTTTTACATTTTTTATAATTTTTAAAATTTATAAAAATTTTTAAATCCATAGAAAATTTTTTTAAAAAAATTTACTAAGCGTATAGCAAATTTTTATTTCTATTTCTAAATGTATATCACTTGGTTGTAAAATTTTTAATTTTTTTTAGAAATCTTTAGGTATATTGAAAATATTATTTTTTAAAAATTTTAAAAAATAAAAAAATATATTTCTATAAACTAATTTTTTTTTTTAAAAATTATAAATATGTAATTTGGAAGTAATTTCATCAATTTTATTGTTATTTGAATTAATTTTTATTAATTAACAATAAAGAGTAAATATCTTTTGATTTGTAGTACTTAATTGCAATAACTCTTTATAAAACGGTACAATATAATCTAATTTTAAAAAGAAAAGGTTTAAATGGGACGAAAAAGTATAAAGGTCCAATTAGCACCTATCCCTTTTTTATAACTGTAATTTTAGAGTCAAAAGTGGCTTTATGAAGGCATGTGATTGAACCATGAATTAGTTAATTCTTGTCACAACAATCCAAAATTCCTTTACATTATGTTTGGTCACCAACAAATTCATTTGATTTGCAAATTAATTCCGAATAGAATTCATTTTCAAAAGAATTTTTATTGATGAAGTATATTTAGTTTAAATGAATAGTTTATGAAATTTATTTCAAATGAATTTAATATTTTGTTATGTTGTGTTTGATATAAATTTAGAATTCAAATTAATTACTAATTTTGTTTAGAAATACGCTTCTAGATAAATTGTATATTTTTTACATTCTTTTTTATTTTCATGTTACATCATTAAAATTGTGATTATTTAAAATTCAAATTAATATTTCAATTTATTTTTAAATATTTATTTTTAATGTTACAATTTATAAATTTTTATTTAATTAAAATTCATTAAAATAAAATTATAGTTACATGAAATATCTAAATCAAGGTTACATTAATTAAAAGAACTTGAATAATTGTAAATAAAATCACAACTCAACTATAAGTAATCATGGACTATATATATAAAATTAAATAGCAAACCATGATAATAATAATAATAATAAAAAGTCTTACAATTGTATTCATAATTTCAAAAGATGTTCTACTAAGAAACATAAAATGAAGAAACAAATTAAAAAGTTGAAATTGTAATAAGGTCAAATTGATGATTACCCATTGAAATATTCAATCCTACCCTAATTAAGCTTGTATTCCTCTCTTTTCAATTCTAAGAAAAAAAAAAAAAAAAAAGAGAGTGAGGGAGATACAGAGTAGCAGCAGTAGGTGAGGTAAAGTTCAAGTGAAGGTGAAAGGGAGTAATGGAAGGAGATAAGATATGTTTTAAAAAAATAAGAATGATAAAAAAATAGAAAGATATTTTTGAAAATTAAATAATGAACGGTATTTTAGTCATTTAAAAATGGAGTTAAAAGTTATGGAATTCATTTGAAAATTACAAGTTAAAATTTAATATAGTTATGATGAATTTCACAAATTTAAAAAGTTGGAATTGCAAATGAATTCTTTAGAATGTTCATTTAAACTAACACATATCATTTGATATTGCGAATAAATATAGTAAAATTGTGTGGAATTCATTTATACCAAACACACTCTTAATCATCAATCTTGTGCTAGGAAAAGTTTAACGAGTTTTTAGCAAGGTCCAATTTATCACCAATCTTTTTTTTTTTGAACAGCAATTTATCACCAATCTTGAGCTAGGCAAAATCTAATGAGATTTTAGTGAGGTCCAATTTTGTAAACGTTGCTTATGCTAGGACTTTTGTTTGTTTGGAGATGAAAGATGAGTCGCTAGCGACCTTATTTGATATTTGTGGTGGTTTTGTTGATCAAATATTTATTATATTTTATGAACTTGTGTTACAATCTTAAGTCACACATTGTTTTTTTTTCTTTGGCAGGAAATTTCAATAGCAAGAGAAATTGCAACTTTGCAAGGTGATTAGTCAGTGGTAACCACAAGAATAGCTTGATAATATTTAGCATGTATGTAGATTAATGTTCAAGTCAAAGTATATGAAGTTGTAATGTAATGTTTTGCGTATCTTCAAAACATGATAGGATTCATGTACAATTTATTCCAATAATAGGAGACCACGGCATATAGCACGGAAAGGCTCATAATTTTTTTCTCTTTTTTTGGAATGCGTTGCAATATGACACATGTACAATACCAAACCGTTTGGACCTTTTAAAGGTTCTAAATAAAAGAATAGAAAAAAATATTAATTCTTTTTTCGAGATAATTCACTTAAACTTAAAATTTATTGTATGCTTCAATGTTTGACAATTATGATACTGTATGGGTTTGAGATCTACAAAAAAATATAAAATGGACTCAAGGTCTATATCAGAAATAGAATCGTCATCTGGATGAAATTTAGGACACGTTATACGGTAGCTGTATCTTACAGAGGTTTTCAAAAGTTGTAATCAGAAAACGAGTTCGAAAACTGGATATGAGCTTTTGGAGTATACACCCAACCTTACAGTTGGCCTCTATTTGTATTTTGTATTTTATTACTTTTAATTATTCAATAATTTCTTTATTATCATGTAAATTGTAATTTCCTCCAATTTTATAATTTAACCCAAATATGCATATTAATCAAATTCTATGCTTATAAGGGTGATTCACGATATTTATTACAATAATATAAAATATTCATTAAAAATAAAGATAGATAAATAAGTGCTCATGCATAGAAATGAGGGGAGTAGAATAGATTACAACCTCTTTTATCATACAAAATGGAGTAGAATAAACTAAAAATAAACCGAAAGTAAACAAAAATAACAATAATAATAAGCACACAACTATTTAATTAAGCAAGATAATAAAATAATTGTATAAAGAAGACTGAAATATGGAAATATGAAAATACATTAAAAAAAAAGAAATTATGTGAGGATAAATGTATAAGATTCAAAATTATCATATATCTAATAATTAAAGAAAGATATAAAAAAAAAATTAAAATGACAAACATACACACTTAGATTTTAAAAGAAATCAGAATCAAATATATTTCAAAATAAAAGGAATAAGCTCTTATGATATAATTATAAATTAAAGAAAATAATTAATTAATTATTTAAAATAAAATAAAATAAAATAATATAGCGATATCTCTTCAAATAGGCATCGTCTTTAGCGATGGATGCAATGGGGCATCACCTTATAGCAAAAGGGCATCGCCTCTATAAACTAACAATGGGCTAAATAGTATGGTCTTAGTTAAAATAGTAAAAATCATGCAAATGCAACTAAAATTTACATAAAATTTTAACTAACATACTAAATTTTAACTAATAAAATATGTAAAAATACTTCGTTATCATTTTGATGAAGTGGCTGAAAAATGAGCAAATTTGGAGTAGAAATATTTAATTATATAAATAGTGATTTGAAATAGTGAAAACCCATGCAGAAATATGAAATACAATTAAACTCATGTAAAATTTTGAGTAACACACCAAATGGGAGCAAACAAAATAGATGGAAATATTTTTGTTTTTCTTCTGATAAAATGGTTGAAAGGAAAAAAATTTTTGAACACAAAATTTTTTTCTTATGAATAGTGACACCTTATTATGGTGAGGCGGCATAGGTGAAAACAAAGTGGCGACACCTTGTCAAAGAGGCGTCGCGCCGATGAGGCACTGTTTGAGTTGCCTAGAACATATTTAAGTTCATATAGAGTTATCTAACTTAAAAACCAATTGATTTAAACAACTATAAACTTATGGATGAAGATAACAAAGATCTTACATAAAATGTAAAAGCTATATTCAAAAACAAAGATTCTTACTAATATGAGTTTGATTTCCAAAAATGTTTAGCTTTCAGAAGTTTGGATTTGATTTATGCACCATCCTGAATGCAAGAATAGCATTTTCCTCTTAAGAATGAACTCTCAATTTTCTTCTCTAATATATTTTTTCCTTTTTTTCACTTCTCCCTTTTTCTTTTTGCGCTCTTAGGATTTTTTTAGCTCCTTAAACTTTTTTTTTCTATATCCCCCCTCCTTTAAGCCTTTTTATACTTTCCAAGCTTAATCACTACCTTTACTCTTTTTATCATTACCATTAGCTTTTTAGCCCATAAATTTTCTCAAAAAAATAACTATTCCTGCTATAATTGTAGAGCAAGAACATGTGGGGGCCCATCAACTTACTATTCTTAAAGAACCTCATTTAATGTAGCAACAAGTGGCCTAGTGAGTAGGGCTGAGCATTGGGGCGGGGCGGGTCGGGTGAGTTTGGGTTTGAGTTTTTTTTCAAAAGTTAAAATCGAACCGAATGGAGGCTTTTTGGTCGGATATCTGTTGATTTTTGTATAACTGATTATATATTAAATACAATAAATGAAATAAAAAACAAAAAGATTGCTGTAGTCAAATGGCTAAAGCGCGCACCCTTTCTCCATATAACCCCCGGTTCAACCCTTGACAACCATATAAGGTTTTATCAATTTTTGTTAAATAAAAAGCAAAAAATCAAAATTTACATCAATAGGAATTGAGCCGTTAACCTTTGAAAGTAAGTTTATCGCCTTCGCCACTTTGCTAAACCAATTATATTACTATATTTTAAGGTAAAAAATATACATAATATAATAAATTTTGGATTTTCGATCAGGGCGGGTTCCGCCCAAAATTTATAAAAAATCCAAAATCAAAATTGAACCGATGCGGGTCAACTCAGTTATAGGTTGGTTCATTGGTCCAGGTCAGTTTTACATAGCCCTATTGGTGAGGAGGCAATCTCCTCTTCAAAGAGGTGACACCTCTTCACTCAACTGCCTTTGAGGCAATTGCCTCTTTGGCTTTTGAGGCTTGCAGTTGTAGGTTTAAACTTGTGTTTGCATGGGTTTGAGCTTGAAATGAGTTTAGGTTTTAGGCTTAGGCTCTTAAGTCCATTCTCAAGAAGATTTTGAGTGTCTCTTGCATTCAAGATTCTTGTTTTCTCATTATTAGGCTTCATTATAGGCCGATAAAATTGAACATCCATAGTTTTCCCCCTATTATGGGTCAATCGAATCGAGTGTTTGCAGTTTACCCCCCTAATTTTTCAAAAAACCAAACACATGCAAGGATAATCTTTTAAAAAATCAAATTTAGAATAAAATGATAAACAAGAAATGATGTACTTGACCTCCGAGCTTTACTCACACCGTCGGCCTTGGGAATTCAAACCTAAAAGGTTAAAATTTTAATCAAGAAATGTGACCATGTTCTTTGGGTTTTCTTGGCCCGATCTGCCACTCATTAATATTTGACAAATCATTTGGAAATGTGACCATGACCCTAAAATTTTTTTAGCCTGATTAGCCACCCATTTGAAATGTGATTCATTAGTTTTCCTGGCTTGATACACCACTCATCTAAAATATGATTCTTGGGTTTTCCTAGCCTAATACACCACTCATTTGAAACTTGATTCTCAGGTTTTCCTAGCCTGATACACCACTCATCTAAAATGTGATTCTTAGGTTTTCCTGACTTGATACACTATTCATCTAAAACATGATTCTTGGGTTTTCTTAGTCTGATACACCACTCATTTGAAACATGATTCTTGAGTTTTCCTAGCCTGATACACCACTCATATGAAATGAGAAACTCATGCCATCATCTTTGGGTATACAAACCTAAGAGGCAGTTCCTCAATTCTAATACTTTGATAAAAAAATCCATGGCTCACCCTCGACTACAGGTCGATCGAACCGAGCATATAGTTTGCCCCATACTACAGGCCCATTAAAATGAGTTTCTATGATTTGCCCCTGCTATGGGCTAATCAATTTGGGAAAAGAATTCTTTAAATTTGAAACGTGACTGTGATCCTTGGGAGTTTATCCCGATCAGCCACTCATTAATACTTTGATAAGAAAACATAGGATAAAAGAAGAGAACACCAAGCGAAGCTAAATAGCCACGTAGGCGTCAAGCAAAAAACATAAAAGAAGCCATATAGCCATGCAGTTGTCAAACAAGAACACATAAGAAAAGCCATATATCCACACAGGCTTCAAGTAGAGAACTATAAAGAAAATGTTGTAACCTCGATCGCCTTAAGAAATACTATCTATAAAAATAAATAAAAGTAGTATAAAGAAAATAAAAGTCTGATGACTAGAAAACCTGAAAAGGCTAGTCAAGCAAAAATTAGGACATTCCCGTTGTTCAAAAAATCTGCAAAGGGCTGACAGACAAAAATTAAGGAATAAAATAAAATAAAATAAAAGAGGTGCTGTTGATTAGAAAACTTGCAAAGGGTTGTTTAGGAAAAAATTAAGGAAATAAAATATGAGCGAAAAATATTTACTTAGAAAATTCGAAAGGACTAGCTGATAATAAAAGTTATGTCATGTGATGTAGCAAATGTACTCATTTTTGCCCTAATTAATGAATCTTATTGAAATTAAAAGTTTATTATGACATTGCATGTTCTATCTTATTTATAATACATAAGTATTAGAAAGGAAAATAGAACATAAAAGATTAAGACTAGCTCTATGAGACCATTTTGTTATAGTGGCGCCTATGTTTCTTCTTTTGAGACTCATCATGTAAAGCTTGGGTCCTCTTGTATCTGGAAAATTCGAGTGGCTCTATAGCTTATATCATGACCCATATTTAAAAAGTAAAAATAAAAAGCCTGTTAAGTTGAAAACCCAAAAGGGCGGCTTCGGCAAAAGTTAAGCCAAAAAAATAATAAAAAAATAAAAATGAAAATAAAATAAAATTCACTTAGGACCATCTATTCATTCAAGTCTAATTTTAAGAAAAGGAAATTTGAAATAACTACAAATTAGAGATGAATATAGCTTGGAATCAATCATCCCAGACTCCACTATTAGGCCATGGGCTCCATCCTCTACTAGGGTCATCATGATGATAAGTATTTGGAGGTCTGACAGATGAAGTACCAATGCTGTAAGGGTCCATGCTCAAGTTCGTAAGCCGCCGACAAAGCATCTTGTTATCCTGCTCTAGATCCTTAGAATAACTCTATACATATAGGAAACATCATATTATATGCATTCTATGCATACCATGCATACATTTGCAAAATAAGTGTATATGCTTACTCGCCAACTATCTATGACCTATATGGTAAATAATCTCTAAGACGAGGTGAGTCTGTGCAAATACTTTGCTTGTGTCCGGGGGACCTATTTTGTAAAGTTGTACTAACATCAATACCAAGTGTATAGGAAATATAAGAAAAAAGCCAAACAAACTCATATAAGAAGTATTTGTTGGAGAAAAGCTGGGGAGCTGAACATCAACGAAATGTATCTACTACTCAACTAGAGCTTGAATAGCAAGATCCCAATAGAGCATGGATCTATCAGGAAGGGGAACATCGCCAAAAATAGCATCGGTAAAAGCTCCCTCAAAACTGGTCCTAACATACTGAGTGTGCTGTACACAGCCAGGACTAGGCCGAGGACTCAAGTGCAATCTTAGGCTCAAGGGCATCCTCACTCTCCTATGCAGTCTCAAATCCTTGATCAGCCCTAGCCGCCTCCTCCATCACTTCATAAGCAGGGGAGCGAACTTCCTCAGTCTGTGAAAAGCAAACTGTGAGAAAATAATAAGTGATTAAAGAGTTCTAGAAAAGAAATGATAAGAAGTTACTTTAGCTTGATTAATAGGAACATGCACCAAGATGTTTTAATAGACAAACTGCTGGTAATGATGGGACCGCTCCAAAAAAATCATAGTGTCATAACCCTATAATGCCTCCCTCAACTTTGAACCTATCAGCCAGGAACTAGAAAGCATTAAGTGAGGGACAACAACAAGAATACGACATTGGGAAGGTCTAGAGCCCCATCGATATACCCTCTACTAAATACCACATCCGATAGCCATAACCAGGGAGTAAAACTCTCATCTCCTAAAGTCGTGCTGCAGCATCCATGAAATCATATTGCTGGACATCATTGGCTCCCTCCAGCCAATCAAAATAGATCTACAAAATCAGGATTAATAAGTTTAACTTGTATTAAGTCATGAAGTACTAGTGATTTTGTTTTCTTATCAGGTCCCACTCGATGGTGTTTAACTGATCATGATAGGTTTCTAGAGTATTCCTAACACTCGCTAGACGGGAAGAGCCCTATCTTTGCATTAGGGGGAGACTCCTATCAGAGCTGATAGCCTTAAAGCCATGAATCAGTGTAATCTCTATGCTCCAGATCTGAAAGAGAGCATAAGTCAACAAAAAGAAAGAAAAGGAAAAGAGAAGAAGAAAAATAAAAAGGGAACAGACATACACGCAGGACATGCCAAAAGCCGCACATGGTGACAACGCCTCTACAAATAGTGTCCAATCTATAATATAAATAAGACAATGCAGCAGATCCCCATTCGAGGGTGACAACTCGGTCTAAGTCTCGAAGAGGGCTGAGAAGGGCAATGCTGACCTTATGACCAGTCTCGTAAAAGAGGGTCATGCCAAGCAATATTAGAAGGAGGCACCTTACCTTATAGGCAATCTGATGAGGAGTGGTGGTAAAAAGGTGTCTAAAACCCTCAGTTAATGATGAAAGAAGAACATTCTTTTGATTCTTCCACATTGGAGCAAATCTAATCAAGTCTCACACATATTGATTCCACCTGTGCTCGGGGAGACTGCAATCACTAATGTTAAAGGAAATGGGAGTCCCTCCAAAGGCAATCCCTATGATAACTGAGAAACTCATGGGCGATATGGTAAACTTGCTACTCGAGTATGGAATGTGTGGGTGGTATCCATCCACCGCTTAATTATTGCAAATAAGGAATGGCGATCAGAACTCCCTTAAGCTGTCAGAAGCCTAACAATAAATTGTCTAAAACTGGAGGCCCACACCAGCTGCACCATATTCTTTGATAGCCCATGAAATAATTCACGAGCTATGTGAAAACAACCCATGAATTTCATTGGTCGCTAGGAGAATTTCGAGGGAGAAATAATTTTTTAATTGACTAAATAAAAAATAATAACAATAATAAAAAAATAATAGGTCAAAAAAATAGAATGTCGGTCAGCATTCCATAATGTTGATTAACATTGTACAATGCCAATCGACATTACACAAATGCCAACCAATTTTTGGACTTCCGACTTTGATTTTCAGAATTTTGGTCAGCCATTCAATTGAAATCCTATGTTCCGGGGTTAAATTTAAATTTTTTTATGCATTTTTGAGTATTTTTAATCTAATTTCAATAATATACACACGAATTTACATTTTGAAATTAATTTTGATTACTAACTGTATGAATAAATTTTTGCAGAAATAAATAGAAATGAGGAAGTGTTACCTCATTGCTCGCATCTGTGCATTTATAGAGGTGAAGGTGAGTCAAAGGAAACACAATAGAACCTTCTCAGAGTCCAAGGTTGTTTTGAGGAAAACAGAGAGGCACAATGGCTGGATCAGTTGGAATCTCTACTCCTTTGTGTAGCCTATATTGTGGGTTAACCATAGGATCCAACAGATCATGAATTGGACTTCGAATGAGTAAGAAATCAAAATAAGAAAATCAAAGAAAGAAAAAGAAGAAATGGAGATGGAAATGAAAGAATAACATCGAAAATAAGGAGGGAAGCTTCTTAAATGAAAAATATCCATTTTGGTCCCTTGACTATGCATGTATTCAAACTTAAGTTTTTCTTTGCAATTTCATCCATAATTGCATCTGGATTAGGATTTGATTCATAAATAATTCATTCAAATCATGTCATCAATCAATAATTTATTATTAATGGTGTCTGTATTTATTCTGAATTGTCTATCAAGTATAAAATATAGAATATAATTATAGAATTCAACTTTGCATTTCTATATGCATCATTTCAACCAAATGTTAAAATTCGTTTCATGTTACACAATAGTTGATACAAAAATTTTCAAAATTATCATGTTATGTGCTACACAATAGTCATAACATGAATTTCAAATTCCACATGTTATATGGTTCAATAATAGTTACAACATGACCTTTTTAAGACTTTTTACCATTAGACACTACACGATAGTTATGGTATCATTTCTAAACGTTCCACATGAACTATAGCACATTTTTCAAATCATAAATCGCTAAACATCTCGCAGGAAATATAGTGAAATTTTAAATCACTGAATTGCTAGATGTTCCATGAGAACTATAGTACTTCTTTCAAAATCAAGGCTCATTAGATGTCTCACAGGGAATATAGCGAGAATCATTGCATTCATTTTATTAAAATGTCCCATAGGGAATATAATGAAATCCATTATCATTAGACATCCTAAAGGGAATATAGTGCAGTCCACTAGACACTATAAAATAGTTATGATATTATTGCTAGACGTTCCACAAGAACTATAACATGTTTTCAAATCTTGAGTCACTAGACGTACCAAGGTGAATGTAGGGAAATGCATAAGTTTCATTAGACATTCCATAAGAATATAGTGAAACATATTAAATATAGTGATATGGAACCTCTACAGTTAAGCTTGAGAACCCTTTAGATATGCGGACCCATAAAACATTAACATGAAAACCCCAAGAATTAATTTGGCACAACCCTCTAAGAATAGGTTAGATTTTAGATGTTTTCTTTATTCTAATTCTTTGATCATTGTCTAAGTAATATGAAATCTAACCTATTGTTAGAGGGTTGTGTTGAATTGGTTCTTGGGGTTTTCATGTTAATATTTTATGGGTCTGCATATCCAAAGGGTTCTCAAGCTTGACTGTGGAGGTTCTCTATCATTTGGTATCAGAGCCTAGTTCTAGATCAGGTTTTATCCTTTAACTTTGTGTTCTTTATTTCTGATTTCTTGTGTTCTTGTTTCTTTAAATTTATTTCTTGTTCTTCTTCTTGATTCTTGATTCTTGGATCTTGTTCTTTTATCTTGTTCTTGTATTTCTTTAAGTCATTCAAATTGCTCTACATTCTGAAATTTATAATTGCAATTTGTGTTTGAAGTCAAAAAAAAAAAAAAGAGAAAAGAAGTAAATTGAAGAAAAAAATATGAATTATTAAGAGTTTAATTTGATTATTGTGGCGATTGATTTTTCCTAATCAAATTTGAATTTGCATATCACTATAATCCTTGTTTATTAAGGATTCTAATTAAGAATAAATTGTGTTATATCTTTTATTCCTTGGTCAGTAAGGATTTGCATATCATTACTTTCCTATTCTATTTAGGAATATTATTAATTGTGGTAGATTGACTTTCCTTATTAAAATTTCTTCCTAATTCGTTTCCTTCCTATTCTAGGAAGATATTTGTAATTTTTTTTTCACATGTCTTTTGCTTCTTTTTGAGTTTTCCTATTTTATTGCTAATGAATTATTATTTTTTATTTAACTAAATTGCCTCAAACTTGTTTTGAAAATTTCACTTTTGAAAGTTCTACTTGAATATTTCTTCAATCTAATTAATTTGTTCTAAAAGTGTGATTCACCTAAGAACATAAAAGAATTAGCTTGAGTGGTGAGAGGAAGCTGAGTGAAACATTAAATTGAGTTAAACACGAGTGACCACCTGCATCATTTAAGTGCAAGCACATGAGGGAGTGCTTGTGAGGATCTTAAATTATTTTTTATTTGTGTTTCTAACATTCTTTTGCAGCAATGTCAAACCAAGGTGAAAATAAAGGTGAGGGTAAAGTTGATGAAACTTTGCTATGTGAGGCTCAACAAAGGCAATTTGCACGTATGAATACAAATTTTAAGACTATAATGGAGAGACTAAACCGCATGGATACAAGGCTAGGAGCTGTTGAGAGGGCAACAATACCAAACCGTAATATTGAAGTAGAAGGCAATGATGAAAATGAGGATAAAGATGAGGTCTATGCAGAAGTAGGAGTACCAAGAGGTGGAGGTAGACAAGGCCAAGGTAACCGGTTCCATCAAATGGAAGAAACCGAGGCAATAAAGATGATGTAAATTGAAATTTGGGAAGCATCAAACATAAGATACCTAACTTCCAAGGTAAATCAGATATGGAGTCCTATTTACAATGGGAGAAACAATTGGAACTTATATTTGATTGCCATCAATTTAGTAGGGAGAAGAAGGTAAAATTGGCGATTCCTCAATTTTCTGATTATGCTATTGCTTGGTGGGACCATTTGGTGATTAATAGGCGAAGGAATTTAGAGTACCCAATTAATAATTGGCCTGAGCTCAAGGTTGTAATGAGGAAGCGATTTGTTCCAAAACACTATCATAGGGAACTTGTACAAAAACTTTAAGTTCTTAAACAAGGTAGTAAGAGTGTGGATAAAAACCATAAAAAGATGGAGATGCTCATAACTAGGGTTGATATAGATGAAGATGTGGAGATCACTATGGCGCACTTCTTGGCTGGTCTAAACAAAGACATATTTGACCGAGTAGATTTACACAAATATGAAGATTTAGAAGAGATGGTGCACATGGCCGTCAAGATAGAAAGGCAACTCCAAGGAAAATGGGCGATAAGGTACAATTCCAAACCCTATTCTAGTTCTAATTTTAATTGGAAAAAGGATGGAAAGAGTGATTATAGGGGTGGGAATAAGGTTACTCATAAGGTTGCTAAAGGGAAGGTAGATTTGGTCTCTAAGGATAAAATCAAAATCGATGAGCCTAAAGGGAGAAATAGAGACATTAAGTGTTGGAAGTGTCAAGGAGTTGATCATATGAGCAAAGATTGCCTTAATAAAAGAACTATGACAAAATAATAATTGTGACTGATGAAGAAGAGGGCAATAATGAAAATGACGAGGATGAGATGCCTAAATTGGAAAGTTATAGTAATGGGAGTATAGAGGAGCCAATCAAAGGTGACATGCTGGTTACAAGGCATGCTATTAGTACTTAAATAAAGGAAGATTGCAATGAAGAGCAACGAGACAACTTATTCCATACAAGGTGTCATGTGCAAGGCAAGGCATGTCTTATGATTATTGATGGAGGGAGTTGCACTAATGCAGTGAGCTCATTCTTAATTAGTAGATTGGGGCTGTCTACTAGACCACACCCATAGCCATACAAATTTTAATGGCTTAATGATTGTGGGGAGGTCAAGGTAAATAGACAATCTATTATTTCCTTTTCAATTGGTAAATATCATGATGAGCAATTGTGTGATGTAGTTCCTATGCATGTTGGAGATATTTTGCTTAGTAGACCATGGCAATTTGATAGAAAGACCAAGCATGATGGGTACCTCAATTGGTATCACTTTACCAAGGATGGGCGCAAGATCATATTAACACCGCTTTCTTCAAAGGAGGTGTATGAAGACCAATGTAAAATGGAAAGAATGAGAGTGGAGGTTGAAAAGAAAGAAAAAGAGAGTAAGAAAAATTCTTCAGAGAGTGAAAAGAAAAAGGGAAAAATAAAAGAAGAGATTCAACCTAGAGAGAAAAAAGAAAAGAATTTGAGTTTAATAGCTAGGACAAGTGAGGTTAGATAGGCTTTGCATGCTAATTAGCCTATATTTGTACTTTTGTACAAAGGGGCTTATTTGGTAACTAATGAACTTAACCCATCTTTGTGTTTGTTGATCTTTTTCAAGAATTTGAAGATGTGTTTCCCAAAGAGATGCCTAGTGGATTACCCCCAATTAGAGGCATAGAACATCAAGTTGTCTTCATTCCTGGGGCAGCCATACCCAATTGACCAGCATATAGAACAAATCCAAGAGAAACAAAGGAGATCCAAACACAAGTGGAGGAATTGCTAGCTAAAAGGTATGTGAGGGAAAGTCTTAGTCCTTGTTCGGTTCCTGTCATTCTTTTGCCAAAGAAGGCTGGAACATGGAGGATGTGTGTGGATTGCAAAGCCATCAATAAAATCACTATAAAGTATCATCATCCTATTCCTAGATTAGATGATATGCTTGATGAGTTATATAGTTCTTGTTTGTTCACCAAAATAGACTTGAAATCTAGTTATTATCAAATCTGAATGAATGTTGGTGATGAATGGAAAGCAACTTTTAAGATAAAGTATGGGTTGTATGAGTGGCTTGTTATGCCCTTTAGTTTTACTAATGCTCCTAGCACATTCATGCGATTGATGAACCATGTGTTATGAAATTACTTGGGTGAATTTATTATTGTTTACTTTGATGATATTCTGATTTACTTTAAGTGTTTAGATGATCATATTATGCATGTACGAATTGTACTAGAAACACTTAGACAAGAAAAGTTGTATGCAAACCTTAAAAAGTGTAGTTTTTGCATGAATAAGGTTAATTTTCTTGGTTTTGTTGTATCTAGTCAAGACATAGAGGTTGATGAAGAGAAGGTTAGGGTGATTAAAGAGTGGCCAAAACCTAAGAATGCTAGTGAGGTGAGGAGCTTTCATGGGCTTGCGGGTTTTTATAGGCGATTCATTTAGCACTATAGCTGCACCTTTGAATGAGTTAGTTAAAAAGAATGTTGGATTTGTTTGGGGTGATGCACAAGAACATGCATTTAATGAACTTAAGGATAAATTGTGTAATGAACCTTTGCTTGCTTTACCTAACTTTGAAAAGACTTTTAAGATTGAATGTGATGCTAGTATAGGAATTGGAGCTATTTTAATGCAGAATCAAAGACCACTAATGTATTTTAGTGAAATGTTAAGTGGGGAAGCCTTAAAGTATCCAACATATGATAAGGAACTCTAAGAATATGTTAGATTTCATATTACTTAGACAATAATCAAAGAATTAGAATAAAGAAAACTTATTTCTAAACTCCAATTTTGAAACACTCCACAAGAAAGGTGATCAACCTACTTGAATGTTCCTATAAGAATGTATTCTATTCAAGAACACAAAGAATAAAGTAAATAGGCTTAGGTTTTAATAAAAATATCAAATCTAAATTGTCATTGGTTTTACATATTGTTGGCCTTTATATAGATAATTAAATAACCTAATCCTTGATAGAAAGAGTTTCTTTACTTATTCCTAAAGATAACTATAAAGGAAAATCCATAACTAAATAGGATTCCTTTAAAATATGACAACTAAGACTCCTATAAAGAAAAAAACTCTTATAAAGGAAAATCCTTAATTAAGAAGGATTCCCTTAACAATATGATAACTAATGACAACTAAGATAAATTTGACCAAATCTCTAACATGTGTAAATTAGACCAAGCCCACATAAAAGTGGCCCATTACATACTTAATTAAGCCTATTAGTAACTTGGACTTTTATTAAGTTGTATTGGACTTTATCTCCATTAGGTCCAAAGCTTTGATGTCCATGTAAACCTTCAATGGCCGAATTCACCAAGCCTTATAGATGATGGATTAAGGCTTTTTAAAGCTTCTTAGATTGAGAACTTGTTATAGGCCCTTGAGGCACACTAATCGGATTAAACACTTCATGAATTTGATCCTTGCCATCTTCATCGTTCTCATCTTTATGGTATGTAAACTGATCCATAACATATAGCATCTTGCTTAAAATTGCTCAGCAATTTAAGCATCAGCAGGTTAATTAGGATATTATAAAGTACTCTAATTCTTTCTTTCAAAATTGTTTGCTATTATTGCTTTGCCATAATTTGTCAAGCAAACAGCTACAAAGGGGAGCAATTGTAAGCACCCAATTTTAGGATGCAATTATGCACACATGCAACGAAAGCCCCTATAATGAAAATCAAATCGAGAATTGATCTATGATGTCGAATTTCATGATTTAAAGGACTAAATTGCAATATTTTGTGGATTTAATTGCAAAATTAGTTTTTTTAGGGATTTGATTGCAGAAATTAGAAACTTCCAAGGACCTTTTTTTAATTTAATTTTAAAAAATGAAAATTGGTTGGCCAACATTTAATACGAAAAAACCAGAGAGAATAAAAACCTAATTAGCTACTATAAAAAAGGAGTGAAGTGAAAAACACAGACCTTCTACTGTAGGTGTCAAATTAACAAAAAATACATTCTTTGCTTTTAATGTTAGAGAATCAAGAAAAAATAATAGAGTCAATCTCAAAACGATGACAATCCCAATCTAAGAGGCATTCAAACAACATTTGCACAACATCTTTTACTTTTTTTTTCTCTATTTTATTTTGATTTGATTTCTTTGTTTTATTTTTTGATTAATTCAATACTGATTAATTTTTTTGTTTTTTTTTTGATTGATGTTCTATGGTACTTTGGAGATGAGGTTGGAGATATGTGATTTTAGACAGTGACCATTGGAAGAATCCATGGAATGCCATGGATTAAGATCTATAAAACCCCCATAGGATTTAGGATTTATGATTTCTACGTTCTTTCAATTTACTTTTGTTTTGGGTTGTAATTAATTTGATTTTAATTTATGCATAGTAGTTTGTAATAGCCCCAATAGTGGAAAATAGTAGAATTTTATATTCTCTGCACTAAAATTGATTAGTAGTTTAGGCTCAATTGGGTACAAATCAATTAAAGTCAATAGTGGTTTTAGATTAATTTAGGGTTGCATGTAAATTGATTTAGGGTGTTTTTAGAAAATCACATAAATCCTATGTTGATTTTGTTATGATTTTTTGTTTGTGTTTTATTTTTGGATCTTTTAGTTCTTTGGGCTCCAAGCCTATGATAGGTCCAAACCCACTAAATAAAAAATAGGCTTAAAAATGATTTAGGTTAATTAATTAAAATCAATTTAGGCCCATTAGATTAATTTAGAATTAGGCCCATTTTTAAGTTAACTGAATTAATTTAGACTTAGCTCAGCCCATTAATTTCATTTCTTCTAAAATAAATAGATTTAGGATCACATCAATTAATTTAAATTTAAGTTAGACTTAGGCCCACTTATTAATTTATTTTGTAAAAAAATTTAGTAGACTTAGGACTATTCCCTTAGTTAAATTAAAATAAATAGACTTAAGTTTACTAAAATTAATTAAAAATGTAAGTCTTTTTTTAGTCCATTTCACTTGTAAATAAAAATATATAGAAATAGCTAACTTTTAAAAATTAACCTAGTTTAGATTTAGGGACGTTGCCTTTTGTATGCATTTTTACATGTAATTTTATGACCTGTTGCCTTTATTGGGTTAGATGGATGTTTAATTAGGGTTTAAATGAAATTGCACGTAATTAGAGAATAAAATAGTAATTTATAAAATAAATCTAAATGAACATGAGACTGAAAGTAGTTAGTATTCCATTCCCAAAATATCCTGGTTGTGGTGCTAGCTTTCTTTTAGAGAATCGAGTACCACATTTCAATTTGTCCCAATTATTACCTTGGTTAGTGACTCCTCATCTCCATGCTATGTCTTTGTGACATAATAGTGTGTTCCCTAGGGCCCTGAGTCCAAACAGTGTCACGGTTGCTAAAATCTTGGACGCGCGCTAAACCACACCATCTACACATAGTGAGAAAAAAAGATTTTTACTGAATTTCTTAGCGCCTTAGCATTCCAAAATGTTGATCGACATTGTGTAATGTTGATTTGCATTGTGTAATGCCGATCGACATTGTGTAATGTTGATGGGCACTACGTAATGCCAATTGGCATTACGTAATGCTGATAAGCATTATGTAATGTCGATTGACATTACATAATGCTGGCTGCACATTTCCAAATATACCCTTGCAAAAGTCAATTTTTTTATAATTAAATGCAAAAAATATTACAATTTAGCCCTTGAAATCATGAAACTTAACACTAGAGGTTAATTTTTAATTAAATTGTCATCATAGAGGCTTTTGTCGCATTCATGCATAATTGCATCTTGAAATTAGGAGTTTACACATATGTACTTAGTTTTTTTATTTCTTTTAAAACTCCCTTAAAAAATTGTGTTTGTGTTAGTGACATTATATTTTTGTTTGATATAGGGGAGAAAATTTGTTTAAATTTTTGCATGCATATTGACATTGTAAGTATGACTGATTTTGTTGTACATCATATGTGACTAATTTTGTTGTACATCATATGTGACAAAAGGCCTTATTTTGATTTTTTTATGCATGACATAGATTTTATAAAGATTTTGTGTATCTTTGTTTTCATTTCTCTCTATATGTCTCTCTTTTCTTTTTGTTTTTGACAAAGGGGGAGAAATATATTTGAATTTGTAATTTATTACTATACATGTTAGTGATATGCACTAGGTCAATCATGTATGACCATGTTTTGACTTTGTCATTTTATTTAATAAAGAGGCATTTTTTCATTATCATTTTATGTTATGATAATTACTTGAATAGTTAATTCTTACTAAGGTCATCAAGTGTGTGACTTGATAGTAAAACCCTTAGATTAAATATGAGTTCTATTCAAATTATCCCTAGTTATAATAATATATTATGGCTAGTATGATGTTGATTGATGATTATGTTTTACTAATCATGAATATGTGATATTAAGTCAACTCATAGGTACTTATTTGAGAAATAAAGTATTGGATTGACCCATCATGAGAATACTACATAGATAATTATCATAAGT
This sequence comes from Mallotus nudiflorus, assembly GCA_947683625.1. Lineage (NCBI taxonomy): Eukaryota > Viridiplantae > Streptophyta > Magnoliopsida > Malpighiales > Euphorbiaceae > Mallotus > Mallotus nudiflorus. The sequence continues at coordinate 9,209,128 of CANTUR010000039.1, forward strand.
AATTCTTATTACTGTAATATTGGCTTAGTCTTCTGACCTTGAAATCACTATGGATTTCTATATAACTATTTTATATTTTAACTTAATCTTACATTATCTTTAACCGGTTGATAAAATAGGTTGTTGTTGGGTATAAAATGAGTTATGTGAGTGATTGAGAAGGAATTTATCCCTCATTTAATATGAGTAAGATATCTATGAGCCCCTTGATAATATAGACTGAGGAAAATGCATGGCCATACTAAATTAAATTGATAAAGAGTTATCATTCTCAGTCTACTTAGAATTAAAAAATTATACAATTGAATTCTATAAGGATGGCATAATCTATACCTTATATTCAATCAAGATATCATGTGACAAAGAGACTAGAATATTCACTGTATATTAGGTTATGTCGGATTTTTGACTTCACATGACTTAGGTAGTCATAATGTCTTGCTAGAGGTCACTTATGACTTGTAGGCCTAAATAGAGATTTAAGGCCCATTGTGAATGTCATGTGAACCTATAGGGTCAAACACTTTGAACAAGCCTAAAATAAAAATGGGTTTAACAAGCCAAAGTAAGCTCTATGGAAATAAATAAATAAAATATTTATTTTTTTAAGGTAAAGTTTCTCTTAAATAAATAGAATATTATTTTGATTTAATTTTAAATAAAATCATAATAAGAATAAGTGAGAAATTACCAAAAGATTGTTTGGCAAGTGAAACCTTAATTTAAATGTCTATAAATATGTTATATTCTCTAGGGTTTTAGACACTCTCATTATTCTGGTACCAAATTTGTTTTCTCTCTTTTAGAAAAAAAACATAGAGTTCTTTTTAATTCTTGATTTATGAGAAATCAAGAGAAGGTGCTAGCACACAAATATTCATTTTCAAAATCAAGGGCTATTCATATGGACACTTATGGAGGACGGATTCTTTTGGAGACGTCTCAAATCCAAACTACTAAATTAAAAGCTTGAGGTAGGGTGTCACTAGAGTGAACCTCCTCTCTTCCTTCTAGATTACGTGCCTCTTTTATGTTTATGGTAAGAAAATGAAAACCCTAGATTTTTTAGGTTCAGGTTTATGATTCAAAATTTATTTTTTCTTTGCATATAGAATCTTAAAACCCAACAATACATGTATATAATATTTTATTATTGTGTTTACACATGCATAATTCATGTATAATTTCTTCTTAGGAATTTTTTTTGATCTTTGATAAGGCTTGAATATTTTTACAAAGATTTGGTGTATCTTTACTATGTTTCTATGGGAATTTTGGTCCCTTTAGGTTCATTTACCTTTATATCTCTTTCTTTTCCTTTTGCTTTTGTAAAAAGAGAGGAAAATATGTTATGGATAATTTGTGTTTATTTTTTTTATACTAAGTGCTATGTAATTGATTAGCTAGCTAAGCTCTATATGATCATGTGATAGTTAAGCTCATCTAGCATCAACATTATTGTTATATGTACTATTTTTATGTTACATTTTAGTGGCATGATATGCATATATATTTGAAATTATTTTCTTACATTGGCTAACATTTATTTAAATGATCATGTTAAATTCTATGTCTTCAATACATTTGTGATAAGAATGCCATGTTTTTTTTAATTTTTTGTCAAGGGGAATAATCTATAAATTTATATTTCTTATCATGTCCATATTCATAGGGGGAAAAATAAAGAAATATATTTTATTTCATTTGGTATCATTATTATGACACACTTTGTATTATTTTTTATTAAACTCAAAATAAGTTTGTCAAAATAAAAAAGGGGGAGATTGTTGACCTTAGCAATAATCAATCTTAATTTTTGATCTTAACAAACTTAATTTTGAGCATTTAATTTGTTTGTTTAAGTGTGTATAAGTTAGGACTCTATTAGAAATTAAAATGAAGTATGAATATCTTGGGTTGATTCTACCTTTGAGATTCATAGAGGCTTTTGACATCATTAGAGCTTTATAGTGAGAAAGTTATCTTCTTCACATTTGAAGTAGACACCTTCAACTTTCTTAGTTGGGCTTACTTGTTAAAATCCAAATTCATTTGGGTATGCAAATATTGAGTCAAAATCAACATATGCAGTTGACATTTTAAATTGCATAGCTCATATCTTGAGGTAAAAAAGTCAAATTGAGGTGATTTAAAATGATATAGAGAAAGTATAGGCAAATTCAAATGTCTCTTATAGAAAATCATGGTTTCAACTCGTGCATAGCTATTTGATAGTAGTTTGCCATTTTAGATTGCACAGCTTATAGTATTTTGGACATATCTTGAGCTAAAGAAGTCCAATTGAGGTGATTCAAATTGATATTGAAATCTAAGTCAAATATCTATAACTTTTATGAAGAAATTGTGGGCAAATTCAAATGTCTCCAATATCCAATCACAGTTTCAATCTATGCATAGCAGTCTGACACTATTACTTTTAATAATTCAAAATTATAAACATTGGATTCAAAATATAGACTTTGGACACATTATATGAACCTCCAACAACTATATTTTTGAATTTTTATCTATATAAACACTTCTAGAGCTGAATGGAAGTTAAGATATTTTTTTTGCATATTATCATTCTCTGTCTTAACATTCATTAAAGCTCTCAAATTCTCAAGTATTCACTCTTTGTTTATAACTCTTGTGAGAGTTGGTTATGTGTTAGAAATAGAATTTCTCTTCATCTTAAATCTTAGGATAGATTATTAGGGAAGTGAGATTTATTTCTAAAGGAATTGATTTAAGTGTTATCCATTAAAACACTTGTGATTTGGTTTTTTGAGTGAGCCTTGAAAACTTGTAAGAGTGATCCATAAAACTCTTGTGTAATCTTAATCTTATGAATAAGATTATGGGTGATTAAAAATCCTAACTTAGGGATAAGTTAGGTGAAGGCATAGGATTATTGTTGAATTCGAACTCCTTAAATCATTGTGTTTTTCATTCTTCCTTCTTAACATTCTTTAAATTCTTGCAAAGAATTATTTTTATTCTAATATTTATTTAATAACCTTATTCACCCTGCTCTAGGGCTTTTTTAATATATATATATATATATAATTACATCATTTTCCCAACAAAATGCATATAAAAGGAAAAAAAGATTATGAAAATATAAATCTAGCTTAGATATAACAAACCTGCAAGGTTAGCACATCTATGCACGTAGCTTGCTCAATCATGCAAATAATGAAAGAAGTAATGAACACTCAATCGCTAGAAAGAGTAAGCAAAATATACATAATCATGCATGTTTGCAATGTTTATTGTGTTATGATGATATGTGATAACGATATAAGGGATGCATGATGACATCATTGGACCGAGAAAAATGATGACCCTAGTCTGAAATATAATTTTTTTCATATTATTGATATGTACGATGTGATTTCACACTTTGAAACTAGGGGATGTAAAATGATGATATAAAATGAGCAAAACAAAGCATATTATTCATATAGCATGCAAATTACCAGTCTCAATATGCAAGCATAGTAAAATTTGCAAATGCTGGTGACAATAAAGTAAAGTGTAGTGCAATTAAATAAATATGCAAAAATGATTGTGTGGTCCTCAGATTCAACTAAGCTTATGTGAGTTTTGAAGCTTTAGCTTCAAGGGATTATCAAGCTTTCCTCATTGAGAGGTTCAAAATGACACGTAGAATGATGCAAATTCATATACCTTTAAAGCATGCTTTGATAAAGGTGAGGCTAGGTTTGGTGAAAAGAAGGTCTAATTATTATTGATATGCACTAGGTCAATCATGTATGACCATTTTTGACTTTATCATTTTATTTAATAAAGAGGCATTTTTCATTATCATTTTATGTTATGATAATTACTTGAATAGTCAATTCTTACTAAGGTCATCAAGTATGTGACTTGATAGTAAAACCCTTAGATTAAATATGAGTTCTATTCAAATTATCCTTAGTCATAACAATATGTTATGGCTAGTATGATGTAGATTGATGATTATGTTTTACTGATCATGAATATGAGATATTAAGTCAACTCATAGGTACTTATTTAGGAAATAATGTACTGGATTGACTCACAATGAGAATACTACATAGATAATTATCATAAGTAATTCTCATAATAATAATATTGATTTAGTCCTTTGACCTTGAAATCATCATGGATTTCTACATAACTATTATACATTTTGACACAATCTAACATTATCTTTAATAGGATGATTAAATAGATTGTTGTTGGATATAAAATGAGTTATGTGAGGAATGTGAGTGATTGAGAAGGAATTTATCCCTCATTTAATCTGAGTGAGATATCTATAGGCCCCTTGATTAGATATATTGAGGAAAATTCATGGCTATGCTAAAGTGAATCGATAAAGAGTTATCATTCTCAGTCTACTTATAGTTAAGAAATAATATGATTGAATTATATAAGGATGACAAAAACTATGCCTTATATTCAATCAAGATATCATGTGACAAAAAGATTATAATATTTATTATAAATTAGGTTATGTCGGATTATTGACTTCACATGACTTGGGTAGTTATAATGTCTTTCTAGAGGCCACTTATGACTTGTAGGCCTAAATAGAGATTTCAAGCCCACTGCCAACGTCATGTGAACCTACAGGGTCACACACTTAGAACAGGCCCAAAAACGGATATGGGTTTAAGAAGCCTAAATATGCTCTATGGAATAAATAAATAGTTTATTTATTTAAGGTAAAGGTTATCTTAAATAAATAGAATATTATTTCTGATTTAATTTTAAATAAAATCAGATAATAATAATTGAGAAATTACCATAAAGTTGTTTTGGTAAATGACACCTTAATTAGAGGTCTATAAATATGTTCTTTAGGGTTTCACTAACTCAATCATTAGCCACCAAAATTCATTTTTCTCCTCTTAGAAAAACTAAAACATAGATTGTTTTTGTTCTTGATTTATGAGAAATTAAGAGAAGCACTAGCACATAAAGTTTTCATTTTAATCAAGGGCTATTTATGTGGATACTTATACAGGATGGATTCTTTTGGAGACGTCTTGATCCAAACTACCAAAATCAAAAGCTCGAGGTAAGGTGTCACCGGAGTGAGCCTCCTCTTTGCCTTCTAAAAATCTTGCCTTTTCTGCGTTTGTGGTAAGAATTGAAACCCTAGTTTTAAATCAATTAATCAAATTACTTAGATCCGAGTTAGGGTTTGTGATTAAAATTTTTAATTTCCACTGCGTTTTTGAATCACGAAACCCAACACTAATAACTTAAGAAAAATACAGTGGGAGAGCTAAAAGCATATGGAAATGGGTTTCCAGAGCCTTCAAATAGATAAATTTTTGAGTGTCAGTGTGCTTTCCTCTTGCTCCCCCCTCTAAAATGGGGTGTGGAGACCTCTATTTATAGGGAAACATTATGCCTATAGGTGTGTGAGTGCATGGTCATGCGTGCATTCTTAGAATAGAACGCGTGGCTATGTGCACTTTTGTACAATGTGGAGATGATTCAAGGCTTTTTTAGGCTATTTTGAGGTTAGTTCCTAAGGTTTTTGGGCCTTTTAGATGCATTTTAAAGTTCATTTTGTCTAATTTTTCCTCGATTTTAGTGCATGACACCTAGAGGTGTTTGTGGCTATATGCATACTTTTAAGCGACACGTGCTAATCTTCAAGTTCATTTTATCATAATCAATTTTCATTTTTTCATAATCAATTTTCATTTTTTCATGAAGTTAGGTCTCATTCTGATAAAATGAACATCGTATCAACAAGCTATACGTTCTGAAAGAAGATTGCTTAGAATAAGCCTCTTATTGCTTCGATAGTTCATATTTCATAAGATCAGAGCATAATTTAATGGCTCGATAATCGATTTTACACATTAATGGAATCAGTTAGGGTTTTAGGATTGTACATTTCAGAGGTGTTATAAACAAGTAGACTCTAGTCACGTTTGAAGATTCATTTAATCATTGGACCTTTTTAGGGATAGTCAAATTTGAGGTACTTACCTATGGGTCATCTTTAGATGTCTTATTGAGATTTGATTGCTGTCATTGTGTCATGATCAGACTTATTGTCATTTGGTGATTTGGTTATCATGCAAGATGCGATTTAAACAAGGATGCGATATGAAGATGTGACTCGGGGTTCATGGATAGTGTGCATGATATACGGATGTGTGAATGAAGTGCAACAACTACCCCTTTTGGGTGTTGTACTTAACATTTCCCTTATTATGTTAAGAGTTCTAGCATTCTTCAATGTTTGGAAAATTATGCCACTATGACCAAGTGATGCCATTATAACCTCCTTAGGTGTCAAGCAAATAGAGATGCTACTAAGCAAAATAAAGATGTGACTATAACCTTCTTAGGTGTCATGTAAATGAAAATGCTACTAAGCAAAATGAGGATGCGACTATAACCTTTTTAGGTGTCACACAAATGACAATGACACTAAGAAAAATGAGGATGCGATTTTAACTTTCTTAGGTGTCACGCAAATGAAAATGATACTATGCAAAATGAGGATACGACTATAACCTTCTTAGGTGTCATGCAAATTAAGATGCTACTAAGCAAAATAAGGATGCAATTTTAACCTTCTTAAGTGTCATGTAAATGGAGAATGGAGATGTCATTATAACCTTCTTAGGTGTCACATAATTGGAAATGCTACTAAGGAAAATGAAGATGTGACTATAACCTTCTTAGGTGTTACATAAATGAAAATACTACTAAGCAAAATAAAGACACGACTATAATCTTCTTAGGTTTCATGCAAATGAAAATGCTACTAAGCAAAATGAAGATGCTCCTATACAATATGGAAATGCTACTAAGTAATGTGAAAGTGCTCCTAAGCAATGTGAGGATACTACTAAGTAATGATGAAGTTGCGATGAGGCAATAAAGATGATGCAGTGATGTAGTAATGATAATGCTACCATTGTCATATTGGATATCAATTTGATGATTTTGAACAAGATGTTCTTAGATGGTGATGATGTGTATAATGTCTTTAGATAGGTAGAGCCCACATCAATGTTCTTTTGTTTGATTTTAATATGTATCTTATGCTCAAACAGAGGTTTGGTACATAAGGAATGAGTGTGCAAAGTCTTAGAGTGCGCGTGTCATTGGTTTAAAGTGCATGAGGGTGGAAAAGTGCATGGCCATGCCTATGGGGCACATGATCATGTGCTCTCTAGTCTATATAAACCCAAGTTCTTGAGGCTTGGGGCGGCTTCTTTTGATCTTCTTTGGCTATTTTTTGCTTTTGCTTGACTCTTTTTGAGTTTTGTTTTTTTGCTACATTTTTTCTTCTAAATTTTCTTTTCTTTGAATAAGATGGAGTTTCCTAACATTCTCAAGAATCTTGAGGATATCCTTGATGATTTGGATGTCGAGGGTGACTTCATGGAGGTTACTGGAGCTTATACAGGGACTTATACTACAGGGACTAGCACTGAGGGTCTGTTCAGCACCTGGGGTCCTCAGTCATCTAGGCTCATTTGAGGAGATTCAATCCATGTGGTTCATATTTTGGAGACTTATGCTTGGGTTTGTCATCGTCATCAGGTAGGTTCTCCCTTGTCCTTTATTTTTTTAAAGTTATTTAACTATTTGTGTTGCTTTGCTGTCTATTAGCTCTTACTATACTTGTTATGTTATTCGATTGAGATTATTGTAGCTTTTGTCCATAGCTCTATAGTGCTTGTTATAATTGTTTGTTAATCTATAATTTTATTGCGAGCATTGATAGTTGATAACTCTTGCTTTATCTCTGTAACTATTTGTTAGAACTTGTTGTACTGTTCTTCTTAGCTTTTGCTTTGTCATTTGTTATTCCTGTTAAATGAAAGAAAGGAAGATGCTTTAGTATTTAGTAACTATACAAATATTTGATAGCATACCTATTATTTGTAGCCTCACAGGTTTGTCACTACTTTGCCTGACAGTTTTAACAAAGTCAACAAATATTATCAGGGTCTCCCGCCGTGTGTGAAGTAGATGGTTACCGAAAAGGGCTTTGAAAAAATTATTATTGTGCAATCTTATGACTCATATGCATCAAATCAGGTTGCCATGTATGCATTTATCGGGCACTGGATGGATACAATGCATACTTTTCATTTGCCCATTAGAGAGATGACTATCACTCCTTTAGATTTTGCCACTATCACAGGCTTGAGCTTTTTTAGGGAGCCTATTCCTTTTAGTGAGGATGAGTGTTCCTCTATGGTAGTAAGGAAACACCTTACTATGGAGTTGCTTGGGGTTGTTGCCTCTATAAAGTTTGGTTGTCCGTACCTCACCCATTACACTAAGTTTGTTTCTAATGTGCAGATAAAGTATGACACTAATCTTGTTTCTTCAGAGTAGTTGGCCCATTACCTCCTATTATACTTGTTAAGTTCTATCATCTTCCTGAATTCTTCAGGTATGGTAGTCTGCAATTGCTGCATGTTTAGAGGGACATAAATAGCCTATCGAGATATAGTTAGGGTATTACTACCTTTGCCCATATGTACTCAGGTTTAGATGCAGCTTGTAGAGATGGCTCGAGGATTTGTGAATGCTTGTTTATGTTGGGTATGAGTAAGAGGAAAGTCTTTGTTCCCCCTTCTGGTGACATGTTCTAGAGTTATGAGCTTAGTGCAGATAAACTTGCTACTACCATAAGAGGATATCATTCTGAGAGTCTCTTAGAGAATGCAGACTTCCTTTATTCTAATGTGTTGATTCCATAGCTAATTGATGCTATGGCTAATGGGTTCACTCCTCCACCTCCACCTCCTCAGGTAGATGAGGCTCGTCCTATAGATTCAAGGACTGGTGCATAATGTGGATCATCGAGAGTTGCTTCTTCTGATCCGATGAGCTTTTATTCCTATTTTGTACAAGTATGTAGCAAAATTTATTAGCAATAAACTATAATTGATATGGTTATAGGGACTTATCTACAACAGAGGAGATCTTATAAAAAAGATTAGTATCCCACTTTGAGGAGGATGAGGGCACGTTCCATACTGTTGCCACTGCCTATAATAGTAGTGTGGCTTTTAACAGTACCATTCTTGGGGATTTGGTGGTTAAATCATCCTTGTGTTATCTGGGATGAATATCTTTGGTGGAGGAGTTTATTTTGATTTGCCTCATACTGGCTATCCTCAATCAGATATTGTCCCTCTTGACACTACCCAAGTTCGTGCTTTATTTCATCTTTGTTTTGTTTATTTGATTTGATGTCTGGTGTTTGACTTATTAGCTTGTTCTTTATAGGTCCCCATCTCTACTGCTCAGTACTGGTACATTATCACAAAGAGTGCACAATAGCATTTTTTGAAGTTTATAAGCAATTAGAGGGTATGCCCTTTTTTATTGTACCTATTTATTTATGCATATGTTTTATGTATGTATGACATGCAATTTTTATGTAATGTAGGCTAAACATCTCCTTGCTAGTCGTGAGTGGGAGCTAGAGTGCACATCTTATTACGACCAAATTAGTGAGTTGGAATCATGGCTAGCATCCTTTGTGATGGATGACGAGGAGCCTAGATCGGATGATGGGGATGCTTGAGTAGGATTGATGTTTGCTCCTAATGGCAGCCACGAAAAATGTAGTTATTTTTAGGAGCTAGGTGTAGAGCTTTTTGGCTTATAGTTCTTTTGTTTTGTTATACTATTTTCCCATGGTCAAAGACTTTAGGTGTTGTATTTGGGCATCTATCCCATATATGTTGTATGATGCATGTATGATGATGATTATAGTGTTTATGCTTCTTGCTATATTGTTATGCCTGGTGATGTTTCTATTGCTATTGTTTACCTCTTTTATTTTTCCCTCTTTTGCCTAAGACTTATCCTTTCAGAACTTTACGTACTTAGCTAGCTTTTTTTTAGGCCTTGATGATTGTGGCTGATCTTGAGGAGAGAGTTTAGAGCATATGGTAAGAATTATGGTCATGTAATGAAAGAAACTACAAAGTATTCTTGATGCAATTCATGATGATAGAAATGTAGTGCACTTTTTCAAGACATTTTTCATTAATTGGCAATCATTCTTATTTCATTGAAATCATTTAAGAAAAGCACAGGTGTATTGATACAAATTTCAAAAGAGGTTACCCTTGTCCTTAACTAGCCTTCTTAGGTTTTTTAGTTAAAGTATTTTCTCTCTTTCCCTAATTTTTTCCTAGGTTGCCCATGCAAGGTTTTCAACCTAGTAGGAAGTCGCTAACTTTTTCCTAAGTTGCCATTTTTCAACACAGTGGGCTCTTTTTTTCTTTAGATGTAGACAAGTTCAAAGAATTCATTGCCTTCATAATCCATCAACCTGACTGCTCCTTTTGATAAGACATGTTTAACCAAGTATAAGCCTACCCAGTTTGGTATGAATTTCCTTCTAGGGTTTGGAACATTCTACCTTGCTTGCTTTAACACCCAGTCTCCTACTTTCACACTCTTGTGTTTCACCTTACTATTAAAGGTTTTAGCTAACTGAGCCTAATACAATTTTGTGTGGTATAGAGCTTTAAGTCTTTGACTATCTAACAAGGTGAGTGTGTTATGCCTCTGTTGAGCCCATTGTACTTTTGATAATTCATATTCGATTGCTGCCCATAGATTTTTGTTTCAACTAGGAGTACTACTTTTGACTCGTACACTAGTAAGAAAGGAGTTGCTCCTATTAAAGTTCTGATTATTATTCATTACTCCCATAAAGCATATGGCATTCTATTTACCCAGTCGTAGCGAGTCTGAGTCATTTTTGATAAAATCTTCTTGATGTTCTTATTTGCAACTTCAACGGTCCCGTTTGCTTATGGTCAATAAGGAGAAGATTTATGATGTTCTACCTTATAACTCCTTAGTAGTTCTCTAACTTCCCCTTGGAATTGGACACCATTATTGAAGATGATGCAATGGGAGATCCTATATCAACAAAATATATTCTTTTTATGAACATAGCCACTTGTTTGGCTCCACTATCCTTGTGAATGATTATGCTTCTACCCACTTTGTGAAGTAATCTACTGCCACTAAGATGAACCTGTGTCCATTTGAGGCTATTGGGTGGATTTCCCCGATTATGTCTAATCTTCATGTTGAGAAGGGCCATGGAGAAGTAATGTGATGTAATTTTATCAGGGGAAGGTGACTGACATCCCCTTGAATTTGGCATTTGTGGCATTCTCTTACAAATTTGATACAGTCTTCCATTATCGTCATCTAGAAAAACCCTTGTCTGATTAGCCTCTTAGCTAGGATTGCTCTGTTCATGTACAAACCATAAACATCTTCATGTACTTAATCCATTGCTCTTACAACCTCAATTTCATCTATACATTGGAGTTGTAATCCATCTAAAGTTCTTTTAAATAACATACCCTGGTGTGATGTAGATTTTAATGCTAATCATTAGATGATTGCCTTATCTTTTTCACTTGCCTGATCAAGATAGGCTCATTCCTTTAAATATCTCTAGATGTCATAAAACTAGGGTTTTTCAGTTATTTTTATCTTCACTATTCTATTGTTCTTATGACAAGGTTGTCCTAATATGAGTAGGATTATAGGCTTCATGGGCATTTTAGGTGGTCCTTCCCATACCGATGCTAAAGAAGCAAGTGCATCTGTCATCTGATTGTGGTTTCTAAGGAGATGGATGAATCTACATTTTTGGAAGGACATGGTAAGCAATTTCAAGTGATCCAAGTAAGGTTTTTAAGTGCTGCTCTTTCAATTCCCATTGTTCTATGGCATGATTGATTAGTAGCATGGAATGTCTAATGATTTCCACCTCTATAACATCTAGGGCTATCAATGCTTCTAATTTGAGTGCACATGCCTCATTATCTGCTTTATTATTCATGAGCCTGAATTCTAGCTTCTTGGCAATTAGTACTACTTCACCTTCTAGGGATTGTAGTATGATCCTAACTCCTGTGTTGAACTGGTTAACTGCTCTAGAAAAATAAATCTACTATCCTTAAATCTCGATGTTTGAACTAAGATCATTCGGGAAGTCTAGTTCGATCTCTTCTGAGTTTGAAATGGGATTGAAGGTTAGAAATTCAACCACCACTCTTCCTTTTACTACTTTCTTAGTCAGATACTGCACATTGAATTCTATCAATAACATGAGCCACTTGGTAAGTTTTCCCACCAGAGAGGGAGCTTCATAAAGGTAATGCAATAGATCCATTTTAGACATAGCTTGAATTATGTAGGATTGAAAGCAATGTTTGAGTTTCTTCAATGCCCATACCATTTCTAGGCATATCTATTTGATTTGATTGTACTTTTCCTCATACAATAACATCTTCTTACTTAAGTAGTAAACTGCATGTTCCACTTTTGTTTCTCCCTCTTTGGCTAACATTGCACCAATTGCATTTCCTTTAGTGGCCAGATATAAGGTTAAAGGTATCCTTGGTTTAGGTGGTTTTAGGACTGGTGGGTTGGCTAGGTAGTTTTTGATATTTCCTGAGTAGCTTAAAGATCGGTTCACATACTACTATCAGTTTAGTGATGAACTTGCTAATAAATTGTAGTTTCCCTAGAATCCTCTAATTTCTTTTTTTGTTCTTATTACTGGCATCTCTATAACTGCTTTTGCTTTATCTGGATCTATTTTAATTCCATTATGACTAACAATATACCCTAACATCGTTCCTGAAGTGACCCCAAACACGTATTTCTTTAGATTAAGCTTGAGGCTGTACTTTTTAACTCTTATGAGGAATTTTTTGAGATTAAATGGGTGTTCTTCCTTAGTTTTTTACTTGACCATCGTGTCATTGATGTACACTTCCACTTCTTTATGTATCATGCCATTAAACTTTGTAGTTGCCATTCTTTGGTAAGTTGCTACTGCATTCTTTAAACCAAAAGGCATTACTCTATAGCAATAAGTTCCCCATTCTATTATGAAAGTTGTCTTTGCTTTATTGATAATGGCCATTAGGATTTAATTGTACCTAGAGAATCCATCCATGAAGGAGTACATTGCACATGCGGTGGTGCTGTCAACTAGTATGTCTATGTGAGGTAGTGGGAAATAGTCTTTTAGGCATGCCTTGTTCAAATATCTGTAGTCAACACAAATACTAACCCTTTTATCTTTCTTTGGTACTAGTATCACATTCACTAACCATTTTGGATAGTCTACTACCTCTAGGAATTTTGCTTTGATATGCTTCTCCATGTCTTCTTTCACCAGTTGGGCCCATTCTGGTCTAATTCTTCTCAGTTTCTATTTTGTTGGTTTGCATCTATCCTTAGTAGGAATGAAGTGTTGAGCAGTGTCTCTGTCAATACCAGGCATATTGTCATATCTCCAAGCAAATACTTTTGAATATTTTATTAATTTCTCTTCTCTCTTTAAGGGTAACACCTTTCAAAATTTACAAAATGCATGGTTAAGATTCTATGCCAATGTTAAATGATTCAGTGCATATGGAAGGAATGTCAAATATATTAATGTTTGGATTAATACAATGGACACTACCATTAGGAAAGACATCAAACAAGTAAGAAAAATCTAATTTCATTGCATTAACTTTATAGTTTATTACATCATCAGTCTTGAACAAAGAAAAAGTTTAGAGATCATCATTAACAATGCTTTCAAATAGGATGTCATCGATTCTTGTATCAAGGATATCAGTAGCTTGAGCATAATTTAGAGTCTCATTCTTAGATTCTAGCTCCAAATTTTTCATCAACTCATTAATGTCAGTTTCAATGACCATATTTAGTAAGTGCTTCCTTTTTAGGGTGTCATTGAATATCTCAAATCCTAGTTTCTCGATTTCGTTACTTACCCACTTCTTAGCTTATCTTTAGTAGACTTAAGTTGAGCTTTCAACCATAAAAGAGATCGACTTATTAGTCCTAGTGTCTTTTTCAATATCATACCCTAGACTATGTCTGTTGGTCTATCATTGGAAGTCAAGGAATTCTATAACCTCGATGTATCTTCCCCCTAATCCTGTTCCAGGAAGATATTGCATCTTCTTTATTATAGTAGCAAATTTAGGATCGACATGACCATCACTGATTATAGAAACTTAAAATCTTAGTGGGACCATATTCCGGCATGCAATAGTGTTGTTTATTTCAGTAGGGATGGTAATGACTTTTCCATTCAGTGGGAACTTGATCATCTAATGCATAGTGGAGGGTATGCCCCTTAGTGGGTGGGACCAAGGTCTTCCTAGTAGTACGACAAAAGTTAGAGGAATGTCTAAGATGGTAAATTCTATTACTGATTCAATATCACCCACTATAACAACTTCATTAAAAATTCTAATGGATGGCTTTTTTAAATCATTATAGGCTTATATGAGCACTTTGGATTCTTCCAAGTTTTCAACATTCATCCCGAATTTATATAGCAACCTTAGAGGGCAAACATTAATTGTGGATCCATCATCCACCATAATGTATGGAGTCTTCTTAGACTTAGCAATTGCTTGTATAAAGAGTGGACCCTTCCTTCAAGGGGAAAATCTTCATATGAGAAGGTGATAGCATTGGAAGGAGCTTTCATTAGAGAGGCTACCATCTCATAAGGTGAGGCATTAGTGGCAATCTTTGTCTCGTCTAATGCACTAACTAGGGCATCCCTGTGCTTCTTGGAGGCTATAAGTGGGTCCCAAATACTGGCTTGTACTTGGGTTTTCTTAAGCTATTTAAGGATGATGACTTCATCTTTGACTAGAGCTTCATAACTTGACACTTCTTACTCAAGAGGTTAATACACTTGCCCATTATGAGTTACATGATTGGTTGCTGGTGGGGGCTTTTTAGCTACTTGCTTATCTACTTTTGTAATACTATTCTAGTCCCAAACAATGATTTTAGGATCATCATCCCTTGTATCCTTTTTGATTTCTTCATCAAAGTCATACCATATATCGATCCCCAAGACCAATGGGTTTTAAAATTGAACTGTATTGACTACCTCATCTTTATTGTCAAATTATTCTCCCCATCTTGAGGGTACTATGTCTTTTAAGTGAATACAAGTAGTAGGAGGTTTTCACTTGTGTTTGCTTCTTATAGGTAGGGGCAATCAATCACTTCACTATTTATAGGGAGAGCTATATCCCTAGTTCTTTTCTACATCATCAAGTGAGGAAGGAACATTTGAGGTATTAGAATGTATTCAAAAGTAGAAGGACATTGTTTATCTTCACTAAAGTCATAAGGTTCAAGAATGAGGCTCTGGAACTCATCTTTTAAGATCATCAGGAGTTCTCTTTCTTCTTTTCCATGGAGCTTATTTTAGGGTGTCTTAGATGGTTTAGATTAATTGTTAACAAAGGATTTTGGTAGATTAGAGGAGATCATGTTGATGGTTGGTAGAGGCATGTTTTGATAGTTTAGGAGAGGATTGGTTTTGATGTTGGGTAATTTTTTTGGGTTGTTAATTTTTCCAGAGTTAATAAGGTCTTGGATTGCATTTTTGAGGGTCCAACATGCATTAATGGTGTGACTTGGCATTTGGTGAAAGTGGTAGAATAGGTTTTGGTCAATCTGAAAGGGTAATGGGTTCAAAAGAGGCTTAGGTTCTTGAGGTTGCTAAAGGTTCTTTTATTGAAGTCTCTGGAATACTTTGGATAGTGGGAGGTTGAAGTTTGAGAACTTTCTTAATAGTTTGATGGTATTAATTAATAGTGGGTTGTATTAGGTTTATTTCTGTGGCTTGGGTGAAGGTGTTTTATTAGGTATTGTGATGGAAGGTGTTTTTGGTTTAATGAGGTTTTTCATCTTTAATTTTGATCCTAGCATGATGGAGAGCTCTGAAGTTAGGGTAGTGAGAAAAGGTCATTTACTTTTTGAAGTATGGCAATTCTCCTTTGATTATCAGTTCTATTTTTTCATCTTCAGGAGGATGGTTCCTCATTTTGATTGCCTTACCCCGCCATCTTATGATATAATCAAAGAAAGCTTCACCAGGTTTCTGTCTTGTGGTCTTAATATCCTTGCGAATGATGTTTAGTTGAGTGTTGTATTCATATTATTTAATGAATTTCTAAGTTAGCAGTAGCCAATCACTTTTAATTTCATCTTCAAGGTTAAAGAACTATATTGTTGGCCCTTCTTCTAATGATGTGAAGAGGAATCGAACAATTTATGATTTTTTAAGTTTTGTAGTAGCCATGAAGGTAGTGTATTATCTTAGATAAGCCTTTAGATCCCTATTTCCATCAAACATAGAGAAGTTTGGCACTTTAAAATCATTTGGGAGTGGTTCATCTTTGAACAATGCTAAGTCAGTGAAGCTTTTAGAGCTATGAGTCCCCTTGTCTTTAAAGGCAAATTCCAATTGAGCCATTCTATTAGCTAATAATTTAACCTCCCCTACCAATTCAAGTTTGGTCATGTCAATAATTTTTGTAGCTTTTGGTGCATTTCTAAGATTCTAGTAGTAATTATTATCATCGTTAGCTTGAATTGGAGTATAGGGAATTCCCTTTGCCTTATCTACCTTTAGGTGAATATATGTGGATGCTTTAATTAGTGGTGTATTATTCCCATCTCGGGTCTTTTTGGCCTTAATTTAGGCTTGGAGGATTTCAGCTATGGTACCATCAATGAGCAATTTTTGGATCCCCTTTTTAGTAAGTCTTTAAATTGTTAATAGGAGGCATCTTCTTAGTCACTCATGTTTAAGTTTTGTATTCCTACACATTTATTAAGGATAGTTAAATGGATGATTCATGATGTGTGCCTGCAAAATAAAAGGGTAAGCATGTATGCATGGGGTGGATGCAAAATCCTATAATGAAAAAAGATCATTACTGCAAGAAATAGTGGTTAGTGTATGCTATCTACATGTTTGTTATATATGCATGATTAGTTTTGAAAGTTGGTTAGTGTTTCCTGTACAATGAACAAACCAACCACAAGTGACCTCTCACTTCCAACCTTATTTCTCCATGAGATCATTCAGTCTCTTTCCTAAGTGGGTTTCAAACCTATAGTCATCAGGGGACTATGGTTCTGCTCTCAGAACTAGGTTGTTTCTATTTTTGTTGATTAGAACCAAAAGGTAAACTAAGGAATGATACTCAAATGTACTTGAGGTAATCACATGATGTTAATATAAGGGTCCATTGTTGGGCCTCAAATGATATCTAAAGCCTGTATGCACCTGTATGCATAAGGCCAAGGTCAATTAAAAAGCATCTGAGTTCTTACCCCTATATTGATATTCGATATGTTTACTAGGAGTTATGAAAGTATCATTCAATAGTTTATAGTTTGATTGTGTTGATATAAAGGTCCACAATCTAGTTGAATTCCTAACCCATTCATTTGATCTGATAAGAATAAATGGATGACATCTCATAGGTTCCATCGATAAGAGATGTCATTATTTACTAGTTTACATAAACTATTCGGGTTGAGGTACATGATTCTTATAATTCCTCACACTTTAAAAACTGACATTATGATGTCATTCGATGATAGACACTAGGAGATTCATGTCATTATGAATATCATGTCAAATAGATTGCATTAGGACAAGGATAGCATGCAAAGCTTGGTGGAATCCTAGTGGAAGTTATTATTGGTTTATCTACATGGGTTGAGTCAAGGTGAAAGGCCAAGGGTTCCTTTAGAAAGAATGCTCCCATATGACTAGGGTTATGGACTCCGATCAGTCACTATACCATTCTTTTAATAACTCAGGTCACCCCCCTTTTGGACTTGGGTTATAGACTTTGGTCAGATGAGCTCAATGATATAATGAGTAAAGGCTAAAGGTGATAAATTCAAATTAGTTATCCCATGCTCGAGTGGAACTATGGTGGATCACTTTCCATTATTGTCGGCTGAGAGGGACCAGTGGTGCATGTGTGATGTATAGTGCAAATGCAGTGGTAAGGGGCTTTATATGATATAGTATTGCATAATGAGAAATAGTCATTTTTTGAGTTGATATCTCTAACTTGGAAGTCCCCAGTGGAGTTGACATTGTAAGCGACCTTCTATTTTAATCATTTTGACATTGTGTTTTACTTCCAAGGAACATGACAACTTTACCGAATAGGGATACATGATTGGTCTCGGGAAGAATGAGAAGCTTTTTTATTTTATGGAAAAATTGAGAAAACAAAGGGGTAGCATCAGGTCACTTAATGATTGTGTGGTAATGATAATTTATATAGCATTCACACAATACAAGAGATCATAAAGATTTAATGTATAGCTACTTTATGACCATTTCTCATTATATGATATTCAATGTATAGCTACCGTAACACCCTAGTTTCGATAATGATAGTTTATATAGTGTTCATATAATACAAAAGATAATAAACCTGAAATATCATTAATACATTTCTTTCCTAATAAAATACATATTAAAGAAAAAAAGATTATGAAAATGTAAATCTAGCTTAGATATAATGAACCTACAAGGTTAGCATAACTATACATGTAGCTTGCTCGATCATGTGAATAACAGAATAAGCAATGATGACCCTAGTTTGAAATACAAATTTGTCACATTATTGATATGTGTAGTGTGATTTCATGTTTTGAAACAAGAGTATGAAAAATAATGATATGAAATGAGCAAAACAAAGTATAAGTTATTCATACAGCATGCAAATTACTAGTCTCAACATGAAGCATAGTAAATTTCATAAATGTTAGTGATAATAAAGTAAAATGTAGTGCAATAAAATATACATAATAAAATGATTATGTGGTCCTCATATTCAATTGAACTTGTATGAGTTTTGAAGCTTTAGCTTCGAGGGATTATCAAGCTTTCCTTATTAAGAGGTTCAAAATGATGTGTAGAATGATGTAAATTTGTATACCTTTGAAGCCTACTTTGACAAAGGTGAGGCTAGGTTTGGTGAAAAGGAGGTCTAATAACCTAATAAAAATACAGTGGGAGAGCTAAAAGTGTATGGAAACAGGTTTCTAGAGCATTCAAACAAATAGATTTTTGAGTGTGCGTGTGTCTTCCTCTTGCTTCCCCCTCCAAAATGGGGTATGGAGACCTTTATTTATAAGGAAAAATCATGCCTAGGGGTGTGTGAGTGTGTGGTCATGCACACATTCCTAGAACAGAATGTGTGGCCACGCCAAGCGTATGACCACACACTAAGTGCATAGAAATGCGTACTCACGCGTGGTCGCGTGCACTTTTGTGCAATGCACACGTGATTTGAGGCTTTTTCAAGCTATTATGAGGTTGGTTTTTAAGGTTTTTAGGCCTTCTAGATGCATTTTTAAAGTCTGTTTTATGTAATTTAGCCTCAATTTTAGCACGTAACACCTAGAGGTGTTATGGCTATGTGCGCACTTCTAAGCAAAGTGTGCTAATCCTTGGGTTATTTTGGAATATTCTAGGACCACTTCCAAGGATTTTGGAGCCTTTTAAACATGTTTTTAAAATCTATTTTTTCATAATCAATTTCTTTTTTTTATGAAGTTGGGTCCTGAACTGATAAGCCTCTTATTACTCTGATAGTTTGTATTTCGTAAGATTAGAGAACAACTTAATGGTTCAGTGATCAATTTTACATATCAGTGGAATCAGTAAGGGTTTCAGGGTTACACACTTTATAGGTGTTATGAACGATAAGACTCTAATCATGTTTAAAGATTCGTTTCATCATTGACCTTTTTGGGGATAATCAAATTTGAGGTATAACACACACACACACACACACACACACATATGAAATCTATGAGAATGTAGACTTAGCTCACTATAATAAATTAATGTAGACTAGACTAATTCAGGGGCGTTGGACTATATGGATGCATTTTTTATATACTCTTTCATGACTAATTGCCTTAGAGTTAGATGGATGCTAAATAAGGTTTAAATGAAATTGTATGTAAATAGGGAATAACTTAATAACTAATAAGGTAATTCTAAATGAACACAAGACTAAGAGAAGTTGGTATTCTGTATCCAGAATCTCTTAGTTATGGTGCTAACTTTCTTTTAGAGAATCGAGTTACCACCATATTCGATTTAT
This sequence comes from Mallotus nudiflorus, assembly GCA_947683625.1. Lineage (NCBI taxonomy): Eukaryota > Viridiplantae > Streptophyta > Magnoliopsida > Malpighiales > Euphorbiaceae > Mallotus > Mallotus nudiflorus. The sequence goes on from CANTUR010000039.1 coordinate 9,229,152, forward strand.
CCTAGTTATTACCCTAAGTGGTGACTCCATCTTCTCCATGCTATGTCTTTATGATATAGTAGTGTGTTCCCTAGAGCCTTGAGTTTAAACATTGTCGCAATTGCTAAAATCTTGGATGCACGCTAAACCTTACTGTCTACAATGGCAACTCCACTGGAGATATGAGATGCTGATTCTACTTTTGTTCTTTAGAATCATTTTATTAATTATTATTTTATTCTTTCATTCATTCTGCATGTCCCTATAAACTGATGGCATTGGTTTATGGTTCCATGAGTCCACTAGCTTTATGGGATTATAGATTGGCTAACCATCACTCTTAGCCTTAACTCAGTTTAAAAGAGATTGCCTGGCTCATTTGACTAAAGTCTATGACCTAAGTCTTTAAGGGGGGGTAGTCTTCTCCTGAGTTTACAAAGGATATTAGGCCCCTCTAACCTTGTCTTGTAACTTAAGTCTTAAAGGAGGGGCATTTTACTGAGAGAACCTTTACTTATAACCAGACTCAGCTCATGTAGTGGCCTAGTAACTTCTCCTAGGATCACCCATATTTCTAATGAATGTTGCCATGATGTATTTCTATCTATAAAGGCCTAAATCCTTACCTTTGAGTCCTATTTAGGTTAATAAAGATTGGGCTAATCTTTTACACCTAAAAACATTGTTTCTATTCTTTATTGCTTTAAGAGATTTGGCATGCACGTTGGTTCTTGATATACCCTGTTGATATTGAGGCCAAGATAAAAAAAATCCTCAGAAAGAGACCTATCATTAAACTAGTGTATGGGGGAAATAAGGTTGCAAGGATATATGTAATACACTTGATTTGTTACTTATATACTTAACTTGACTTGCTACTTATTACTTGCTGCATAACACGTGCATCATGCATATATGCATTAGATGTAGTTCATGCATCATACTAACACTTTATTTTTCAACCATCATAGATTCATTCGGGTCTTTTTTTGTTTAGAGACAGAGTAGTTGTAGATTAGTAAGAACCCAATTTAAGTCCAAAACTGATAGCTAAGGAGATCCTTTCATGATTAGAAAAGATTCTTATTAACATACTTTACCTAGAAGCTACACTAACTTAAATAAAAGAGACAGAATAGCAACAGGGAGGAAACTGGACCTTAGAGGACATTAAGGGAGCTCTGATGGATGACATAAGAGTAATGATGCAAGATGAACTGAGACAAGCTTTAGTTGGATTAATGAAACCTCCAGCAATTGCTCTTGTTATTGCTATACCACTTACTACTACTGTTCCACTTATTATGGATGATCCACCTGTTAACAATGAGAATGCTAGGGAACAACCATCGAATGTTGCTAGGAATGTGCTTGTTGTGGAGATGAAATTTGAGGATATTGAAAACTAAATGGTAGAGAAAGTGAAAAAAGAATCACTTAAGCTGGTTCAAGAACTTGAGTCCAAGCATAGAAAGCATTGACTTAAAAAATGTCCAAGATGGAAGAGCTAATAAAAGGGCAAGGCATAGGTTACTCATTCGACTTTGGTGATATATTATGCATGAAAAGTAATAAGCTACCCGACAAGTTCAAAATGCCTAAATTACAAAAATTCAATGGTTCTAGGGATTCAAGGATTCATCTTAGCCAATATACAACAACTATGAGCACTACCAAATCCTTATTATCTGTAGTCATAAAGTAGTTTGTACATTCCTTAGAAGGTATTACTATGAACCAGTATCATGGATTAGAAAAGTCTGTTAGGGCTAACTAGAGAGAACTATGCATTGCTTTCCTAAAACAGTATGATCGTAACACTAAGTTAGAAGTGTCCATTTGGGATATGGAATTAACTAAACAAAATCCAAATGAATCATTCTCTAATTTTCTCATTAGATTCATGAACAAGGCAAGATTAATGAAAAAGAAATTAGCTAAAAAGGATCAAGTTAGGATGATTGTCTGTAATGTGTCTTTTAATTTGGTTAATTTGGCTGAGGAGATAGAGAATGGAAAAAAGAAAAACTATAGAACCACGAGTAAGAAACTACCCAATTAGGGGCACACAATAAGGAAACACTAATCAAGCTATGGAAGTGCATAATGTGCAACAACTAAGGAGATTCTTGAACTTTAACCAACCTTTGTCAAAAGTCTTAGAGCACCTAATGCAAAAGGGCTTACTTCAGCCTTTACTTAATCCAAACCCACCAAACCTAAACGCCCTAAGCTATAACCCAAACAAGCATTGTAAATTCCACTAAAAAATCCACACTCCATAAATAACTGCATCCATCTCAAACATAAAATTTTAAACCTTATAGACTTTGGAAATATCATAGACCCTAAAAACTTGAGCACTAGAAATAATCCTTTCTTAAACTAGTAAAATGAACGTCCCCTGACAACCATGATGATCATCTTAGGAGCAAGGGAGGAAGAAGTGCTAAGCTCCTTTAAGGACCTAGACCATAAAACCAATGAGAAATCACATAATGCCCTAAAGATGTAGAAAGAGTAAAAGATTTGTTAGGACAACCCTCATGTAAGTTTGACTACAAGATGTTTTACACTAAACTACCTTCTTTTGATATACTCTTTGAGTTAATTATGCCTACAAGATGGGGTGATGAGTTTGATGATGAGAAGCTAGTAGAAAGGGAAGAAACATGCATAGTTGAGGTACAAAAAGATGAAGTTATAATGACAGTTTGTGAGAAGATACAAGAATAGCCACTATGTTAGCCACCTAGAGGATAACTACCATAAGACTTAGCATCCTTGGCATTTAGAATTCAAAATAATTTTCTTATTTTTTTCTTTGAATAACATTTTAGTTTCTTTAGAACTTTTATTTTATTAATTGATGATATAAATTCTGATCATGTTTACTTATGTAATGTGCATCCTGATGGTACTATGCATTACGATATCAATTGTATCTACATGTTTGACATAAATTTGATCCAATTAGATTCATTCAGCATGGGCATAAATGAAAATTCAAAGAATATTCATATATCACATTATGTAACTTTTGAAGATAGGAAATTTAATGGAAAAATAAAAAGAAAAGTGAGAAGAGAGAAGAAAAAAGAAGAAATCATAAAAGGAACATCAGGTAAACATGAGAGAAAAATAATTAGTGAGAAAAAAAATCATAGTTGATAACAAAGGTTATGTCATGAATGTTCTCATTTTCACCCTAATGAATGAGTAAAATTGAATTTGAATTTTTTATTCAAATATCACATATTCATCTTTATCATATTGCATAAGTATCCAAATGGAAAGATAATACTTAATGAAAGCTAAAATCAGATATATGAGATCACTATTTTAGTTATGTTTTCTTTTCTTGCCACCCCTTTATGATTTTATTTGTAAGTTTAGTGTCCCTTTGTACCTATGGAATTTAGGTGGCTCAATAACTCATGTTGCAATCTATACCTTGTAACTATCATTAATCATTGCATCAGAATCAAACCTCATATTCTGCTTAAGAGTTCTTCTAATAGGAGAAACTCTAGTTAATTGCAATATTAAGATCTCCTTTTAATCAATTCACCTATTCCTTTACATCCTCAATGCATGATCTTGCAATTAATGGGGATGGATTAATAATAGCAGTGAACAAACTGAGTCTCTTACACACATGATGAAAAAAGACTAGTAGAATAGCATGAATGAATTCAGAATGAAATCAAAGGCAAAACAAAATGCAAAAAGATTAAAGGGCAAAATTGTAGAATAGTAAATCTGCATTCAAAGACTGAAGATGAAACATTGAAGTATAAGAGTCAACAAAAGAGTTTTTAGGGTAGAAAGAAGTAAACTACAAGTATATAAATGCATTAGCAAAAGTAGTAGCAAAAAGTAAAGTGCAACAGTATATCAGTTAATCATAAAATCTAGTGTCATACCATCCACTCCACTCTTCAGCTTGGCCATTTGTCTAGTAAGCTATATCAGAAGCTCTAGCATTAAAAGTACCAACCTCAAAGCATCCAATGCTCAAACCTATAAGTTATTGATGAAGCACCTCATTTACACACTCCGAGCTATGAACATAACACGCTTCCAAACAAAAGACTTATTAGGATCATGTATATCATACATGGCATCCATACACTTGCATACATCTATTATGAAATACTTGCTTTGCATAATCAAAGTCTTTCAAGCTAGACAAGATTGTACAAATACTTTACTACTAGCATTCGAAATTAGAATTGTAAAAGTGCTGAACAGTAGTTAGAGTATTCACATATAAAGTATTTTTAGGAAAAAGGGCAACACTATCAAGGTGAACCTGATGCTCAAAGGGACTTTAGACCGCAGGAGCCCAATAAATCATGGGCCCATTTGATAAGGAGATATTACTGATAGTGGTACTTGTAAAGGCAACCTTAAGAGGTTGGATAGGACACTCAAGCTCCTCATATTCAACAGTCTCATTTAGAGCATCATTTGGAATATCACCTGAAGTCTCAACAAAAGAAAAATCAATATACTCCTAAAAACTATAAAAGCAAAAGATAGTCAATAACATAAGGAATAATAAAAAAAATAAGCATACCTCATATGGTCAATGAGAATTTGCTCCAAGAGATGCTTCTGAATGTACCTCTAATGATAATAATGCTCAAACAAGGATGTGGCATTGAATCCTTAGAGAGCCTCTCTCAATTCCTGACTAGTTGGGCAGAACTCCACAACATCAAGACTAGTATAGGATGTGGAAAGTGATAATAAGAAGGTCCACATACTAATAATACACACATCAACCCTAAAAAGGGAAGAATGCACTAGAAACTTGAGATGAATGCACTCTCAAGCTCCTTTAATTATGAAATGAGACCTCTAACTTCTAAATCTTTTTATAAGGATATCGAGAGGAGGAATGAGACCCTTTATCATAGCATTAATAGGAATGATAGGAAGACAAATTCAACCCTAGGCCATGACCTCAATGGTGGAGTATCATGGCCTTTGTGATTAGAGACATCATAACCACAATCAAAAGGGAGTGCAAAAGAACAACATTACATTTCAATAAAATTTCTTTACTTGCATGCAAATAGACATGATAACTTATAGTATTTTGCATAGGGAAAATAAAAGGGAATGAACAAGATAGCAAATGTCAATCACTCATTAGAATATCACCCTACATGGGAAATACCCTAAAAAATAATCAAGGGAAGTAACATAACTCTATATCTTTAGTTTTTGCAATAAAGTACAATCTCAAATCTATAAGTTGAAAAGAATTTCATCCATTTTATGAGATCAAGTATGAAAATTTATCTCATGAACTTTGATCTTAGTGGCTTTCTTTTAATAGCCTTGCAGAATTCAAATGATCAGTTAATAACTCTGTGTTTATAGTTTCTAAAACTCTAATCAATCTAATGCTTGTTTTGCACCTAAATGAGGGGAAGAATATGTAGAAACCAAAATCTATGAACTTGCAGTATAAATTGCTTGAATTTTAGAGTATCATTTTGGTCTTTTGAATGTTAAATGTGCATGTAATCTACTCCAATGCTCAGAAATGAGTATGTGTACAAAATTCCTTAACAGTATCCATGCTAAGTATTACGAGAAAGGTAAAGGAATATTAAATGTTAAATCAAAATAAGGGCATGTGATAAAAGGCATTTCTAATATACTCTAATGCTTATAAATGAGTAAGAGTATTAATGTGAAGCCTCTAGTGGTATCCATGCTGAGTAATATGAGAAAGGTGGAAAAATACTAAAAGAGGACCATGCCAAAAGCTATTATATTTACTCCAATGCTCTGTAAGAGTATGAGTATCCAAAGGACCTTTCCAACGATATCCACGTTGAGCAATATTAGAAAGGCAAGGGAATACTTGGATAAGGGAGAAAAGCACAAAAATAATTCAAAGACTATTTTGATACTCAAAATGCGATATGTTTATGCTTAATTTCCATAAGTTTTTTTAGTAGATTCTCTTTAAAATTAGGTGTGGAAGTAAGCTCTTCATTTGGTAAAAAATATGCTTTCAGCATAAGATGCTTGACGACATCTCTGACCTTTGTGAATGGCAAATAAATGATAGTCATGAAAATCAAAATTAGTGAGATTTGTTGAGTGCATTCTATCTTATGATAAACTAATGAATTTTCTCATAAATTTTCAAAATTATAATGTACTTTTGTACATTTATTATGTTGAGACTAACTTCAATAAGTCTTTAGGAATTACAAATCCAGAAGGAGGTACACCCAACTTGTAGAGTGGGTTAACATAATGAAATTTAAATTAGTTAGCATAAAAATTCCAAATAGTTAATACAAAAAAATTCAAAGTCAGTCAGCTTGAATTTTAAATTAGTCAGCACAAAGAATTTAAAGCATTCGACTCAAATAGCCAAAGATAAAAAATTACGAGCAACTATGGCCAGTAGTAGTAAGGGCAAGCAATTAAAGGGTTGCAGTTGATCAACATCCTTAGTGAGAAATGAAGGGGTTACATCTAATCACTAGCAGTTATAGACTGTAGAATTATAAGGGCAAGCAATGAAGGGGTTGTAGCTAATTACGAGCAGTTATAGATTGAAGCATTATAAAGGCAAGTAATGAAAGGGTTGCAACTATTCACAAGCATTGATAGACTATAGCATCAAAGGTGAGCAATATAAGGATTATAGTTAATCATGAGCAGTTATAGACTATAACATTAAAGGTGAGCAATAGAAAGGTTGAAGCTAATCAAAATTGCAAGTAATTATGGATTACAGCACCAAGCCAGAAAATAATAAAAGGGTTGTAGCTGATCAAAATCATTAGTGAGCAATGAAAAGATGACAACTGGTAAAAAATTATAAGTACTTATACACTGTAGCTTCATAGGTGAGCCATAAAAAAATTGTAGCTAATTAATATTTGTAAGCAATTATGGATTGCAACATCAAGGTGAGCAATTAAAGAGTAGCAATTAATTAAAATCATCGATAAGTAATGAAAGGATTGCAACTAAATCAAAAGTTATGAGTAGTTACGGACTGCAACATCAAAGGCGAACAATGAACGGGTTGTAACCATTTAAAACTTGCTAGCAATTATAGATTACAGTAGCATAAAGCCTATATTATGGAATGACAAAAGTAACGTCGTGCAATTTAGTGTTATAGACAAAAGCTCTGTAATATGATAGGTAAGTATCCTAAAACTTTTCTTTCAAATTTTACGCTTATTCACTCTACTGCAATTTGTCAAGCAAACAACAATAAAATGGGGCAATTGTAAGCATCCAATTTTGAGATAGTCAAGTGTGGATGTGATAGCGGACTCCAATGATGAAAATTTGTTACAAATAGGTTTGTGGACATTGATTTTTCAATCTCAAGGCTTAATTGCATTTTTAAGGACTTAATTGTAATGTTTTCTTTAGGGACCTAATTAAAAAGTTTTGATTCTTTCAAGGGTCTTTTCATAATAAAAAGTAAAAAAAAAGATTATCGATCGGAATTCTATAATTTTGATAGGAATTATGTATTTTTGACAAGAAATACACAATTTTGATAGGAATTGCACAATCCCAATCGATGGTGAATTTAATTTTCTTAAAATTTTAATTTTATTTTAATTTTTGAAAATAATTTTTATTGATCTTAATTGGTTAGAAAATAAAATAAAAAGGATAAATAGAAAAATAAAATAATCCTGATAATTATCATTATCAGGACATTTTGTTTTTAAAAATCAAATGTTATCTCATGTGATTCTACAATCATAGGAGATTAGGCTCTTCCTTTATGCTATGTACATCACTCATTTTACGTGAGTAAAGGGGAGGGCTTCCTATTTTCAAAAAAAACACAAAAAAGGAGCTTTTGAGAAACATATAAAGAAAAAAAATAAAAAAAAGACAGAGAGGGTTCTTAAAAAAATTTCTTTTGTTTGTTTTATGCTAAAAAAAAGTTCTAAAAAAGACACAGTAAAGCCAGAAAAAAATCTTGCAGATTTAATTCCAACAACAAATGATGAATCAATTACTCTGAGGAGTAAATCAATATAGTATCACACTCCATCCTTTTCTTTTTCTAACTTTATTTTATTTTGATTTTTTATTTTAGATTACTTTCTAACCATTTTTTAATTGTTTTTTGTGTGTTTTTTTTATGTTTTTTGTTTTGATGGTAGGATGGCTTGCTTGAAGTGGTTGAATTAATTAGCTCCCATTAAGATCCATGGGATGCCATGAATTTAAACTTGTAGTTATTTCATGTTGATTTTAAGTTTATTTTTATTATTCTGTGTTGTTTTTATGTTTTGTTTTTTATTGGGTTTGTATATAATTTTCTATTTTTTGATTCATGAAGGTTGTAATAGCCTCAATAGTGGGAATATAGTGAAACCTTTAATTTTTTGCACTTTAAAATGAATTAGTAAGTTAGGCTCAATTTGGGCAATATATTAATTTAGGTTGCATGTAAATAAAATTAGGGTTATAAATCACCATTGTGTGTTATATGTTTATTTGGGCTTTTGTTTTTATTTTATTTATTTTGGTCTCCAAGCTCATGTTTAGGCTTCACTCACATTAAAAATAGGCCTATAAAATTGACTTAGATTATTAAATTAAAATTAATTTAGGCCTATTTAGGTTAAATTAGACTTAGGTTCATTTTAGTTTTAATAAAAATTAATTTAGACATAACTTTGCCCATTTAAAGCATTCTTTTAGAATAAGTAGATTTAAGATCACTTCATTTAAAATGTAAAATTAATTAGAACTAGGCTCACTAATTCAAGCTCAATCCAATTGCCTATAAAATCAAGTAGAATTAGGCCACTTCTAGAATTTTAAAAAATAGATTTTAGAATTATTAATTAACTTAAAATGTAGGCCCACCTTAAGTTTTATTTTATTTGTAAATGAAAATGTAGACTTAGCTCACCATAATAAAATTAATGTAGACTAGACTAATTTAGGGGCATTGCACTATATAGATGCATTTTTTATGTACTATTTTATGACTAGTTGCCTTGGAGTTAGATGGATGCTAAATAGGCTTTAAATGAAATTGTATGTAAATAGAGAATAACTTAATGACTAATAAGTTAATTCTAAATGAATACAAGACTAAGAAAAGTTGGTATTTCGTATCCAGAATCTACTAATTGTGGTGTTAACTTTCTTTTAGAGAATTGAGTTACCACTACCTTCAATTTGTCTCAATTATTACCCTGGGTGGCGACTCCATCATCTCCATGCTATGTCTTTATAATATAGTAGTGTGTTCTCTAGAGCCCTAAGCTCAAACAATGTCGCGGTTGTTAAAATCTTAAATGCGCACTAAACCCCATCATCTACACATATTGTTATTTTTATAGCATTAAAGCCTTTTCTTTTAGAAATTTAAAATCATACAATTACAAAAGAAAATTATGAATGTTGTCAAGTTCTATGATTACATATAACAAAAGAACTGAATTGGCCTACATAAAAATAGTAATTACAAATAATACCTACATATACAAAGAAACAAGCAGACAATGGTTAGCTTATGATAATATTCCACCAAAACAAAGCTCCAAAAGTCTATGTTCATCTAAAGTGTGACAACTGTTAAGGATGTCTGACATACTTTGTATGCATATGACTATTACATAACTATCTATTAAAATCTAACTCTAGCTCACAAGTCAATATATGTAACAAAACTACTTATATATATAACACATATCTTGCACCAAGAAGCTCACAACATTAAGGAGTTCACATTTTCCTTTATGTTATACATCTACAATACTCTAACCTTAATACATAATAACAAAATTCACTAGGCATGTAATGTTTAAGAAGAACTGATAACAATATCCTGCTGACTTACCTGACATAATGTTAGTGTAACTGATGCAAATGTTTCTCCATGACTAATTATAGTTCTTCTAATCCTAAAAAATAATGTAGAGGAGTGAGCCTGCAACTTAATAAATGAATAACTTAACATCCTATAAAGAGTAACACATTAAAAAATGTAATATTATCAATTATCAATTTATTCAATATTCAACTATGAACTTATAATATGTAAATAATTTGGACAACAATGAACTTATGAATTACATGTAAAACCATAGCTTTTTTTAGTTATTCATGGATCCCCATACGCACACAGGCTACCATAATCTTGTACAAAATATTTTTTTTAGCCTTTTTACAATATATTAAGGGGATTCCATAACACTCACAACATTGCCTTATTCACAAATAGCATTGCATCCTCATACTCATTTAACCATATTTCTTATATTTACATATACATCACACACCACTCTATTAAACAATTAACATCCCCATAATACATAAGAAAACAATAATATACCAAAAATATACCATTTTTTCATTATGGTAGATTCGATAGTGTAAATTCAAAAGAATACTAAAATTCCACATTATGAATTTCAAAATCATATTCTCCAGATTAGTAACATTATAAGTCTAAATTAATTTATAACTAATTTTGCATTAATTAGATATGCATAAGGAGAAACATCAATAACAATCCACCAAGGTCAAACTGTTAATAAAACTAAGCAATAAAAAGTATAATCCAAATTGACCATTAAAACAACAAAATTAAGTTTCCTCTATTTATGTTAATTTTGTAAGTCATATCTCAAAGTTTATATGGGGTAAAAAAACACTCCATTTAGAGTTATAAAACTCTAGATATAGCTCAAATAATTTTTCTATTCTCCACTGAATAGGGCACTCGAATTAAGCAACCATCATTCATATGTACAATCTCATTTTAAGAACAATCATCCATCATGACAATAATAAAATATTAGCATATATTAATTAGAACACACATATTTCTTGAACACACATATTTCCCTTAGCCAAGAAGCTTAATAAGGACATTTATAAATTATTAGTTTAAGTGTTGAATTCATATAGAACGTTAAGGTTATTCACTTACCTTTATTACTTCCTTGCCTTTGCTTGCATTTACTTATGTGTAAACTTCATTCCCAATTATTTTAGCCAAAATATATCATAATTCACTTGTCTTAATCACCTAATAATAATGGAGCCTCTTTCTATCATGATAACATCACTAAACTACCTAAACATATAAGGCTGCCAATTATAACAGATTTAATAGGATGAATTTAAAAATTCCCCAAAAATTTTATACAATGAATTTTGAGATGACACTTTCTAGATCATTATCCCTATATATCTAAGGTAATTTAAAATTTATTTATTTTTTAATTAGAGGAATGTAGAGAAACAACCTTAAGAAACAATCCACCATACTCAAACCAGCGATGGAAACTAAGTAAATGTTTTCTTTTATTACACGAATATAGAATCTGAAGCAGACCAAGCTAAAAATAAAATAGTTTTAGATAACTCTTCAACATTTCCACATCATCAAGGAAAAATCAAATTGAAGCTTCCTAGCTTAAGACATGTTAAAAATAATAAGTATGAAAAACTAGATCTTTAGAACTCGAATTCTGCATCTTCTAAACCCTAACTCAATTCAACAAAATATATTAAAATTACATACCAAATAAATCTCCAAGGCCTTTAAAGATGAATATTATGGTATGGAATAGATTTTAAACCTTCAAATTTCATTTGAAAATTCAGTTGTTTTTTATTTTTTTTCTTTTTGAAGAAGGAAGACAACCCTTTTCTTCCTTCTTTCCTTTTTCTATCTGGATGCTTCCTCTTTTTTTTTTTTAATTAATTAGATGGCTACCACATACCCAAGTCTAGCACCTTTCTATTATTATTGTTGTTGTTGTTGTTGTTGTTCTTCTTCTTCTTCTTCTTCTTCTTCTTCTTCTTCTTCTTCTTTAATTTTTTTACTTTGTTTGTTCTTCTTCTCCTTCTCCTTATTATTATTTTATTTTTTTATTTTTTTAATTTTTCTTATTTTTTTAGCATTAATCAATTTAAACCCTTAACTTTATAATTCTTATTATGGATTTAATTATGTTCAAATTTGAGGGATAAAATAATCATTTTTTGATTATTATAAATAATTAAGTAAAATTATATTTAATTACTGTGTTAAGTGTTTAGATTCAGGTTTACTAATATTGCAAAATTCAAGTCTGGACTCAAGCATTGAAGGGTCAATAAGTTAATTTTTAATGTTTGTAATTCACTCATGAGTTGTGATGGACTCATCATGATCATGATACAACTGGAAAATGGAAGATCGAATTTTCTATTGAGATCCAAAGTCTAATTTGGTTAAACATAGTGGAAATCTTCATTATAAGTGGTCACAAGCAAATCCTAATCATTAGAAAAAATTTTCAAGCAAAATTATGAAGTTTCAAATTGCAATTTTTAAAAAGTGCCTGAGACTTGTCAACGTCACCACTAGTGTTATGATTATGATGACCAAAATTATAATTATAATAAACTTTTCATAATCATAATGACTAACTCCAAAAAGTTACTGAGAGTTGTCATAACCAGTGTCACTAGCATAGTTATGATAATGAAAGTGCGAAAATTTAAATTTCTTATTGGCGCCTCTAGAATTATAATTATGGTGATTTTGACATGATCATGATGATGTGTATACTTACTTTTTTTGTGGTTTCCAATGGCTCTATGAGGATATAAATACAAGTCTAATTTCAGCTGGAGGATGTTAATGAAGTTCAGCAAACAAATTTAGAGCTATCTTTGAGCATTTAATCTTGAATTTAATTCTTCAACCACCCAAATCTTCATCTTAATTTCTTATAATATCCATTTATTTCAAGAGTGTTCTTGAGTATGGGTTGGTGAGTGTTTATTTCCTTCATTCATTAGCTCAATAGTGTGATTGAGTAAGTATGGTTAGGGTTTTATTCACTTGCAAGCTAAGAGGATTGTTCTTAGGTTAAGTGTGATCCTTGGGAAAACACGTGGGTAGCTTGGTTTAAGCTTGTAAAGGTTTAATATACACCTTGAAGTAAATTGAATAGTGGATTAAAACTCTTAACAAGCTATTAAGAAGAGGAGTAGGCTTTGAGGGCCGAACCTTTATAAATCCTTAGTGTTTTTATTGCTCTTCCTCTTCATTAAATTCAGCTCTTATTTTGTCTTTTGGTTCTTCTTGGGTGTGAAATCAAAATTACCCATATTGTTTAAAAAGCCAATTCACCCCCCTTTTAGCATTTATGGAATTACATTTAGTATTAGAGCATTGGTCTCCGTTCTTAAAGATTTAACCATCATGGAGAAAAGATCACAGGTTCCACAAGTCAACTTGTTGTTGCCCTTGATGTTCATGGTCCTAGCTACACAAGACCTCTATTTCTTAATGGCACCAATTATGCATAATGGAGAAAAAATGAAGATGTTTTTGGATAGTGAAGGAGTAAATTTATGGGACATTATTAAACAAGGTTAGAGTCCTCCAACAAAGAAAGACAAAGATGGCAATGAAGTGACCATTCCTAGAAAAGAATAAAGTGATGAGCAATCAAGAGCCAACTTGAAAAATAAAAAAGTAATCACCATTCTTTATTGTGTTTTAAGTAAGGAAGAATATAATCAAATAAATTATTTAAAGTTGGCCATGGAAACTTAGGAATGTTTAATGACTAAACATGAAAGTACCAATCAACTCAAGAATAAGAAATTGCAAATGTTTGGAAGAGAATATTAATTGTTTGATATGAAGCCCAATGAGAAAATTGATGAAATGTATGGTAGACTATTACCCTTATCAATGCTATGAGAAAACTTGGGAAGAAATTCTCAAATGAAGATGTCAATAATAAAATCCTTATGATTTTTCCTCAAAAGACTTAGGAATCTAAGATTGCTTCAATTGAAGAAGCAAATGACCACTCCACTCTACCTATGGATGAACTTCTTGGAAAGCTTCTCACTCATGAAATTAAAATGACTCAATTAGTTGAAGAAGAAAAGACCAAGAAGGATAAGAGTATTGCTCTCAAAGTAAGTAGAGACACTAGTGATAGTGACTCAAATGATGATGATGATGAGTATGCTATAATTTTAAGAAAAATTAAAAATCTTATCATAAAGAACAAAAGAGGGTTCAAGAAGCAAGATTCAAGCAATAAGGATCAAGTCATTTACTGTGGATGCAACAAATCAAGACATATTAAATCTGAATGCCAAAGTTAAAGAAATATTTTAAAAGGATAAGAAGTTCAAGAAAGAAAAGAAACAAGCACTTAAAGCAACTTGGTATGATTCTAATGAATCTAGTGATGATGACATCAATGATGAAGTTATCAATCTTTACTTCATGGCATTAAAGGAATCTTCAAATGCATAACTCTAGACTTTGAATCAAATGATGAAATGTTACTTGCTTATGAGAAATTGATGCATAAATGCGATAAATATTTATCTAGAATTAATTCACTCAAAGAAAGGGTAAAAATTATAAGAGAAGAACTTAAGAAATCAAGAACCATTAATGAAGAGTTGACCAATTCATTGAATGAAAGTAATTTTAAGAAAATTAAGATTGCAAATGAAAATACAAAACTTATTGAGAAAAATGTGTTGTTAGAAAATGAAAATGGCAATCTCAAGGAATCCATTTCTAGATTTAATAGCGGAAAGGAAATCATAGATAGAATAATTTCCATGACTTTCACTCCCTTAAAATCTAAAATTGGCATTGGCTTTAAAAACATTCATGCTAGTTCATCAAAAGTTGTAAACCTAAGTACTCCAATTACTAAGGTTTATAAAAAAAAATCTAGTCTTAAAACTAATAAACCTAAAAATTCTAATGGTTACAAGATTAAAAATTCTATAGCAAATATCTCAAGAGGACCTAAGCCTAGGAGACCTAATCATACTCATTCTCATGGTTTTCATAGTTTTAAAATGAAAGAGCATGCACCAATGTTAGGTGTCATTATTGTGGTGTGATCGGGTAGAAGAATTCTAGAAGTTATATAAGAAAGACTCATTTGGGTTAATAAAGTCTTTTAGTGCTAACCCCCAAGGACCCAAATATATTTGGGTACCTAAAGTGAGATGAACTATTTCATTGTAGGTATGTTTGGAATCCATAACATGCAAAGAAAAGTGGAATCTAGATAGTGGATGTTCAAGGCACATGACCAGGAATGCTAACCTCTTCACTCATTTGGAAATGAAGAAGGGAGGCAAAGTTACATTCAGTGATAATGCCAAGGGTAAGATTGTTGGCATTGGTCGAGTTAGTAAGAAAGACTTTGCTTATATTGAAAATGTTCTTTTAATTGATGGTTTAAAGCATAACCTAGTTAGTGTTAGTCAATTATGTGATAAAGGTAATAGAGTGACTTTTGAACCTAAGGAATGGTTTATAACTCATATGGAAGATAATAAAGTCATTTTCAAGCAAAAGAGTCAACAATATTTATACTATTGATGTAAGCTCTTTAACTAACCAAGGTGTTAAGTGCTTTGTTGCTATTAAGGATGACACTTAGATTTGGCATAACAGACTTGGTCATGCTAGCATGAAGCTCATTAGAGATCTAAGCAGAGGTGATCATGTCATTGGCCTACCCAAAGTAAAATTCTAAAAAGAAAAGGTATGTGGAGCATGCTAAATAGGTAAGCAAGTGAAAAGTTCCTTTAAAGTTAAGAACAAGGTAAATTCTACTAGACCTCTTCAATTATTGTATATGGATTTATTTGGTCCTTATAGAGTTGCAAGCCTAGGTGGTAAGCACTATGCATATATCATCATCGATGACTACTTTAGATTCACTTGGGTACTCTTTCTTGCTTATAAGGATGATAGTTTTGAAGCTTTTAAAATTCTTGCAAAAAGAATTCAAAATGAAAAGGGTTTTAAAATCTCTTCTTTAAGAAGTGACCATAGTAAAGAATTTGAAAATGACTATTTCAAAACCTTTTACAATCAAATGGGAATTTCTCATAATTTTTCCTCTCCAAGAACACCTCAACAAAATAGGGGTTATTGAAAGGAAAAATAGAGTTTTGATTGATATGGCAAGGACTATGCTCAACGAGTATAATTTGCCTAAATACTTTTGGGCTGAAGTCATTAATATCATTTACTATCTTAGAAATATAGTTTTTATTAGATCTATTTTAAATAAAACTCCTTATAAACTACGAAATGAGAGAAAACCCAAGATTTCATATCTAAGGGTATTTGGGTGCAAATGCTATATATTAAATACCAAGGATAATCTTGGAAAATTTAATGCCAAAACTAAGAGGGAATCTTCCTAGGCTATATAACTACTAGTAAGTCATATAGGGTCTTCAATAAAAGATTAGTGGTAGATGAGTCCATGCACATTATTTTTTATGAGAGTAATCCATTCGAGCCAAAAAAGGTTATTGTTGTTGTTGATGATGATGTAGGTACCCTTGACGAGTTAAACCAACAACAAGGAGCAATAGAGAATAATCAAGATGTTTTTCCTCCAATTAAGAGTTCTCAAAATATGGTAGATTCTCAAAAGGAAGAAGTTGTAAAAGAACAAGTGGCCCCCATAACTTCAAGTATTAACGAAGACCTACTAAAAGAATGGCACTTTAAGAACCACCTTAAAGACTTGATCATTGGTGAGCCATCAAAAGGGATAACTACTAAAAGCTCTCCTAGATTATTAGTCAGCCATCTTGTTAGCACATCTCATTTAGAACTTTAGTATCCTAGGAATACATCATTTGATCTTATTTCCTCTTCAGATGCGGACTAGATAGGAAAAGTATTTTTGGTACTTGTCAATTTCTAGGAAATTCTCTTGTTTCTTGGTTTAGTAAGAAACATGGTCATTTTAAGTAATTGGATAATGTATAAATTAAGATTGTAGAATCATGATCATAAGAGAAATAATATGACATGTGATAACATCAAGGTTCCAAAATTAATGGAGTCATGGTTATGACCATGATAAAAAAAAATATATAGCTCTACATTAAGACAAATTTTGCATAATAGAAAATTATTATGTCAGTTCTCCTAAAGACAATAATTTGAAAAGAAAATGAAGATATAAAATAAATATCCAAAAGGATATCCAAGCTAAATCAAGCACAATTTAACTAACAATCTTTATGCAATCAATATCCATAACCAATAGCTTTTCACAAAAGTGGTATCCAAATATAATTAACAAATTAACATAATAAAAAATCATAACTTGATTAATAAGTCAACAATTTAACAAAAGACCTAGTATCTAGAGATAATGTTTAATAGCCATAACCATAAGCAAACACATAGAGTATAAATAACAATTCCCAAATCAACCAGTCGATAACATCAAATAGTCATATCATATTACAGAATAAACATATTGTTCACTTGTTCATAAACTAGCAAAAGAAACATAAGCACAACAATGAAGCCTAAGTAAACTCTTTTCTCTTCCTTAGTACCTGAAGTAAGAAATTATAAACATTTATAATCTTCTTCTATGTAACATTGGAATTAATACCACACATATCTCATGCATTTCTCATGTATATATGATATGCATATTATGCAAATAAATGTAAATGCATTATGTGGGCATTACATTTCTCCCCACCTTAGGATATTTCACCCTTGAAATTAAATATGACTCAACAATCTTAGGAAATAGATAGGGATATTGAACTCTTATGTCCTTTTCCACCTCCCATGTAGCTCCTTTTGGTGAATGCTAACTCCACTTAACCTTTACTATTGGAATTTCTTTATTATGTAATTTCTTTATCTATATATCAAAAATTTTAGTAAGTTTTTCTTTATAACTTAAGTCTTTTATCAATTGTATTTCTAACTCTTGTACTATATGGCTAGGATTAGATTTATATCTTCTTAAAATGGAAACATGGAACACATAATGTATATGAGATAGTTCTTGTGGTAGTGCTAATCTGTATGCCAAAGGATTGAATCTTTCCAATATCTTATAAGGGCCAATGTACCTAGGACTTAATTTTCCTTATTTGCCAAATCGTATAATGCCTTTCTATGGTGATACTCTAAAAAACACTTTTCATTCACATCATACTCCATCTCTTTTCAATGCTTGTCCACATAACTCTTTTGTTTTGTGCAACCTTTAAGCAATTTTTGACACTCTGAATCTTATTCATTGTTTCTTATATCAATTGAGGACCTTCTAATTATCACAACCCTTCTAAATCATAAAAAAGATGACTTTTACATTTTCTACCGTATAAAGCTTAATATGGAGCCATACCAATACTTGAATGATAACTATTATTATAAGAAAATTCAATTAATGGTAAGTGCATAGGCTTTTAGCATATCTTTTAATGTTTAAATTGTCCTCTTCAATTGTCCATCTATATAGGGATGGAATGTTGTATTGAAATGTAACCTTATTCCTAAATCTCTTTGTAAACATCCCTAAAAATGAGATGTAAATCGTGAATCTCTATCTGACACAATTGATATTAGCACACTATATAATTTTACAATTTTTGACATATATATTCCAAACAATTTGTCTAATGAATCACTTTGTTGCACAGGTAGAAAATGAGCAAATTTGGTAAGTCGAACAACAATTATCAATATGCCATCATGATTTCTAAAGGTTCGAGGCAATCCAAGAATAAAGTCCATCGTTATCTTTTCCCATTTTCACTCCAAAATAGATAATGGATGAAGCTTACAGCTAGTGCTTGATGTTTAGCTTTTACTTGTTGACATGTCAAACATTTTGCTACATATTCTGCTGTATCTTTCTTTATTGTCGGCCACCAACAAAAAGGTTATAAATCCTTATACATGTTAGTGCTTTTAGGATGCATTGCATATAGTGCATAATTAGCTTCATTTAGAATTTCTTCCTTCAATTCCCTTCTATTTGGAACACAAATATGTCCATTAATTAATAATATCACATTTTTCCTTAATGCAAACTGTTCATTCATTCCTTGTTGCACTTTATCCTTCATTTTTCTTAAATATGGATCACTCATTTATTTTTCTTGAATTTTACTCTCTAATAAAGGCTTGACATACATATTTATAGTAAATATATCATCTTGAAGTGCAAACTCTACAAGCAATATTCTAAGCTCTACCAATGACTTTACTGTATAATAAGTCATTCTGGCACTTCTCTCAATGGCCTTCCTACTTAAAGCATCAATAACTCTATTGGCTTTTCCCAGATGGTATTCTATACTACAATCATAATCCTTTATCAATTCCATCCACTTTCTTTATCTCAAATTCAACTCCTTTTGTATTGGGATATATTTCAAACTTTTTGTGGTCAGTGAAAATTTAAAATGTTTCTCTATATAGATAGTGCCTCCATATTTTTAGAGCATGCACAATTGCTGCCAATTCTAGCTCATGAGTCAGATAATTTAGTTCATGACTCCTTAATTATTGAGAAGCATAGGCAATGACTTTTCCATTTTGCATTAACACATACCCTAATCTCTATTGTGATGCATACGTAAAAAGTACATATCCACCATTTCCAGATGGCAAAGTTAGAACTAGTGCATAAATTAATCTTTTCTTCAATTCTTTAAAACTTTCCTCACATTTAGCATCCTATTTAAATATCACATTCTTCTTTAGTAAGTTTTTTAATGGTTTAGCAAGGATTGAAAATCTTTTAACAAATCTCCTATAATATCCAGCCCATTCTAAAAAACTTTGTACCTCTGACAGATTTTTAGGGGGTTCCCTCTCCTTTATGGCTGTAATCTTTAAAGGATCAATTTGTACACCATTTTTTGAAATAATATGCCCTAAGAATGTAATCTTTTACACCTATAACTCATATTTACTAAATTTTGCATAAAGATGTTTTTCTCTTAAATCTATAACACTATTCTCAAATGTTCTTTATGTTGTTCTCAAGTTTCATAATAAATCAATATATTATCAATAAATGATAAATGATCTAGATACATATGGCATATTTTGTTCATTAAGGATATAAAAGCATTAGGTGCATTTGTTAGTCCAAATGGCATCACAATAAATTCATAATGCCCATATTGTGTTCTAAATGCGATTTTTGGTATGTGTGCCTCTACAATCCTTAATTGCCAATATCTTGACTTTAAGTCAATTTTGGAAAATATAGTTGCTCCTTTTAACTGGTCTAATAAGTCATCAATCTACAGGAAAGGATATTTGTTCTTTATGGTAACCTGATTTAGCTACCTAAAATCAATACATAATCTTAAATTGCCATCCTTCTTCTTTACAAACAACACCAAAGCTCCCCATAGAAATGTACTCGGTCTAATAAACCCTTGTTCTAATAATTCTTCCAACTGCTTCTTTAATTCTTTCAACTCTAAGGGTACCATTCTATATGGTGCAATTGATATTGGCACTACCCCAGGTATAGTTTCTATCTCAAAGTCATTCTCTTGATGTAGAGGTAAACTTGGTAGATCATCTGAAAATACATTTATAAATTCCTTTACTACTGGAAAATCCATTGCTCTTGGACTACCTTTGGATACATCTACCATATTGGCCAAATAAGCTTCACACCCCCTTTTAATCAAATGGAAAGCAGCAGTAGCTGAAATTAAATAAGTTAGGACAATTTTTCTTTCACCCACCAAAACTATTTTTCTCTATTTTGAGGTCTCAATAGCCACTTTTTTTGTTTGACAATCCATTATAGCATGATTTTTATATAACTAATCCATTCCCAAAATAACATCAAATTCCTTAAGTTTTATCATAAATAGATCTGCATGTAGTGCATTCCCATTTATCACCATAAGATAAGATTTGACAACCTTATCTACAATTACAGTACCCACAACAAGCATTAAGACAAAAATATTATACCGCAAGGTTTCGATATTACTATGATTTTTTAATGAAAATTCATATGAAATAAATGAACATGTTGATCCTAAATCAATTACCATATAAGCATCAAAACCATAGATGGATATTGTACTGGTCACAATATGCAAAAGGTGCTTCTTGTCTTGTCACTACAAATACTCTAGCTTGGGGCAATGATTATTGAGGTTGAGTTATCTGTCCAGCCTATACTATACTAGAACCTCCTCCTCATCCCATTCCTCTACCTCTTCCTTTTCTTTCTGAACCACCATACTCACTTATCACTTTTCTTTTCTTTGCTATCATTGCATCTTTCTCAGTCAAACACTCTTCCACCCTTAATACAGCCTCGAATAAAAGCACTATAACTCGAAAATCTTTTCTCAAATATCCATTCTCAATCCCTTATTAAATTGTCTCTGTTTTGCATCCTTTATAGCCATTTCTTTTAATGCATACTTGGACAATAGAGAGAATTACATCTCATATTCTTTTTTTTATCTTTAGCCTCTATTTCTCTAACCTTTGCCATTAGTTGCATTACTAGCTATTGGACTAGTTGTACCTGATTAACTATTAAAAGAGCTGGCTTAGACTTGACAACGTTAAGCTCCATACCATCAAATTAGGTATATGTTGGCACTTAAGGTTAATAAAACATTTCACTGGCTATATAATTCACTATAACAACTCAAGAAATTGCTATATTGCTAACCCCATAACCATAACCAACTCAAAAATTCACTATAATTCACTATAACCCCATGCACAGACTTAGACTCACTTAGGTTAGCAAGATCTTCGGTTTTAATTCTTAACATCTATATGTATTCCTAACATGTATATGGATTCACATTTCTATTCTAAGGGATTCTAAACCATGCTCTGATACCACTAAATATGACACCTATTAAGGACGTCTGACATATATTATATGCATATAGTTATTATATAAGATATCTATTAAAATCTAACTGTATCTCACAAGTCAACATATGTAACAAAATTATTTATATATATAACATATATCACACACCAAGAAGCTCATAACATCAAAGAGTTCACATTTTCCTTTATGTTATACACCTACAATATGCTAACTTTAATACATGATAACAAAATTCACTAGGCATGTAACGTTCAAGAAAAACTGAGGATGACCTCCTGCTGACCCACCTGACACAATGCTAGTGTAATTGATGCAAATGTTTCTTCAAGACTGACTATAGTTCTTTTAATCCTAAAAAATAATACAGAGGAGTGAGCTTGCAACTTAATAAATGAATAACTTAACATTCTATGAAAAATAACACATTAAAGCATGTAATATTTTCAATTATCAATTTATTCAATGTTTAACTATGAACTTATAGTATGAACATAAGCATAGGGTTTTCTTTTGGAAAATAATAAAATTGTGAATTACATGTAAAACCATAGCTTCTTTCAATTATTCATGGATACCCATACACACACAACCTGCTATAATCTTGTACAAAATATTTTTTTAGCCTTTTTACGACATATCAAAGGGAAGCCATAACGCACATAGCATTGCCTCATTCATAAGTAGCATTGCATCCTTATACTCATCCAACTATATTTCTTATATTTAGATATACATCACATACCACTCCATTAAACAATTAACACATACCCAAATAATATACCAAAAATATATTCATATTTTGACATGGCAGATTCAATAGTGTAAATTCAAAAATATACCAAAAATTCCACATTATGAATTTCAAAACCATATTCTTAAGATCAATAAAATTATAAGTCTAAATTAATTTACAACTTATTTTACATCAATTGGATATGTATATAAGGAGAAAAATTAATAACAATCCACCAAGCTCGAACTGTCAACAAAACTAAGCAATAAAAAGTATAATCCTAATTGGCCATCAAAATAGAAAATTTAAGTTTCCTTTATTTCTTTCAATTTTGTAAGTCACATCTCAAAGCTTGTACAAGATAAAAAATAACTCCACTTGGAGTTATAAATCTCTAAATATAGCTAAAATAAGTCTGCTATTCTCCATTGAATAGGGCACTCGAATTCAGCAACCATCATTCATATGTACAATCTCATCTAAAAAATAATCAACCATCATCACAATAATAAAAATCAACATCTATCAATTAGAACACACATATTTCTCAAATAGACATATTTCCCTTACCAATTAGCTTAACAACATTTATAAATTATTAATTTAAGTGTTTTGTTTATATAGAATATTAAAGTTATTCACTTTCCTTCATTTCTTCCTTATCTTTTCTTGCATTAACTTATGTGTTAGCCTCATTCCTAATCGGTTTAGCTAAAATAAATCATAATTCACTTGTCTTAAATACCTAATAATAATGGAGCCTCTTTCTAGCATTATAACATCATTAAACTACCTAAACATATGAGGCTACCAAATATAATAGATTTAATAGGATGAATTTAAAAATTCCCTAAAAATTCTATACAATGAATTTTAAGATGCTACTTTCCATATCATTAACCCTATATGTCTAAAGTAATTGAAAATTGATTTTGTTTTAATTGGAGGTGTATAGAGAAAGACCCCTAAGAAATAATCCACCATACTTAGGCCAATAATAGAAACTGAGTAATAAAATATTTTCTCTTATTAAACTAATATAGAGTAGGAATCAAATTGAGCTAAACAGGAATAGTTTTAAATAATGCTTTAAAATTTCCATAGCATTAAATAAAACTCAATTTAAAGCTTCCTAGCTAAAGATATGATAAAAAAATAAGACTAAGAAACTAGATCTTTAGAACCTGAATTCTGCATCTTCTAAAACCTAACTCAATTCAATAAAAATATTAAAATTACTTGCCAAATGAACCTTTAAGGCCTTTGGAGATGAAGATTATGGTTTGGAATGGATTTTAAACCTTCAAATTTTACTTGAAAATTCAGCTCTTTTTTTGAAGAAGGAAGACAACTCCTTTTCTTCCTTCCGTTTTCTATCTGGATGCTTCCTCTCTTTTTTTTAATTAATTAGATGGCTACCACATACCCAATTCTAGCACCTTCCTATTATTTATTTATGTATTATTATGATTATTATTATGATTATTATTATGATGATGATTATTATTATTATTCATTAATATAAACCCTTAACTTTCTAATTATTTTATGGATTTAATTGTAAACATTTATTATCTTCTCTTATGTAACATTGGAATTAATACCACACATATCTCATGCATTTCTCATGTCTATATAACATGCATATTATGCAAATAAATGCAAATGCATTAGGTGGGCATTACATGAAGGCAAAGTACAAGTATTGCAAAATACCAAAAAACTAAACTGCAATAAACTATATTTTCCTGTATAATCAATTAGCAATAAAAGACACATTTTTAAAAGATAACAATATTATGAAGCAAAAATAGATAAAAAAACAGAAGTAGGAATTAAATAGGCTTATAATGCTTTGTGTTTCAAATATTGTTAGAATACAACCCAATTTTTTATAGTAATAACTAGCTAGCAATGCTTTCAATAGCCACCTATAGATATCAAGCAAGTATTTTAATATACATTAAAATGCAAAAGGGTGGAAGCATTGTCATTGCCCCAAAATAACAAAATTTTTATAAGAGGCTTAGGATAGCAGTAGTTAAAGCACATCAAGAATAGCAACCATATTGCCTCACGAAACTTACAACAATAGCAACATAAGCACCTCAACAAATTTAGTAAACTTAAGGTGCTTAAGATTGGTCACATGTAAGAAATTATAGGATAAGATAGGTAACATAGCAGAAATAGTCAAATAGATCAATCAAGTAGGTAAATATCAAGTAAGTAATAAAGTAATACTAACATAACAAAGAGATCAATCATCAATATGCAATATTAGTTAGCTCATGTACTATAGTAATAAAAGGCCATTGCCTACTTGATCCAAAGCTAAAAAGAAAAAAAACATTAAATGGAGAAAGCATTAGAAAAGTAAAATTAAAAAAATTGAATTACCTTTTCAAATTTCTTTAATTGATATAATTTTTTTAATTGATATTGTTTGATTATGCATTCTAAGTCGATCCTGGGTGCATATCAAGGGCTCTATAATTTTTGGAATTAACGAACTCCTAAAAGTATCAAGCACACGACCACTAGTGCTAAAGGAATACTCATAAGCCATAGTGGAAACAAAAACAACTAAAATATCCATGGCCATGTGAAATAATGTTGGAAACCTTTCAAAATTTAGCTTCCACTATTTTAGGATATCAAAATTGCCTTCATGTTCCACAATAGGCTAACCTAGATAAATATCTAGTTTTATTCTTTTGCTACCACCCATTCTAGATTCTAACTCATGCTTCTTGAATTTTACTTTAATTAAAGACATTATTTTGCTAAGAGCTAGAATTTTAGGCTCAAGAACTACTTGGCTAAACTAACTACCACCAAACTCAAAACTCGAAGAGGAGCCATACAAACTCACATAATCATCAAATATAAGGGACATATCAAACTTCATGTTGTTAAATAATATGCTTCCTAATATATTCATCATAATTTAATTGACAGAGAACTCAGTAACTCAAGTTTCTTTTAAGCATCTATAATATTAGTAATAAAAATCACAGAGTTCATTTTCTCAGGATCTCCCTATTACTTGTCAAATTTAATTTTCATGTTCATGCCCATATTCATAACATCAATATCAAATGAAGACTATATCTCATTCAACATACAACTCAAATAAAAAATTTTAGAAAAGAATAAATTTACAGTGACATATTAAGAAATAAAATTCTCAGTGTAATATTATAAAAAATCTGCAACATCTCAACTATTTGACTCACACACTAATAATCTAGAAAGTCAAGAATATCATCATACAAGTTTACTCTAAAAGAAGTTTCAGTCTCCTCATATTTGTTAAAAGATATGTCATACAAACAAGTAGTTTTCACCATAATGTAGATGAAATTCCACCTAATTGGCACATAACAATGAAGATTTATAGTCAATGGCAAGCAAATTAGAAATTTTTCTAAACTTCCTCAACCTAGAAGGAAAATTTATAATATATCTAATAGTCTCTTTAACATTTCTAACACTAACATTGGCTTCTTTTAAACCATCATTAACAACTAAATTCAATATACGTGCAATGCATCTCATATGTAAAATTTTCCTAATAGAAGATGCACCCCAACTTAAAAACTTCATTTTCAAATAGCCAATGGTTGTGTTATAGGGTGATGCATTATCAATTGTAATTACAAACACATTTTTCATAACCCAGTCAAGCAAGTAATTCTCAAAAACCTTTATAATATATTCATCCATGTGACATGTAATAGTCATAATAAATGAAATGATAGATTTTTTAAATTCCACCCACTATTAATAAAATGAGTTATCACACACATGTAATTAATTTTTTTGGATTGATGTCTAAGAAATATTTGTAATGTTTATTCTTTGACAATGTGACTTGAGAAAAGTTTTCAACTTCACCCTCTTAGAAAATGTATAGTCTGCTACACCCGTACTCTAACTCTAAGTATATTTGCATTAATTATGCATTGCATTTACATAATATATATTGATTTAATTTAAGTATAAGTTAGTATATATATAGATATAGTTATAGAAGAAAAGACTCAATTGTAGCAAATGATTGTCCTTGATTGAACAAGCTTGAGGATTTATAGGTAACTTAATAATTTCATTAAGGACCAAAAGGAGTAGTTTACATATCATTTAATTATTTTTTTGGATTTGTTGAGAGGAGCTGCCATTAATAGAAAGGAAGAAAGGAAGAAAGGAAGGAAGGAAGGAAGGAAGGAAGGAAGGAAGAAAGAAAGAAAGAAAGAAAGAAAAGAAAAGAAAAGAAAAGGGGAAAAGAGAGTTGATTTATTTCCTCTTATAAAAGTGATTTTTCAAGTAAAATTGAGGATCTAAAGTATAATTAAGACTATAATCTTCATCCTAGAAGATTTTGGTGATTGATTTAGTAATTAATTTTAGTATTTTAGTTGATTTAATTTAGGGTTCTTAATTTGCAGAATTCAGGTTTGATAAGTCTAGTTTAGTAGACTTTGTAATTTGATAATATCCTGAACTAGAGAACTCCAAATTAAGTGCTATTTTCTGTTCTAGAACCTTTGAAGAATTATATAAAATTAGTTCTCTTTGAGCTTGATCTAATTCAATCTTTATGTTACTGTAATAAGAGAAAATATTTTATTGATTAGTCTACCAATTTCTTTGAGTTGGTTATAATTTGTTATATATAACTCTATTGTGGGTGTCCAATTGGTCTGAAATTTTTCTAGCATGTTATAGACATATAAATATCTAACATTGATTAAAATTTTAGCTTAAAATTCCTTTTCTATAAGTCCTGGAAAGTTTTCAAAGTTAGCTTTAAAGGCAGCGATTTTGATTATGTGAACCAGTTTACAGAGTTCATGAGTTAAAACTAGTCTAGATACTTTTCATATATCTTAAGCTAGAAAACTAGAAATTGAGTTTATTTTTATTCTAAAAAAAACTTAAAAGAGTTCTTTAAAACTTTGTAGTTTTGATCCAGAGCTGATTACGCCTTAATAATGGCCTAATAAACATATACTTTTTATTGCTCAATCCGTCTGAGTAATTGAGATGCTTGTAATGCGACATTTATAATTTTATTTATGGTTTTTGGATGGAAGTGAATTTTTATTTAAGGTATTAGACACAAAGAGCTAATTATGGTTAAAATTTGAGGTTAAAATTTCTTCTCTACAGGTCAGAGTGATTTTTCTAATTTAGGACTGAGAATAACTATTTTAGAGTCAATAAAACTAATTTGTAAAATTGAGCTTAATTGCATATTTTGCATATAGTTTGGGGGCTGCATGGTTAGGTTAGTATATGAGATTGTTATATTGATAATTTATAAATGAAATTGCATGTTTTAGGTGCTGGAAAAGGCAAGGGAGGTGCAAGTGCAAGTTAAGCAAATTTAGTGAATTGGGTTTGTGTGTTTATAGGTTGTTTAGTGAGTAGATGTTTAAGCCCTTAAAATCTTTTTATAGTAACAAGAAAATGAGTTTTTTAGTAATTTTTATGAATACAAAATGATGTACAAGAATGGTTTCTATTTAGCTTGGTTACTACTTGGATTATTTAAAGTATTGAAGCTTTAAAATGATAAAGTTTTCTATTTCACAAGCCAAATATGTTATTACTATAAGCTTGTTTTAGTAATATGATTTGAGATTATTTTGGATACTCAGTGATTTAAATGAGATATTAATCAAGTTGATTTCATTCCTTTGAATTTTAATGAGAAGTGGTTTGATTTTTAATAATATGATGAGCTATAAATGTGATAGAATGATTTTGATTAATTTTGGATGAAATGATATTTGTTTTGTGTATTACCTAACTATTTAAGATGTATGAATGTGCTTAGGTGATATATGCACATTTGAGATTGTGTTAGTTATTATTGCAAAATAAATAATAGGGCATTTGATTACAAGACGGTGAAGGAAGAAAGATCGTTATATGCTAATGTAGTTGAAGGGTTAACCTTCAAGTGTGCTTAGAGAGTGAGCTTACGATGGCCTGCATGTTATGGCCGAGTTGTGATGCTTGTTATAGGGATGATTAATACAAATGAAAGGTTGTATTGATATCTGCAAAGGCAAATGTTTTAATTGACTAAGCTTTGATTATGTTTGAAAGCAAGTTTGAATTGGATATTTTGAGTGAATGATAATTTGATTGTTAATGCTTCAATATTTTAGTTTGAGAATTTTATTATATTTAATTTAGCCAAACTATTTTCTGCTTATAACAACTATTCATTGAGTATTTTTGTACTCATTTTACTATGTTTTATAAATGATTTCAGATAGTAAGGCTTGATAGTTCATGAATAGAGTTGAGTGATTATGGATAGAAGTTTCATAATAAGGTTGGCGAACATCCTTGTTAGAGTAGCCTTTTTCCTTTATTTCTTAAAATTTTTTTATAAGTCTTGTAAAACATTGGTGGCTAAGCCATATTTAATATCACTATTAATAGTGATCATGAGCACACTCACGACCAGTATCAACACAGGGACTAAATTGCTAAAATAAGTGTAAATCCTATCATGGTCCCGACCGGGACCAAGATATTCCTAATCGGGACCAGGGCAGACCAACTTTAGTAAAAAAATTAATTTTTGGTAGAACATATCTCGATCCAATGTCCTAACTAGGACTGTGCCTGAGATAAGGCAGTTCAGACCAGGACAAGGTGATTTTGACTAGGACCAATGTGAAAATTCAAATATAACAACTCGTAATGGCTATTCAATGCTTATCCTAACTAGGATTGATGAAATCCTGACCAAGATCTGAGTAATCACAGCTCAAAAGTCCAAATTACATGTAAATGGACTTTGAATGTGTTAGAAATGAAATGATTATTTCTAATAGCTATAATTGAATTTCACAATATAAATACAACCTTTGAAGATCATTTAAAGGTTAAGAAATTTGTTTTACTCACTATATACTTTCAATCATTTAATTAATCTCTATAAATTCTTTTAAAATTCATTTTATTTTTGTATAACTCTTGTGAGAGTTTATGAGTGTTAGAATAGAAATTCTTATTCTTCTATTTTCTAGGGTTAAGAAAATGAGAAGTGAGATTATATTCTAAAGGAATTGGTTTAAGTATTTAGCCATTAAAATACTTAGGAAATTGGTTTAAGTGTGAGCCTTAAAAACACTTGTGAATTGGTTTTTGAGTGAGCCTTGAAAACTCAAGTTGTAAGGTTTGAGTTGGGCTGAAAATTCAAGTTTTAAGAATTAATCTAGGAGAATAGATTGTGCTGATTCAAAATCCTAACTTGGGAATAAGTTAGGTGGAGACTTAGGATTGTTGAGAATCTGAACTCCTTAAATTCTTATGTTCATCATTCTTCCTTCTCAACATTCTTTTAATTCTTGCTCAAATTTTTTAATTTTTTATTATTATTTGATAGCCTTATTCACCCCCCTATATGGCACTTTAATCCTTTATGCCTGTGTTTTCCTATAAAGGAGAATATATTGCTATAGCCCTTGAAAATTGCTTGCTTGATTGGGGCTTGAAATCAGTTTTTTCTGTGACTGTTGATAATGCTTCTTCGAATGGAACTGCAATTAATTATTTTAAAAAGAAGCTTTTGTCTTGAGTTACTTACTCTTCTATTAGATTAATGTTCCTATATATGAGGTGTATTGATCATGTTTTGAATATTATTATTAATGATAGCTTGAAAAAATCCTCTAAGTTTGTGAAAAAGATAAGAGAAGCTATTAGGTATGTAAGAAATTCACCTCTTAGACTTAGAAAATTTAATGAAATATCTAATTTTGTTAGGATTTTAAGTCAGTCTTCTTTGTCTCTTGATGTTCCAACTTGATGGAACTCCACTTATCTCATGTTAAAAACTGATTGTTTGTATAAAAGAGCTTTTGATAAGTTTCAAGAACAAGAGAGTCCTTTTAGGGTAGACTTAAAGGATGATGTCCCTAACTTCTTTGATTGGCAGTATGCTAATAAAATGGTTGATATGTTGAAGATTTTTTTTATGAAATGACTCTGAAAATTTCTAGTTCTCTCTATATGACTTTTAATTCTTTTTTTTTAATGAAATCTCTAACTTGCATTACATATTGAATGACTACCAATATTCTACTGATCTAATTGTTGCTTCCATGGGGCAATCAATGAAATCAAAATTTGATAAATACTGGGGTGACCTTGAGAAAATCAACACCCTTATCTTCTTAGCCAATATTCTTAACTCTCAGGACAAGCTTGAGTTTATGGATTTCTCACTCAAGCAGGTGTATGGTGAAGATTATGGCCAAATCTTATTTAGCATTATCAAATATGATTTGCATTTGCTATTTGATGATTATATGAAGCTTGATGGTTCTAATTCTAGTAGAAGCCAATTTATCCCCTCTTCCCCTTTTATTGGTTCTGTTCATAATGTTGGGAAATCTATGTCACTTTTAAAAGCTAAATTTAGATAGTATAAATTGGAATATGGTGGAAGTTTTGGCAATAAAAAGTTTGAAGTAGAAATTCATCTATCTGAGGATATTGTGGATAAAGGAGATTCATTTGATGTTCTCCATTGGTGGGAATTAAATTCTAAAAGGTTTCCCATCCTTTCTCTTATGGCATGTGATGTGCTTGCTATCCCTATTTCAACTATTGCCTTTCAAAGTGCTTTTAGCACTGGTGGCCGTGTTCTGAATAATTTCAAGAGTTCTTTGACTTCTAAGATTGTAGATGCATTAATATGCACTAATGATTAGTTAAGTGTAATATCCCGAGTTTTTAAATATTTTAATACTGCATTGGGATATGCAGTGTTAATAATTTTTATATATAATATTAATATTTTATGAGTTTGTTATTTAATTAAAGCTAATTTTAATTGTTTTATATTATTTTAAACATTTACGTAAAATTTTCCCGGGATTTGCATTTTCGGGAAAATTGATACGTAAATTGTTTATTATTAATTATTTTAAATAAATTTCCGCATTTGCATGAGCTGATATATTTTTAAAAGTACTAGATAGAGTGTATATGTGTGTATATTTAAATTAAACTAGGGTTTAATTAATTACCCTAATATTTTTTTATTATTTATTTATTTATTTTAATATTATTTAATTATTTTTAGTGTATAAATTATTAAAATATTAAATTATGTGTGTGGTGAATATTTATTGTCCATATAATATTTTATATTAAAATAATATAAAGTATATATATATACATACATATACATATAATATTTATCAAAAAATAAAGTTTGATTTAATTACAAGTTTGCCATCGTCTTCTTCCCCTTCTCCTCGATCGATTTCCACCCTCACCACCGCTTGCCATCTCGTTTTCAGGCTGTCAGTCTGCCGCCTTGAGCTCCGCCCTTCCCAGCCAGCAGCTCTGCCACCTTTCCTCCTCTTCTTTGTTGTCGTTTCCCTCTGTTTTGGCCGGAAGACCAAAACTTGAAGCCACTATCGTTCACAGCGTTTTTAGCCACTATTTTTGACACCGCTGGTCTCTTTCTTCTCCTTGAGCTCCGATGAGTGTGATTCCAAGCTTTGTTTCACTTAAAATGGTCTAGATTTGCCTAGGTTTTGATTTTGCAATTTCGGCCATTTTAGGGTTTGAATTTTTTTGACCTTTAATTGATTGATTCATGAAAAATTCCTTCACAAATGTTGTTCCCCTTGGCTTACTCTTCATGTGTGAATTTTTGTAGAATTTTTGGAAATTATTTTGATTTTTGGGTATTTTTGAATATTTTATTATTATTTTCTAATTTTTGAAAATTAATTAATTAAATTATGAAATTGTGTTTTATGGTAATTATAGGTGTTGAAATGAATTATAGAAATTTATTTGGAATTTTTTTGAATTTCTATGTATTTATTTTGAATTTAATTAGTTTATGTAATTTTGAGAAAATAGGGCTAATTGTGTGTTTAATTAAAATTAATTAGTTAATTGAGTTTATTTATTGATATTATTGATATATATGTTGAGAAAATTAATTTTTAGCAATTATATTATTTTTGTTGAATTTTTGGATTAATTTTAGTATATTTATATATATGGGTATTTTGGTAATTTTACCCTAAATTGGCTAAAAATGTAATTAAATTTGTTTTAATAGTTATTTAAGGTATAAAAATGATTTATAAAAATGATTTAGTATTTTTAACTAATTAAAACTATTTTTCGTAAATTATTTTCAATTATATATATAATATACGATTTTTCTAAATAAATGAGTTTTTATCGGTTTTTATTGTGTTTTAGGGTTAATTATGTAATTTCTACTTATAAAATGTATTTTTATGATATAAGGGTATTTTTGGTATTTCTATATTCTGTGAATTGTGGACGTCGGTCGGTGAATTATAGTTTGGAGTCAGACCGAGGGATTGTGGTTGTGTTCTATGTTTATTTTTGAAGTGTATTTCTTTGCAGGGCTGGCTCTACTCTTTGAGTAGAGAGATGTCCATTTTACAGGGGAGGTTCTGTCGAATTTTTGGTAGAATTCTCGTAAAACGTGATGTCCGGTCGAGCTCTAATCCTAATTCTGTCTATAGTATTCTAGATTGAGTCTTTAGAACTTCTGTTAGATTTGCTATGATTCCTATCATTTTTGTTTGTTTAGTTGCACTGAGACCGAGGCCTAGTGGACCAAGCCCATCGGACCCATCTCGAGGAACGCAATAATTGTGAGTTGCTATTTTATATATATATATGTTCTAGGGTGCATGATTTTAGAAATATATGTTTTATTTTAATTAAATATGCATAATGGTTTAATTAGTACTTAAGTTTATTTTAGTTTACTTTTGATTTATTTTTTTGTTTATTTTCGGTATATTTTAAACTATATGCATGTTTTATTAATGAATTATGTTTAAAATGTTTTTGAATATATTTTTAGTTTATTTTGTAATTTAATTGGATTTATTTAACGTATATATACTCGAAATATACCTGGTTTACTTTTGGTATATTTCTAGTATACATATGGTTTATGTTGCTGTTCATTTCAATTACATGCATCATTTATTTATGAATGTATGTTTTATATTTAATAATGAAGGATATCAATAGAACATGCTACCTAGTGGGCGACACTAGGACTGAGTACGTACCGGTACGCTTATAGCATTTAGGCTATATTACTAACCATTTGTGGATATTGATTGGATATGATTATTTGATGTGTGAGATATGATTTGGGAGTGTGATTGCTGGAGCTCGGTTGACCAAGTGTCTCCGAGCCAATCACACTGACAGTCAGACTGCTAGAGCTATGTTGACTTAGTGTCTCGGGGCCAGTTTACTGTTTAAATGGAATAAGTGAATATTTTGGAATAAGTGAGCCTGTGTGGCTAGAGTGTTGTCTAACACTATTTGAGGTTGCGATTTTCTAGGGTTCTATTTGATCCTTCATAACCAGTGGTTTTCAAACAAAATATATAAAAATGATATTTATTGCATCTGTGTGTATTTGCCTGTATACATATTTATATATATACTATTGACTATATGCATTGTCATTTAGTATGCATGTATATATATTATAGTAATTCACTCAGTGAGGTCTGACTCCCCTCCGTTGACCATTTTTTTCAGGAGAGTCATCATCATCAGACTTCAGTAGCAGACCCTTACACCTGATTTCTTCTACCCTGGCTTCATTATGTAAACTGCTTACTTGAGTTTTATTTTTATTAATCTAGACACTGCAGTAGTTGTAAAAAAAATTGAAAAAATATATTGTATTATATTGGTATGAGTTATGAACTTTAAATATTTGAACTGGATTTGTATTAAAAGTTTATTTATATATACGAGATGAGTTATTGATTTAAATCCTGTGGTGGATTATTATTTAATTATTTATAATTTTATTTCTGCTGCAAATTATATTATTATTATTATTGTATATTTTATTTTATTTTAGGCTTGCTATGGGTTATGGATTCGAAAGAATTCTCATTCCCTAGCGCCGGTCATGACCCCTATTTTGGGTCGTGACATTAAGGATGGCTAATAAGCAAATCAGTATTGAGGAGGCTATTGATAAATTGGAAACTTTTAAGAAAGGTAATCTTCTCCTTTAATGCTTATTTCTATTGTAATATTTTCAAATTTTTTCCATAACTGCTACTAATATTTTTCATGTGATTTGTTTACAAAGTTGCTTGAACCCATAGCCATTGGCACTTCAATTACAGTCTAATTACATAAATCTAACAATGCTTAATAAATTAATTTTTGTGCTTTTAATTAACTTCATTTTTTTACAATTGTTCTGCATGACTGCTTCATTACCTGACTACCATAATGAGTTAGATCATTTGTTTGATTGTTACTTGGCTGCCTGTTTGTACCTGCTTTCTGCTGTTGATTGTGTTCTACTTTTTGTGCCTGTGCACACTTTGTCACCAACCTAATATGCCTTTATCTTTATCTTGAGGTGCTAGTGTTGTTGCCTAACCTGGTGTGCCTTTATTTGTTTATTGAGGTGCTTGAGTTGTTGCTTATTGTGCCTATGTGCAATTTTTTTTAGGCGATGATGATGCTTCCACCCTCATATATTCTGATATACCATTATGCATGCTTAAGTTTCTTTTGTGGCTTAATTTTTATTAGCTATAAGAAATGTGGATGTATACTTGGTTTGACTGATATATGCTTATTCTGAGCCTCATTTCAATTTTTGTATTTTATTTGTTGTTTTCCATTATGTGCCTCATTTTGAATTTGTTTGTTTTTATTTATTCTTGTACATTACAACAGGAGAGCCAATCTGAAAGTGGAAAAACATAAGAGGAGCTTTAACAAGCTACCATTGCCTACACACACACACACACAAAACACATATATATATATTGTAAAAATGCATGGAAAATTAATTGTTTGTATACTATTTGCATTGGTTTTTTTTGCATATTGCTGACTTTTTTTATATATTTGTATAGCCATAGAGCCATTTTTTTTGTTAGGTTATTTTTTTGTATATCACATAGTTGGGTAAGGTCTGCTGTCCATAATTATGTTAATTTTTATATATGTATTATAATTTTAAGGTTTAAAATTTAATGAATTCAGTGTTAAAAAAAAGTCAATGAATTTTTAATATTTTCTTTTATATAGTAGCGTTAGGCTTTTAATTTTTAAGCCCAGTCCATTAAAGCCTAAATTGATCAACCAAACCGAAATAATTGAATATTTTCGGCAACCAATCGTGTAGATTTTCATACTCCATTCGATTCAATTCAGTTTGCAAAATCCCCTCTTTACAATTAATCGATTTTAACCCTTGTATAATCGAACCAAACCAAACCTACCGCTACTCAGCTCTACTTCAAGCCACGTATACGTGCTCCATTAAAGATAACAAACTACCACTAATGGGTAATTTTAAAGTGTTTTTTGTAGTTACTTTATTTTAAAACAAAGTAACTTACTTTGTCCGGAAAAATTATCTAAATTTACAAAAAATGTAAAAAATTTATTTTACTTTTTGAAAAATAATATTAATTTTCTTGAATATAATAATTAATATTTCTTTTATTAGAACTTTATAAATTTTTTTGTTAAATTGTTACTTCGTAAAAAAATTAAACTATTTCTATGGAATTAGTTGTTATAATCATAAAATTCTTTTTGTATAAGTGTTAGTACTACTTTATCAATTGAAAATGTTTTTTTAGATTGGTATTTTGTAAAGAAGAAATCTTAATTTTTTCTAAATTTATTTTATTTAGGAAAAAATGTGAAAAGATTATTTATTTTGTGAAATAACATTATATTTCCTAAGTGTAAGAATTAATTTTTTTTATTATAACTTGATATATTTTCGTAAAATATCACTAATATTTGTCAATTTAAAATAATTTTATGTAAAAATAGTTAAATTAATTTCAATTTATATAAATATAAAAACTATACAAATTAATTTCATAAAAAGTGGTTTATTTTTCTTTAGTGCAACAATTTAATATAAAAATATCAAGTTATAATAAAAAAGTACTATAATTTTTATATTTACAGAAAATGATGTTAATTTAAAAAAAACATAATATTTTTTCACATTTTTTTGTAAAATTAGATAAATTTTTCTAAAGAAAACAAAGTAAGCATGGAAAGCACCTAATTTTAATTATTTATTAAACTCAATTATTAATGATAAAAGGTTGCAAGATAATTTATAAGATTCAAATTGTTGTTATCCTCTTTTTTTTTACTTCAAATTCTACTATTTTATTTTGATTGTGGGGGTGTTTGTTTTAATTATTGAGATGCAGCTGTTAGTTGTTCAATTTTGAATAGTTACAAAAACCTATTTGGTTATTTTTTTAAAAAAAAGTTGGTTACTGTTAGGTACTCAAACTGTATCAGTTCATTTAACTCTAATTTGGAGTTTTTTTACCAATAACTCTTGTTTTTAAAATTATATTTATTATTTTACCCTTACCTTTTTTAACTTTAACTAATTATCATTACTTAATTAATTATTATTTGAATAATTATTAAAAATATTAACAATACAAATAAAAATATTAAAAATTATATTAGTAAAAAAAATTTACAATTGATTATTTTTAATATTAATAATAGTAGTAATAATATTATTTTATTTAAAATAGATGTTAAAAAAAGTAGATATATTCTTTTTTTGAAATAATATAAATAAATAAAATATATTTTATTATAAGCATTGAATAATTTTTTTTTATCGAACATATTATTGTTGTTAATATTTATATCATATACCATATATGTAATTAAATACATTATCAACAATCATTGTTATAATTTTACCAAACACTTAGTATCAGTTAGATTTCGACTACCAATCACCAATTATCAGCTATTAGTTACCAGCAACAACTATCATTTATCACCAATAGCTTAACCAAACAAGTCTTATAGTTTTAAAAATTTAATTTTTGTACTTATTTAGCTTAAAAGGGTTTTTTTTTTTTAAAAGGAATTAATCGTTTTAAACAACATTTGAGGGGCAAATGAGCATTATTCCACGACTCGTCGGATTATTTTGACCAAAGAAACTTAAAAAAGAAGAGAAAAAACAAATATAATATTAAGAAAAAGAAAAGTCTTGTGATAGCCACCGTATGTTACTGGCTGGCTTTATCAGCCATGAGAAAAACGTACCCATTAGTAAAAAGTTGCTATATTTACCGATATTCACTCTCGTCCTCACCCCACAATAGGGCAGGGTCAAACACTGAACATCTTGGCGATCCTCCTTTCCTTTCCATGTAATAAACTAAACATATCGACTTTTCGTTTCCAAAAATAAACCAGAAACTTGATTATGCCCACCACATCACATTTATGTAATAAAATATATTTATTATGTAAAAATTATAAATTCATTTTTCTTTTGTGTTGATCTCAAATTATAAAAAACTTTTTTTTAATAATAGTTATTTTGTTAATTTATTTACAAGTGCCACATTAAGGGAGAATGCACGATGAAGTGGGAGTTTGAATTTCCGTCATTAATCTACATAGTAAAATTATGTTTAAAATTATATAAACTCAAATTCTAAAAAATAAAAAGAGAAATTTACAAATAAATGAGCGCAGAGCAAAATTTTTTAACCTTTATTTATATATGGATGGATGATTCAACTCATAAAAAAATATAAATATTTTGAACAACTACTTCATAAGTTAGTAGTAGTGGAGTGGGGACTCGATCCACCACATCCACAGAGGCTAACAAATTCCTTTATCACCACAGCCAAAATATAATTTAAATATTAAAGATGTGGAAACGAATTCGACTGTCCATTCTCTTGTTATTTTTCCGCTGGGGAATGCAACTAGTTGAAAGTTAGAAAGCAGCTAAAAAAGTGAGCAAAAAACGCGGAACGAATAGCTGGTCAGCACTTCTCATCCGATGTTTCTCAGTAGCACAGCAGCCTAATAATAATAATATTTTCTTTTGAACACACATTTAATAATAATATTCAAACAAAAGGAGAAAAAAACAGCTGTTTCGTTTTTGTTTTTGTTTTTGCTTTTGTTTTTGTTGTCGAAGAAAAGAGAAGAGTATGCGTTGAATCGAAGAGTAGACCAATTCTCAACTTACTTTTCATACCCAAAAAAATAAATAAATAAATAAATAAAATAAAAAAGAAAGTAAAAGGCTTTCTTTTGCATCTGGTAATAATAGTAATAATAAATATATCCATTTCTTGGTTTGCAGTGCTACCAGATCCATCTCCTCTTCCTTCTCCCTCTTTTTCTGCTCCTTTCTTAAAACAACGCAAACAGGTGGGTGGTATGTTCCTTTTATCTATCTATCTCTCCCATATATGTTTATCTTTGCTGATCATATTTTTGTTTTTGGGTGTTTGACTGGTAGATTGTTCTTCAACTTTTTCATTTTAAATTTTGATATTGTCGGAGATGCAATTAGGACTTAGCAAATGAAATTGAATTCATGTGTTTACCTTACGACTTAGCAAATGAAATTGAATTCTTCTTTCTCTTTTAAAAAACTTGCTGTCAAGTGGGCTTGATCTGATCTGCTACATAATTCAATTTATTTATATTTCTTGGATTTGATATAAGATATAGGTTATGATATTGGGTGATGCATATGCAAACAAATATATGCACATAGTGTAGTAATTGAAACTGTCAAAGTTGACTTTGTTTTTTTTTTTGTTATTTCTGCAAATCTTTTGCAGTTGTAATTAATGAGTAGCCATTTGATGAGGAAAAGGGCGTGAAGATATTATCATTAGGGAATTCTGACTGTTTCATGGGCAACACATGCCGTGGATCTTTCAAAGGGAAACTCTATCAGGGCTACACTCAGCCCGACGAACAATCCACTGCCTCCCAACCCAAGCGCAATCCTTCCTCTAACAATTCCAATTCTGAGCATTCCCTTTCCCAAGAATTCGCCAAGGATAACCCCAACAAGGACAACAATTTGCCTCTTGTTAGCCCCAACAAGAAAGATTTGATCATGAGGCGTGGTGTTGATAACCAGTCTTATTATGTTCTGGGCCATAAAACTGCCAACATTCGTGATCTCTACACCTTAGGTCGTAGATTAGGACAAGGACAATTTGGCACTACTTATTTATGCACCGAGAATTCCACAGGGATTGAGTATGCTTGCAAGTCTATATCTAAAAGAAAGTTGATTTCTAAGGAGGATGTAGAGGATGTTCGCAGGGAGATTCAAATAATGCACCATTTGGCAGGTCACAAAAATATTGTTACCATTAAGGGTGCTTACGAGGATCCATTGTATGTCCATATAGTTATGGAGCTTTGCTCTGGCGGAGAGTTGTTTGATAGAATCATTCAAAGGGGGCATTATAGCGAGAGAAAAGCAGCTGAGCTTACAAAGATTATTGTTGGGGTTGTTGAGGCATGCCATTCACTTGGGGTTATGCATAGAGATCTAAAGCCGGAGAACTTCTTGTTGGTTAACAAGGATGATGACTTCTCACTCAAAGCCATTGATTTTGGACTTTCTGTGTTCTTCAAACCAGGTAGAAAAACAATCTTATGGCATGCTCTTTTCTTTGAGTTACAAGCACAGGTAGACTCCAAAAATGCAATTTTTATAGCATGCTTTTGTAATTAATCATTCTTATGTAATAATTGCACCCTATATTTTATGGTTGCTCATGTTTTTTGTTGGCATGTATCTAACTACTGCTTTCAGTATTCTCAAAAGAAAAAAAAAATTACTGCCTAGTGTTTGGTGTTCTGCATAAGTATTAGGTTCACATCAATAGTGGCAGATGTATATAATATTTCTTTCTCATTTAAGAGCTGAAACTATTTATTGAGATTGTCAGCATCTTGTGACTTTGTAATATACAGTTTAAAATGTTATTGAACCTTTGTGCCCGTTAAGTATTATTTGTGGTTTCCCACTTCAGGTCAAATTTTCACTGATGTGGTTGGAAGCCCATATTATGTTGCTCCTGAGGTACTTCTCAAGCATTATGGTCCAGAGGCAGATGTATGGACAGCTGGAGTCATATTGTATATATTGCTAAGTGGAGTGCCGCCATTCTGGGCAGGTAGGTGCCATTTGCTGTCTTGCTATAACTCATTAAGCCTTTCCGCAATCTACTGAAAGTTTCTTCTGTTTGGGCTTCAGAAACACAGCAAGGAATATTTGATGCAGTGCTGAAGGGATATATAGACTTTGAGTCAGACCCCTGGCCTCTAATATCAGACAGTGCCAAAGATCTCATCCGCAAGATGCTTTGCGGTCGACCTTCAGAGCGGTTGACTGCTCATGAAGTGCTATGTACGTCCGGCCTTTTAATAGTTTCTTTGCGTATACTGTTGACATTTAGAAATTTGAATTGATGAATTTTATTTGGTCAAACTGATGCTTCTTTGTATGGCACGTGCTAGGTAGCAACATAATTATGTG